>CM067322.1:21531791-22046633 GCA_034231615.1 Meghimatium bilineatum
ACTTAACAACTTTCTAATCTCGGATTAAATGAACTATTTTGTTGCTCAGTAACGTCACGAAAGCTGAATGAAATTACGTATAATACTATAAAGTTTGAACATTTCGTGTCAATTATTTCGAATAATAGGTAGGCCCTAGTCCGTGAACAGAACCAAACGATATATTAAGACCATTCATAGATTTAGAGTTGTACACGGACATATGAGCAATCTGATGGACAATCTTATGAACAATTTTATGGACACCGTTATGGAAAATCTACAGGAAACACGGAATAGGTTCTGCATAACTGCACGCTGTATAACACAATTTAAAACGGAGCCATAGAAAATAACTGAAAGACATGTCGAAGTCAAACTTTTCAACCGAAAGGTGTAGATATCGCAGCCAAGTTATTAAAAATGGTACAACATATTTCATTCTCTAGAATCAGTTGTGCGAACCAGCGTGCGCTTGAGAACGAACACAGTAGAAACTATGAGAGATAAATTATACAACCTTGCTTACAGACTAGTGACCACAGTACATTGAAGAATGTGTCATCTAGAAATGCCATAAAAGTGAGGAATACCTTCAAGAATTAATTAATGTAGTAGTGACAGAAAGTAAAGTGAAAGGCCTCTTCCTAAATATCAAGAAAACATAAATAATGACTATTTCAAAGAAACAAAATACCACAACTTGCTTGATCAAAATGTCCCTCAAAACATTTTCCTTAGCAATTTTTCTAAAAAATTTCATTAAATTTTACATAAAAAAGGACGATCTGAGACCCGAAAAGATGCTGTTTTTCGTGTTGTTTGATGCCTTTTTTTTATGATAAAGGAATTCTAGTGGCATACACTTTTATTTCCTTGCTACTATATCGTGCCAAGCACGACTACAATAGGAATCATAATTGGTCGTATTTAAACGTCCACTCTACGGAGGCTTTTTTGACCTATCGACTGAAACACGTCATCATAATACCCTATATGTCACTGTGATAGGCTACTTCATTCTTTTCATTGACTGAAGATATGCGAGCGATCTCTACTAGTGATAATAGCGTAGGTTGGGGGTGTTGTTTCTGCCGATATGTCCAAAAAAGGACTCCTAATTGATGCTTACCTACGAGCTGTTAGTTAAGGCTTCTATTGTAGACGGGCGTAGTCGTGCTTATTATTGATATCCCTATTTCCTTTATAGCCACATAGACTGAAAAACCGATACTTAATAAAAATAGATCCCTGGTAGATCCAACCTTAATTGGGTACCGGATTAATCCGGAAAGTAAAGATTACGAGGGAGAGGAGATGGCTACCGCCCTCATATAGTAGGGCCACTGAAATGTGACATCGTAAACATCCCACACCCCTACGGAATTAATAAATGCTATTGGTTAACTTTACTTTACTCCCATAGTCACACCAATGTCCAAAATGACTATAGTTCTGCCTAAAGGTATCGAGTACAAACGAGTTCGATACATTCAGCAGGCGAACTATTAGTAGCATAAGAAAAAAATTAGCACACAAGGAGTACATATTTGACTCCATTTTACTTGAGTTTCCAAGCATGATTGCATACATGTCAGCAAACCACTATCCAAGAGTGACTATCATATCGGAACACAGGTCTTCGTAGTTTCAGGTAATAACCTCTCATCATCATCAGGCGCCGTCACCGCAACGAATGTTGGCTGCAACATAATTCCAACACCCACTGTCTCTGGTTTTGGTGGTGCACTCTGCTAGACTGTAAACTATTCATCTTGTTACTCTCCTACTTGTATTTATGCCTTTATTAAGAACCACACAGTCCACAATCACATCATAGCAGCGCTAAGCTACTCGCGTAAAATATTGTGTTCTTGACAGAGGCCTTTTGGTCGAAACATCTATTCTTGTATGTTATACTGTGTATTTCCAGTTTTCACAGTGGGCTAGAACAGGCAGTCTTTCACTAGCAAAACAAATTTCTAGTTGTACTGGAACAGACAAGCGTCCCATTCCCTAGACTTCTATTTTAGTCTAAAAGAATAATAAAAGGAGGATAAAAACATACGCGCGTATACACACGTATATATATATATATATATATATATATATATATATATATATATATATATATATATATATATATATATATATATATATATATATATATATATATATATATATATATATATATATATATATACTCATATATTGTATGGGATTAAAAACCGCCGAGATACTTCTCTTTCAACCAAGGAGTTCCTAGTGTTTATATTACGGCGTAACGGTCGGTGTGGACACGAGTAAATGAATTTCTATAGCTATATCTAAACTCCAGGGTATCACTTGAATCTACTGTCCAAGACATGCTAGTGTTCGCTGAACATATAGTTCCTTTCAGTTCTACGGGAACAAACGATCTTCACGTTCTACTAGAACATATAGTTCCTTTCAGTTCTACTGGAACAAACAATCTTCACGTTCTACTAAAACATATAGTTCCTTTCAATTCTACGGGAACAGACTACCTTCACGTTCTACTAAAACATATAGTTCCTTTCAGTTCTACTGGAACAGACTACCTTCACGTTCTACTAAAACATATAGTTCCTTTCAGTTCTACGGGAACAGACTACCTTCACGTTCTACTAGAACATATAGTTCCCTTCAGTTCTACGGGAACAGACTACCTTCACGTTCTACTAAAACATATAGTTCCTTTCAGTTCTACGGGAACAGACTACCTTCACGTTCTACTAGAACATATAGTTCCTTTCAGTTCTACGGGAACAGACTACCTTCACGTTCTACTAAAACATATAGTTCCTTTCAGTTCTACGGGAACAGACGATCTCCACGTTCTACTAGAACATATAGTTCCTTTCAGTTCTACGGGAACAGACGATCTTCACGTTCTACTAAAACATATAGTTCCCTTCAGTTCTACGGGAACAGACTACCTTCACGTTCTACTAGAACATATAGTTCCCTTCAGTTCTACGGGAACAGACTACCTTCACGTTCTACTAGAACATATAGTTCCTTTCAGTTCTACGGGAACAGACTACCTTCACGTTCTACTAGAACATATAGTTCCCTTCAGTTCTACGGGAACAGACTACCTTCAAGTTCTACTAAAACATATAGTTCCTTTAAGTTCTACGGGAACAGACGATCTTCACGTTCTACTAAAACATATAGTTCCTTTCAGTTCTACGGGAACAGACGATCTTCACGTTCTACTAAAACATATAGTTCCTTTCTGTTCTACTGGAACAGACTACCTTCACGTTCAGACATGGTTCTAATTCTACTGGAACAGATACCATTCAATTTCTACTAGATCAGACAGTTTTATAGTTCTAGAACAGATAACATTCAATTTATACTAGATCAGACAATCTTCTAGATTCTAGATCTATTGAAACAGATAAATTTAAGTTCTACTAAATCAGATGTCTTCTAGGTCTACTGGAACAGATAACATTAAGTTTCGACTAGAGTGTACATTTTTCTAGCACTATTTGAAAATATAACTAACTCTCTTGTACTAATGGAACAAAATATGTCCATGTGCCTTGTCTATTCCTCTATATGCCTACACATTTTTAGCGTAACATTTTGGCACTAGAATATCGTCCGGACTAGATTAAGTCTACATGTTAGCCAACCTAACCCTTTTCATCTGAGAGACTGGTCTAAAAAGAAAATACAGCCGCAAGAGTATGAATTTATAGTCCGTTTATAAACTCGTAGTCACACAGTCAAGCGAATATTTCAGAAACTGTCCGTTTGATCGTAGAGATAATTGGAATCAAACTTTTGATTCAAATGGATGTTAGAAATTGTAATTTTATTTTTCTAAAAATGTTAGTTCAACAAGTTTTCTCTGTAACGTATATACATATATGCCCTCTCTGCATTGCGTCAGATATAAGATGTTTTACAGTATTCTTTCGAGTGTACCCAAAACAAATTACTGTCTAAATAATCGGAAAACATTTGCATTGGTGACTTTTCGTTTATATTGTTTGGGCTTTTCATTTGATGTGATGATTTTCATGGGCTTTTTATTTTCAAGTACAAATATAGTGATTAATTGAAGACTTGATGCAAATTTAAAACATCACCAAACACGGTGTTTCACCAATGTACAGGCATGACTATGTTGTCGTGGGTTCTATAAACAGGGTGTTTTGTTTGTGTTAAAACATTTCTTGTTTTGCACGAGAATATAGCCAGTGTTTCATACTTGGAACACGATTTCCTGAGTGCAAACATTTTGTTTTGACAGCCATAGACCACTCATGTTGACACACTTATCTATTCATTGATCACTTTAGCGTGTTGTCAACAAAGTGATCAATAAAAATCCAATAAAATAATATGTTGGACCAACAGAAGTGATTCATTAAAGACATTGTTTGTTTGTTTGTTTGTTTGTTTTTCGTTCGCTCCATTGTAACCATCACGGATATCCGTGCGATTTCCGTCGGGAGCGTGATTACGTTGTGCCACCGTTATGCGCCTTGTAGGCCTAGCACATCCGATTTCAGCATGCCTTGACAATTCGGGTGGGCTACCCTTAGCCTGTGACAGCCTCTATATCTGTCTCCAGGCACGCGTAGTGGTGACTCTTCGCCCAGACGATTTTTGCTCTCGTCTGACTCGCACAAGTTGTTCCACTGTCTATGAACTTACCTCGTGTAATTGGACGTGCTGTGCCTGTGCCCATTGAGTACTGAACCGTTTCTCATCCGTGAGCCTGGTTCCTTAAGGGGAAGAACTCAACAGAGGAGTTGGACCCTGGCTCTTTCGCCCTCTTAGCCGAGGTGTCATTCACCGATATCGTGTATCCCTTGTCCAAGTTCGAGTCTCACACCACGCGTTTGAGAGCAAGGCGTTCTCGAGCTGATCGTCCTTGTCCCAATAGCGCCTAGCCCATCAGGTACTGAACCCTTTCTCTCTTCAAGTGTATTTCCGGTGTAGAAAACCTGACAGTAGAGTTGGGCCAGGGCTAAATCGTTGTCCCTTTTGTGCCTGAGCCCATCGGGTACGGAACCCTTTCTCTCTGCAAGTGTACATCCGTTATAGGAAACCTTGACAGTAGAGTTGGACCAGGACTACCATCGTTGTCCCTTTCTTGCCTAAGCCCATCGGGTACAGAACCCTTTCTCTTCGCGAGTATATTTCCGGTTTAGGAAGGCTCGACATAAGAGTTGGGTTAGGTCTTCTTGCTTTACCAAAACGCCAATGGATGGGTCTTGGTCTCTGCCTGTAAGGAACACATGTAACTAGAAGCTGTAAGGAACATATCGTCTCGAGCTGACGGAGCTTGTAGTTCCCCTTTCCTAGGAACTTTTCACTTTCTATTTGCAGTTCGCGCTGCCCTCTAGCGCTGTTCTGCCCTTTCATTGTTTCATTGTACTCTGTATGAAATCTATTTGTCTCTCGCCATGCATCTACCTTTACGTGCATTTTACATTGACCGCCCCTCCAATGTTCGGACTGGACTGACTTGCTTCACTGTATGTCGACAGTGTCGCTATATGTGGTGATGCTGGTTGTGTCGGAGATATTGTCTGTCTCTTGTGCAGTCAAATCTCTTTCCATCTGCTACCTCCACATTCTCGGACACGATCCCCAAATGATTTGGCCAGAATAAGCTCTTGCTGCTGTATTTCTGTTTCCAGGGTGCACCGCGTGGAGGTACATTTGGAATCGTGGTTATCTGCTAACCCTGGGTCCGCCTAGAGCAATGCGTTCCCTTTGCACCCCTATTAAAGACATTGAATTTTATTGGGTTTGTGTTTTTACAAAATACCAGAATGTATGTGTCTCAAATATAAGTTTGAAATTGTCGTTCAGTTCGTATTAAACGTGTGGTTATTGTTTTAAAATGACTTTAAAGTGCAAATGTATTACAATGCAGAAAGCTAAGCTATCGTTTTCCTCTACAAGCATTTTTGCAAAGAAGCTTTGTGGTATTTATATTATGATATTTATAACCTTAATAAGCGAATTCAGTTGTCTCTTGGTTTGGATAGATCACATTTTTCGGTTGGATGAAACATGATTCAAACTGCACTCATGTTAAGCAAGAAAGAAAAATGAAAGGTGCCGACTTTGATATAGATGTTCATCCTTAGTTACAAAATGCCTATAAAATTATGCATTAATCATGATGAAGGTACTGATAAATCTCCCTCACTTTAATCCAATTTTCACAGTGCAAGTCATGACTTTCATCTTGACCGCTCAGCATGGCACATTCAGATCACTGCTGGCATCACGAAATATGAAAAGGAAAGAACACCGCGAGCAATCCACAAGCACAAGAAGCGGAAGGACAGATCCGAAGGTTCTCCTACCCCTAACCTTCAACACTCCTGCATGCACTGCAATATAGCATTCCGTGCACGAATCGGACATCTGCGGGCTCATAAGCCAATTTAGACAATTGCCAGTTTATTGTTATTATTTTTTAAATCGCATTCATTTTTTTTTCATGCCAAGCTCACATTCGCATGCGAAAGAGGATCATCATCATCATCAGATGTCATAAGGTGGGAGATATTGAAAATGTTTGTTAAAAATGAACTTGTTTTTCTTCGCAAAATAAACGTAAAATTGCAGATCGATTGCGATATTGAAATATCTAAAAGTTTTATGTGGAAAATTGTAAGAACCGCCGGCTTCACTTTCAGAAGAGACTTAGGAATAATATTTGTGAAAAGCCACATTTTATTACTGCACGAAGTAAATACCTTCGACAGATACGGGAGCGGAAAAGCCAAGATTATGATATTGTATGTTTGGTCAATGGCCAATAGTCCTCGGTCAATCCTCATCACACAAATACTAAAGAATGGCAATAGTGGACGGTGAACATAAAAGAAACATTCCAAGCAGCAAAGTCCAGCGAATTATACGCAGGCTGGAAGTAGCAACGGCAGCATAGTCAATGACGCTGAACTTATTTCCATGATAAAATCATTCAACAATGTTTCCATACTTCTCTGCGACTACAGGCATATCATGATCACCTTAACCCGATAGAATTAGTTTGGGCTACGCTCAAAGAACAAATTTCCGAAAATAATACAATGTTTAAAATTTGTGATGTTGAAGCTCTGACACTAGAGTACTTCTAAAAAATAGACTTTGAGTTTTTGGAAAAAATGTTTGGATCATGTAATCCAAGAGGAAGGTAACTACTGACACCAAGATGGATTACAATTTCTGCAACAATTAACAATAATCAACCTCTTGGAATCATCAGATTCGGAATTTTGAATAAATTATTTCATGGACATATCACATAATGTCCCTACATAAATAAGTTTATGTTGAGCACGACATTAGGTACATACACATTGGCAACAAAATACATCTCATCCAATATCGGCTAAAACAATACAGTATTTAAGCACAGTTAAGAAGCCCTGGGGTCTAATGGTGACCAAAGGACACACTAACTGTCGCATACATATTGCAGTGATGTAGACTATTGCACATACGAACGACAATACATACAATTGAAAACACATACAGCAATGTGACCTATCAAATATTTTTTATACGATACACTTTTGAATGTAATGTTACTTGACAGTAACATGTTTACTGTAATATCTAAAATTTAACCCCACTTATTTGCAGTGGACCAAAACTTTCAAAGAATTTGGCCGACATGCACAATCCATCGCATGTATTTACTAAATGATAAAAAGTATTTTTGCATCGGATACAATCTAATATTGCATTCCAAAATATCTCTGCAATCAAACAGGCAGTTTCTAAGATATTAGATTGAATGTGTGATTAATAATTTATAAACGGACTATAGTTATTTGTGTTTGCTCGGAAAAGATGCTTTACTGCGTGACAAACTCGCGATCCAAGTCTCAACACATTCCATTCTCCTCATATTTGTTGGGTAAACCTGTTAGAGTCTTTCAAAAAATCAAAATATGGTTTGTGTATCACTTATATGCCAAGAAGGCTCATCATTCAATGTGTAATTATAAATTATGACACTATTGTCTATAATAATTAGTTTAAAAAAATGATGAAATGTTTCTTTGTCAAATTTTACTTTAGTCTATTGCGTCTACTTGGATATGTTTAGCTACAATTTGAACATCTTTGATTAAAGGCTTAGATAAAATATTTAGTCTATTTTGAAACATTCCATATGCCGATATGTCCGAATGTACTGAATTCGTATTTTATCATTAAATTTATCATTAAATTTATCATTAAATTTATCATTAAATTTATCATTAAATTTATCATTAAATTTATCATTAATTTTATCATTAAATTTATCATTAATTTTATTTGTTTTCATGATAGAGGTACTGGTGACATACTGCATGTATGACTCATGATGGAGGTTCCTATCACATGCTGCATGAATCCCTCAAGAGAGAAGTTCCTATCACATGCTGCATGAATCCCTCAAGAGAGAAGTTCCTATCACATGCTGCATGAATACCTCAAGAGAGAGGTTCCTATCACATGCTGCATGAATCCCTCAAGAGAGAAGTTCCTATCACATGCTGCATGAATACCTCAAGAGAGAAGATCCTATCACATGCTGCATGAATACCTCAAGAGAGAAGATCCTATCACATGCTGCATGAATCCCTCAAGAGAGAGGTTCCTATCACATGCTGCATGAATCCCTCAAGAGAGAAGTTCCTATCACATGCTGCATGAATACCTCAAGAGAGAAGTTCCTATCACATGCTGCATGAATACCTCAAGAGAGAAGTTCATATCACATGCTGCATGAATACCTAATGATGGAAGTTCCTATCACATGCTGCATGAATACCTAATGATGGAAGTTCCTATCACATACTGCATGAATACCTCAAGAGAGAAGTTCCTATCACATGCTGCATGAATACCCCAAGAGAGAAGATCCTATCACATGCTGCATGAATACCTCAAGAGAGAAGATCCTATCACATGCTGCATGAATACCTCAAGAGAGAAGTTCCTATCACATGCTGCATGAGTACCTAATGATGGAAGTTCCTATCACATGCTGCATGAATACCTCAAGAGAGAAGTTCCTATCACATGCTGCATGAATCCCTCAAGAGAGAAGTTCCTATCTCATGCTGCATGAATACCTCAAGAGAGAGAATCCTATCACATGCTGCATGAATCCCTCAAGAGAGAAGTTCCTATCACATGCTGCATGAATCACCCAAGAGAGAAGTTCCTATCACATGCTGCATGAATACCTCAAGAGAGAAGTTCCTATCACATGCTGCATGAATACCTCAAGAGAGAAGTTCCTATCACATGCTGCATGAATCCCTCAAGAGAGAAGTTCCTATCACATGCTGCATGAATACCTCAAGAGAGAAGTTCCTATCACATGCTGCATGAATCCCTCAAGAGAGAAGTTCCTATCACATGCTGCATGAATACCTCACGAGAGAAGTTCCTATCACATGCTGCATGAATCCCTCAAGAGAGAAGTTCCTATCACATGCTGCATGAATACCTCACGAGAGAAGTTCCTATCACATGCTGCATGAATACCTCAAGAGAGAAGTTCCTATCACATGCTGCATGAATACCTCAAGAGAGAAGTTCCTATCACATGCTGCATGAATCCCTCAAGAGAGAAGTTCCTATCACATGCTGCATGAATACCTCAAGAGAGAAGTTCCTATCACATGCTGCATGAATACCTCAAGAGAGAAGTTCCTATCACATGCTGCATGAGTCCCTCAAGAGAGAAGTTCCTATCACATGCTGCATGAATACCTCACGAGAGAAGTTCCTATCACATGCTGCATGAATCCCTCAAGAGAGAAGTTCCTATCACATGCTGCATGAATACCTCACGAGAGAAGTTCCTATCACATGCTGCATGAATACCTCAAGAGAGAAGTTCCTATCACATGCTGCATGAATACCTCAAGAGAGAAGTTCCTATCACATGCTGCATGAATACCTCACGAGAGAAGTTCCTATCACATGCTGCATGAATACCTCAAGAGAGAAGTTCCTATCACATGCTGCATGAATACCTCAAGAGAGAAGTTCCTATCACATGCTGCATGAATACCTCAAGAGAGAAGTTCCTATCACATGCTGCATGAATACCTCAAGAGAGAAGTTCCTATCACATGCTGCATGAATACCTCAAGAGAGAAGTTCGTATCACATGCTGCATGAATACCTCAAGAGAGAAGTTCATATCACATGCTGCATGAATACCTCAAGAGAGAAGTTCCTATCACATGCTGCATGAATCCCTCAAGAGAGAAGTTCCTATCACATGCTGCATGAATACCTCAAGAGAGAAGTTCCTATCACATGCTGCATGAATACCCCAAGAGAGAAGTTCCTATCACATGCTGCATGAATACCTCACGAGAGAAGTTCCTATCACATGCTGCATGAATCCCTCAAGAGAGAAGTTCCTATCACATGCTGCATGAATACCTCACGAGAGAAGTTCCTATCACATGCTGCATGAATACCTCAAGAGAGAAGTTCCTATCACATGCTGCATGAATACCTCAAGAGAGAAGTTTCTATCACATGCTGCATGAATACCTCAAGAGAGAAGTTCCTATCACATGCTGCATGAATACCTCAAGAGAGAAGTTCCTATCACATGCTGCATGAATCCCTCAAGAGAGAAGTTCCTATCACATGCTGCATGAATACCTCAAGAGAGAAGTTCCTATCACATGCTGCATGAGTACCTAATGATGGAAGTTCCTATCACATGCTGCATGAATCCCTCACGAGAGACGATCCTATCACATGCTGCATGAATCCCTCACGAGAGACGATCCTATCACATGCTGCATGAATCCCTCACGAGAGACGATCCTATCACATGCTGCATGAATCCCTCACGAGAGACGATCCTATCACATGCTGCATGAGTGACTCATGATGGATGTACTAATCAAATGTTGCAGGAATAATTCATCATGGAGGTATTGATGAAATGTTGCATGAATTCTTCTTCTTCTTCTTCAGCGTTCATTCTCAAATTCCCACTGGATCTCTTGTTGCAGGACATTGGTCCTGTTAGATTTCCAGCAGGATGTAGTCCAGAAAATGAAAATTCGTTGTATCGCCTTTTTATTTACGTCAATGGCCCGACACATCCGTCTTCGGCGGAGCATTAATAATTCATGATGGAGGTAGTGATTAAATGCTGCATGCGTGACTCATGATGAAGGTACTGATCTAATGCTGCATGCGTGACTCATGATGAAGGTACTGATCTAATGCTGCATGCGTGACTCATGATGAAGGTACTGATCTAATGCTGCATGCGTGACTCATGATGAAGGTACTGATCAAATGCTGCATGCGTGACTCGTGATGAAGGTACTGATCAAATTCTTCCCGCCGAAGACGGATGTGTCGGGCCATTGGCGCAAATAAAACGGCGACACAACACATTTCCATTCTCTGGACTACATCCTGCTGGAAATCTAGTAGGACAATGGTCCTGCTACAAGAGAATTCAGCAGGAGTTTGAGAATGAACGCTGAAGAAGAAGATCAAATGCTACATGAATGACTCATGATGGAGGAACTAATCAAATTGTATGAATGAATCATGATCCAAGTCTGAATTGAAGCGTTTAATCTTCTTCAAATTGTGAATATGTGAACGTATTTTCTAGTCACATTTATTATTGCTTTTTCCTATGCAATAAAGAGTGTCCTCAAAAGCATTCATTCATAAATAAAACACACAGTTTGAAGGCGTCTACAGCCAGACAAAAACTCGACTGTTACAGCTATTTGTAAAGATTCTCATTCCCTATGCCACGTTGATAAAACAAGTGTTGCTGGTTAAAGCGTTTTGCAAAAATAAAATTGCAAGATATATTGCCGAAAGAAGAAGTGCATTAAATTTGGTGCAGTATAAAATTGATCTATATCAATTGATTAAATGATCTATAAGAAAATAGATCTATACGAAAATAGATCAATTGGTTGAATATATACGGACGGATAGATACGAGAGAACTGACTAACCCGTCCATGATATCGAACTGGTTTGTTTATTGGTTATGAGCAGATGTCATTGCACTCCGGGCAGACACATGTGTGTTCAGTCTCCCCTAACAGATGACGAAGGATATGCATACTGATTGTTCCTATGGGTCGCTGGTTGGCAATGCTTCTCATTCTGCCGCACATGCGCCCATTTCTACTGGTACCATATTTAATGCCAAATTCTTCAAGTACACTCAGCATAGATGTATCATCAGTGGCGGTATCCTCATCCAGCAAGCGCTCTTGAAGCAGTTTCAACACAACCCCCTTATTCATTGTCAACTCCCCGTTTATTGGAGCCTCGTATGCAGTCATGTCTGATCTCTCATTACCGCGAACACCACCATGTCTTGCACAGTAGATTCAGGTGATACCCTGGAGGTTGGATGTAGCTATAGATGCTGTCGACTCACATCGTTATCAACCCTTTTGAATCTTTTGCAGCATGGGCTAAGAGTCTGACACAATAACTGTTTTGGTGAATGAGATATCAGAACGCAATTTGAGGGCAATAGTAACAGCCTTGACTTCCATCTTCGTACTGAATGTACGCTTTTCCGTATGCTCGGCTATTATCAGTAACAACTCTACCATGAGAGCTAAATCTAAAACCCCTGCCAGACTTCTTATCAAGACGTACAGATCGATCTGTGAACGCAGTGACATTATTATTTCCAGAATTATCAGTAAATCGCGGATTGGTTTCCAGGATTTATTTACCATTTCCCAAATATCTACATTCCCTTCCAAAAGTAATTAATACCCTGTGAACTCAATGTCCTAGTCTCATGGATTTCATGTCACTCTTTTCCTGTTGGTGAGGTCGAAAGAATGATTACAGCTGCTATAATATTTTTAGCTGGAACCATCAATAACATTTCTGTCTGATCTTCTTGTACAGTGGGTGTCTCTGGTCTGAAGTGACAAGAATATTTTAGTTAAGCGAGAACATACTACCAGGAACATAGTTACAGGAGTCCAAGTATATGCCTCATTTTGACGTGGGGGGGGGGGTCCCTGGTGCAGTCATGGACTATCAGCATTCTCTCATTTTGCACGTGTTCAAGGCGCTCCAATTGTAAACTTGAAAGGGTGCGGATTCTTACTCCATAGTCAATCACAGACTTAATAAAACAGTTGGCTATTAATGGAAGATACTAGATACACGATAAGGAAGAAAACACAGTTACTAGATACGCGATTGGAAGAAAACACAGTTACTAGATACACGATTGGGAAGAAAATACAGTTACTAGATACACGATTGGGAAGAAAACACAGTTACTAGATACACGATTGGGAAGAAAACACAGTTACTAGATACACGATTGGGAAGAAAACACAGTTACTAGATACACGATTGGGAAGAAAACACAGTTACTAGATACACGATTGGAAGAAAACACAGTTACTAGATACACGATTGGAAGAAAACACATATACTAGATACACGATTGGGAAGTAAACACAGTTACTAGACACACAATTGGGAAGAAAACACAGTTACTAGATACACGATTGGAAGAAAACACAGAAAGAAAATAAAAAGACAGAAGTCATTATTAACTTTGTTCAATTTTTTGGTTTATTGACTGTTCATTAGAAATGGAACCGAAATACTATCTATTGTAAATTAGTTTTATTCTCGTGAAAAAGAAAAGAGAACAAATGCAATACAGTTCTATTCATATATGAAATATCAGCTAAAGAGAGAAATACTTCAAATTTAATGGATACCATGCTAGCGGTGTACGAGAAAATGAACGAGCAGACATGCTATTGAGTTAGTTTAATCTGGTACCATGCCATTAAAATCTAACGCAGACATTAAGAATTTATTTATGACTTTCGAATATTTCCTTTTTGTTTTAATGTATGATACTCCCCTCTTATCAACAACTGTCAAGAATTCAGAAACACTTCCTGGTTAAATATGTAAAAACCTCCCCACATCCGGCCCAATTAAATATTGTTTAGGCAGAAAAAAAGTACGAAATAATACATGTTTTCATAAGTTTTAGAAGCATGTTTGAAATTCAATTTAATTGGTGTATAGAAGCATTATTGTTGACGTCAACATGTCAACCTCACCTCTCCTTGTCAACAACTGTCAATCTTTTCCCATGACCACCCCCTACCCATTGTTTACGTAATTTATGGACATCCCGTATGTGACTATAAACAATAATTGTGGCGTAATTTTACCGTTTTTTAAATTGTACATTTTTATTTTACGAACACTATTTAAGCTTACACGGAAATGTGGCCTAATTTTAGGAATTTGTAGATCAACGTGGATCCTCAGTGGTTCTCAAGCTGAACAAATGGACGGTTGTCATAAGTTTAAAAATTTTTTACTTTCAGATGAATTTTGCCACAAATGATCTACCTTATCTATCCGTTTGTCTGTCTATCTGTCTGTCTGCCATGCTGCCTATCTATATAGAGAGATAGACAGATAAATAGAGAGATGGGGAGAACAAGAGTAGTAAAATAAAATTGGCAACAACTGTCTGCTGCTGTATGAATAATTTGCAAACATCTAGGAACGATCTTCTATATCAGTGGGCCTCAGGCTATACGACATACCAAACTGCCACTTTATACTTTGGATAAAACATAAATAAATATAGGTACCAATTTGAGAGAAGTGGTGTGTGTTTGTGACTGAACAAAAAAAAATGTTACTGTCTGATATTTTGTTAGAAATTATGAATTAGAAATTTGGTACTTTCCCGCTAAGCGGACACACACATTTAACGAAATAAATTGTAACTAGAAATGAAATATAGAAATATAGCATAACCCAGGGGAAAAGTAAAACAAACATCCAAAAACAACTAATGAAGAAATCAATTCAGAAATAGATCCCATCTCCCTTCAGAAATAGATCCCATCTCCCTTCAGAAATAGATCCCATCTCCCTTCAGAAATAGATCCCATCTCCCTACTGTGTTTTTATTTATATAATATATCTATATTATATTCCTCTAGCACACAGGCTCCCAAACTGATCAATATAGACCACACAAGAGTCGATTTCGACTTTCTTTCAGCGAGAATAAAAATTGGGGGTGAACGAGATTTTTATTTTTAAAAATAAAGGTATTAATACAAATTGTACATGTTCTTCTGTTTTATACAGTTTTCCACTTTACAGAAAATCGATAAAAGTGACAGCTGACACACAGCACATTTGAAGTTAATGTTTAGGAGAATTCAATATTATGCAAGTTTATTAGAAAAACCAAAAAGATGGCAAGGGTTCAGAAAGCAAAAAAGTTTGGGATTCACTGCTCTAGCCTGTATAATTATTTCTGTCTCCACCTCTGTTTACTGAAGGTTCATACCATTTATGGTTGCTACACCCACACACGCTATTGTTTTGCGAAGGAAAACATGACTCCATATTGAGACGTGATGTTGTCAAAAATGGTTTTCTAAAAAGTATGATTTTATATAAAAACACAAATTTGTGCAGCTGCTTAACAGAAAAGAACAAATATTTGAACAAAAGTTTTTTTGATAGAACAGGTTATCAGGAATTTCTTTTTGCTTTTTTAATTTTCTGAAATGTTGAATGTAGCTATAAGTTCTTCACGCCATACTAAAAACTGGGAATTCATGTGGCTCATGTTCAAGAGACCCAATGTTCGAATCCCGGCTCATTAAATCTTGTTTATAAAGGACATTTTTTTTCTGAGATCATTGGGGATTATCGATTGAAGCTACGGAGTTACGTACTGTGAGTACCACTCAAACTTGTTTTACTATAATGAATGGGTGTTATTTTCTCATATCGCTAACCACACTGCAGTCTAATATTCGAAATTTCATTACCGGGGTATTTAACACGTCGTAAGGATCTCATTGAATCAAAGAAGTTAAGCAAAAACACGAAAGCTATATTTTATTATACACAAAATAAATATTTTATTACAGTAAACAGTCGTTTTTTAATCCATATTTTACTACAGGTAATTTTTGGAGAGTTGGCGGCATACAGATAAATGGGGGCTCAAAAAGGGGGGCCACAGTTTAAAACAAATTGAGATTTACTGATAAAAAACATTTCTATCGGAGAAACTTTGTGTAACACGAATCAATACACTTATTCGTGCAAAAACTTTGTGTAACACGAATCAATACACTTATTCGTGCAAAAACTTTGTGTAACACGAATCAATACACTTATTCGTGCAAAAACTTTGTGTAACACGAATCAATACACTTATTCGTGCAAAAACTATGCCTTTAGGTAAAACATATGGCTTCTGTAAAACCTATGACTTCAGTAAACTCTATGATTATTGTATATAAATCATAACTTCATGTAACGTATTGTGGTAATGTATAACAAAAAAAAGTACTTATTCCCGCAGTGCCCATGGCTAGGACATGTGACTAAGTTATATTGCTCTTTTATATATCTTGGAGATTGTGGTTCGCTGAACCACTGATTCATTTTACTTTTCATGATAAAGAGCTCTGATATAACCACATTAGACTAATATTCGTGGTTGAAAGCAGCGTACCTCACCATAAGTATTAAACAAAGTATTACATTTTTAATTTAATAATAAAAAGTAATATGACATTATGTAAAATAGGTTGCTTTATGTAAAACCCATACATTCATGTTAAACCTATACGTTCATGTTGAACATATGCGTTCATATTAAATATAAACATTCATATTAAACCTAAATGTTCATATTAAACCTAAACGATCATGTTAAAACTTATACCTTCACGTTAAACGTATACCTTCATGTTGAAACTATATCTTTATGTTAAAACAATATCTTCATGTTAACCCTATATCTTCATGTTAACCCTATATCTAAGCTAACATATATCTCCATATTAAACCAATATGTTCATGTTAAACCTATATTTTCATGTTAAACCTATTCCTTCATGTTAAATCCATATATTAATTTTAAACCTATATCTTCATATAAAACATATGGTTTCATGTGTAAACCTAAGGCCTTATGAAAAATGTATGGTTTTATGTGGAACCTGACTGTAAAACCTATGACTTATGCAAACCATATGTAAAATATAAGACTTTATTTGTATAGAAACCACAGTGTTTTTATAAGATTAATATAAACAAAAGCTTAATATAAGATTAAAGGTGAACAATGTAGAAAATACTAGTGCCGGGTTTATGTACTGTCTGTGACACAGGTGTGCCATTCCAGACCATCGAAAGGGGTTCCACATTCCAGGACCACGTCGTGGCGGTGGGCTCGGTACTCGCGACAACAACGATCGGCGCACTCCCAACTGTCCTTGCAAGTAGAGCCTGTTTAGATAATAACAATTAATTGATTAATCAATCAATGAATTTATTAAATCATTCAGTTGAATAATCATGAAGTGGATTCATTCAGATCAATAGTCATTAAAAGGAATCTTTCAGTTCAACATTCATGAAGTGGAATCATTCAGATGAGCAATCATGCAATGAAATTATTCAGTTAAATAATCACGAAGACATGAATGTTGGCTATAGTAATTATCATTACTACTATGGTTGCTGATGAGCGCGGTAGTCTAGTGGATAGTGAGCTTGCTTGCTATCATCTGATTACAGCGTGCCAGGTTCGAAACCTCGTCCGCACATTAAAAAAAAAATCCGGGTTGTGATTTCTCACTTGACACGACCACTCTTCCAGTCAACTCAGCTGTAAATAAGTACCTGACGCATGAGTTAGGGAAAGTAAAAAACAGCAAGGAAGGGAACTAACCACCCCACCTAATAGTATGCCATGGGACATACCTTTACCTGTACTATGGTTGCTACTACGCACAACATCAGCAGCAACATACCTTTGAAATTATCCGCCTGTGTGTAATAGATATCCCAAAAGTGACCGAAAGTTTACCTGTAATAATGTCTGCTAAGACTCTTATCTCCTCTGTAATGATGACTCTTACGACTCTGATCTCCCCTATAATGATATCTATTAAGACTAATTTCTTCTGTAATGATATCTAATAAGACTCCTCTATAATACTGTCTGTTAAGACTCTAATCTCCTCTGTAATGAAGTCTATAAGACTCTAATCTCCTCTGTAATGATGTCTATTAAGACTCCCATGTAGTGATGTCTGTTAAAACTCTGATCTCCTGTGTAGTAATGTCTATTAAGATGTCTCCTGTGTAATAATGTCTGTTAAGACTCATCTTCTGTGTAGCAATGTCTATTAAGACTCATCTCCTGTGTAGCAATGTCTGTTAAGACTCATCTCCTGTGTAGTGATATCTGTTAAGACTCATCTCCTGTGTAGTGATATCTGTTAAGACTCATCTCCTGTGTAGTAATGTCTGTTAAGACTCATCTCCTGTGTAATAATGTCTGTTAAGACTCATCTCTTGTGTAATAATGTCTGTTAAGACTCATCTCCCGTGTAGTGATATCTGTTAAGACTCATCTCCTGTGTAGTAATGTCTGTTAAGACTCATCTCCTGTGTAGTAATGTCTGTTAAGACTCATCTCCTGTGCAGTGATATCTGTTAAGACTCAAGATTGCAAGAAAATAACAACAAAGTTCCATCCGAAATAAGCTGCTGCTAAAATCGTTGAAGATGTTACTTGAGAATAAAGTTGATAGCAAGAGGTAGCCAGAGATACGCGTGAGATGGAACTATCATAAGATGAACATAATACTATCTAGCAGCGTGACACAATAAACTTAGAGACTGCGGGTGTTGATGGTTCTTTATGCATTTGTTTCCAAGACTGTACGTGATGCTTCTACTATCACAGTGAGTAAACAAGCAATAGTTCTGGAAAATTTCTCCATCAGAATAATGCGAGAGAAACACTAATTTGAAGCTGAAAGTAAAATTTCACTACAAGTCGTGACGACTGTTATAGCTAGAAGCTTTTATTTGTTGTTTTTTTAAAAATAAAAAATCCTTATTGAACTCATTAACAGGAAAAGATGCAGTATTGAAAGACTCTTATGCCAGGTGTTGGGAAGAATGTTACACACTCGTACTCCATTAGAGTTCTATCGTTGTCATTATCATAATTATCATTATAATCATCATAATCATCATAATCATCATACTGATCATCATAAAAATCATTATCATCACCGTCATTGTCATCATTATCATCATCATTGCCACCACTATCGTCGCCACCACTACCACCATTATCATCATCATCAACATTCACAATCACATGACTTCACAACTTTACTATCTTCAGAAAGATTATAAACACATTCTATAACAATTTTAGTATGCTGTTATTACATATCATCACCATTGCAATCAACATCTTCTGGGTTAATTCTCAAACTCCTGCAGGTTAGCAGGATATTGTCAGATAGAATGGAATACGATGTGGTATGGCTTGCAGCTTTGTTGCAGTATCTTAACATTTAGGACTGACACATCCACATTCAGCATGACATCTGGGTCACGTTGACTCTCTATGGTATGACATAGTCGCCTTATCATCTGAAAAATCTCCTAAATTGCCTCTTACGACATGCATGGCATGTAGAAGTGTGGCTATTCTTTGCTTCCCTTTTAGACCTCGACAACACAGACGCGTCGTCTAGAGTAATACGTATAAATATTACACATTTTTTGGGAACTGGCTGGGGCTGCTTGGACATCAGGTTGCATCGTTTGCAAGTAACAACGTTCACGACGTTGCGGGATACACGTGAAAAAGAGTGACGGATGTGGAATACAGACTTGGGAAACTGGATGGAAGAGGTACGGAAGACAAACGGGCGGGTGAAACACGGGCTGTGGCAGGATGAGCTGCTGGTGGGAGGTCCCGCAGGACGGAGGTGAGAGTGCATCAGGGTATCACGTAGGTTTCTGTATCTACGGAAAGCCACAGGGGTGGGCGGGAAAGATCGCTTTGATCAGGGGATCAGAGGAAAGGATCGAGAAATCACGGAGGAGGATCTTAAGGGCTGGGATATTGTGGCGGTGGAAAGTGAGGATCAGTTTGGGGCGTATGGAAAGTGGACACGGGGTGCGTGATAGAACACCAGTAAGGGAGATAGGGAGGACACGGCTCAGGGCAGAGAGAAGTACACCCTCCAGGTACAGGCGGGGAGGAAGAAGTCAAGCAGAACATGCTCATGCTGAAGAAAGTCAGAATCGTCCTGACAGAGATGACGGAGGTGTAAAATTTGGGAGAAGGGAAGTGAGCCACGACATGAACAAGGGTGAGAAGAGAAATAAGGAAGGAAGATATGAGAGTTGTTAGGTTTATAGTAGACAGAGGTGGAGAGAGAAACTGGACAAACGGAGATAGAGAAATCCAAGAAAGTGACAGTGAGGCAGAGACGATGGAATTGAATTTAAACGAGGGATGGAAGTTGCTAACGAATGAGATGAAGGCTGAAAGTTCATCAACAGATATGTCCGTGGAACCAAAACTATCATCAATGTAGCGGCGGTAGAATTGGAGAATCGAACCCCGGAATCTGGAGAAGATACAGTGCTCAAGAGGTCTTTCTCGCCCCGGCGTCCTTGAACGTGTAATATGTCACACGCCCGTGTGTTGCCGAGGCCCGAAAGGGTAGCAAAGAATAGCAACACTGTTTACCTTCCATGGATGTCGTTAAAGGCGACTAAGGTGGTTATGGGATGGAGTTGGCTGTCCCATCCCATATAGGGGCAGTGACCCAAAGTCATGCTGAAGTCGGATGTGTCAGACCGAAAGGCGCAGATATCGCAGCAATTCTGTAAATCATGACACAACTCATTCCATTATCCGGGCTACACCCTGCTAATCTGCAGGGGTTTGAGAACGAACGCAGAAGAAGAAAAAGAATAGATCACAATTTTCTATTTAATTTGGTGTTCCTAGTGTCCACTCTCTTTTCGCCGAAGTTACTATGAGGTAAGTCATTTTCATTTTATTAGCATTATATCTGATCTGTTTCCAATTTCTATGTCCGTTTACGTTACCACTTTCATCTTCCTCTCACACTCTCCTTTTCTCTGTCATGCTGTCCTTTGACAAAGCGAATCTTTGTTTCGTCCATTGTCTCCTCACTACTGTCCCTCTTTCCTCTTTTCTTTCTTCCCATCACCACCATGTGTGTCTCTATGGAAGATTTGTTTACTGTTGTTCTTTGTCCCAATGAAGGATTTTTAGTCGAAGCGTCGTTTGTCGTTGTGTCTAGTTGATAGGTTGTTTTATGACTATTTTCATAATATTTGTATTTATTTTTGTACCCCCATTTACAGCTGGGTCGACCAGGGAGCTGTTGCTATCGGAAAAAAAACATTTCGTCCTCAACTGCTGCCCATGTGTTGCCAGGGCCCGAAAGGGAAGCAAAATATAGCAACACTATTTACCTTCCATGCATGTCGTAAAAGGCGACTAATGAGGTTATGGGATGGAGTTGGCTGTCCCATTCCATTTAGCGTCAGTGACCCAAAGCCATGCTGAATACGGATGTGTCGGGCCGAAAGGCCTCGAATCGCAGCAATGCTGTAAACTATGACACAACGCATTCCGTTCTCCGGACTACATCCTGCTAGTCTGCAGGAGTTTGAGAACGAACGCAGAAGAAGAAGTCCTCAACTGCGAAATGAACCCAGGATCACTCTTATGAGAAGTCAGTGCAATAAACACTACCTCATTCGCCTGGACGGGGCTGTGTGAACGCAAGAGCTCCATCTCTGAAAGTGTGGGATTACGGACAGAGGAATTAATCACTCGTGATCCTAGTCGAGCTTTCAAAAGGAGGGGTTCTACGAACTGTGCCTGTGACGACATGAAATGCATATCGCAAGAGACATCTAGTGTGGTTTTGAGAGAAAGGTTGGCTGTTCGATCCCAAGTAGGGTCAGTGACCCAGAAACCATGCTGAAGTCGGATGTGTCGAAGCCATGCTGTAAACTATAACATAACACATTTCCATTCCCTGAACTACATTCTGTTAATCAGAGGAAGTGTGAGAAAGAACGTAGAAGAAATAAAAGACATAATTCTTTAAAATGATTTGGGAAAGTACACGCCAGACATAAAAACATAAGGTCGGTTAACGTGACGCTTTTTATTTTCCTCATGCGCTAGCAAAAATACCAGTAATCATTTCTAGGTAACGATAATAATGATAAATTATCGGTTGGTACACCATACTTTCTGTGGATCTGCTGTGATGTAGTGAAAAGTCCAACGGAATATATTATTATCGTGCGTCTTTTGTGTACACCCGTCCACTCAAAGTCACGGGTGATCTTTATTTATGTTATGGCGAAGTTACGGACACTTCCAGTCACGCGCGTTTCTTTCCACGAAAAGAAGCAACTCACGTCAACTTTCTCTATAGTAATAATAATAATGATGATAATAATAATAATAATAATAATAATAATAATAATAATAAAAATCATTAAAGACAGGGTTGTAGCAAAAATCAGTCATTGCATAATGCTAAAGAACATTTTCACAAACACGTCCCAGCCTTGTGCATAGTTCAGTCTACAGATGATCTTTCACCATTATCTCAATAACTATCGTCATCCCCATCACTCCTATGATTTCCATCACTACCATCATCTCCATCACTACCACCATCTCCATCACTACCACAATCTCCATTACTACCATCATCTCCATCACTACCACAATCTCCATTACTACCATCATCTCCATCACTACCACAATCTCCATTACTACCATCATCTCCATCACTACCACAATCTCCATTACTACCATCATCTCCATCACTACCACAATCTCCATCACTACCACCATCTCCATCACTACCACAATCTCCATTACTACTATCATCTCCATCACTACCACAATCTCCATCACTACCATCATCTCCATCACTACCACAATCTCCATTACTACCATCATCTCCATTACTACCATCATCTCCATCACTACCACCATCTCCATTACTACCATCATCTCCATCACTACCACCATCTCCATTACTACCACCATCTCCATTACCACCATCATCTCCATCACTACTATCATCTCCATCACTACCACCATCTCCATTACTACCATCATCTCCATCACTACCATCATCTCCATCACTACCACCATCTCCATTACTACCACCATCTCCATTACTACCATCATCTCCATCATTACCATCATCTCCATAACTACCACCATCTCCATCACTACCACCATCTCCATTACTATTAAATATCTCCCTTACTACCACCATCCCCATTACTACCACCATCCCCATTACTACCATCATCTCCATTACTATCAAATATCTCCATTACTACCACCATCCCCATTACTACCACCATCCCCATTACTACCATCATCTCCATTACTATCAAATATCTCCATTACTACCACCATCCTCATTAATACCACCACCCCCATTACTACCACCATCCCCATTACTACCATCATCTCCATTACAATCAAATATCTCCATTACTACTATCATCTCCATTACTATCAAATATCTCCATTACTACCACCATCCCCATTACTACCACCATCCCCATTACTACCATCATCCCCATTACTATCAAATATCTCTATTACTATCACCATCCCCATTACTACCACCATCCCCATTACTACCACCATCCCCATTACTACCATCATCTCCATTACTATCAAATATCTCCATTACTATCAAATATCCCCATTACTACCATCATCTCCATTACTATCAAATATCTCCATTACTACCAACATCTCCATTACTATCAAATATCTCCATTACTATCAAATATCTCTATTACTACCATCATCTCCATTATTATCAAATATCTCCATTACTATAAAATATCTCCATTACTATCAAATATCTCCATTACTATCAAATATCTCCATTACTATCAAATATCCCCATTACTACCATCATCTCCATTACTATCAAATATCTCCATTACTACCATCATCTCCATTACTGTCATCGACTTTAAAGCTACAATCAATTCATTCATTACCATCATTTCCATTGCTACAACCTTCTCAATCATAACCATCATCTACATCAGTACTATCATTTTCATCACTATTACAATCTCAGAAACTATCACTATCGCAATCATTACCATCAGCTCCATTACTACAATCATATCCATCACTACCTCACCTCCATCACTACAATCATTCCATTACTACTACTATCTACATCTCTACCATCACCTCCATCACTTGATTGTTGCCATAAACTCCATTAGTATCCTCATCATCTCCATTACTACCATCATCTCCATTACTACCATCATCTCCATTACTACCATCATCTCCATTATTACCATCATCTCCATTACGACCATCATCTCCATTACTACCATCATCTCCATTAGTGCCATCATCTCCATTACTACCATCATCTCCATTACTACCATCATCTCTATTAGTACCATCATCTCCATTATTACCATCATCTCCATTACGACCATCATCTCCATTACTACCATCATCTCCATTATTACCATCATCTCCATTACTACCATCATCTCCATTACTACCATCATCTCCGTTAGTATTGGCATATCCATCACCACCATCATGCTCATTACTGTCATCCAGCCCTCGATCACCATTATCTTCTCCACGATCACTGTAAGCACCACATCTTCGTTACAGTGATACAGCAACACCAACTATGCACCAGATCACTAAATATACCAACACGATGTCATCACTCACCGTTTGGCAGACGTCGGCCCAGAGCTAAAGATTCTGTCCATGTCACACAGCGCGTGCTTCTTAACCCGTCAGAGTCGAGTTGAGGGCTGGTCATGCAGACATCGCCGCGCTGACAGCAAGGCTTTGTGCTATCACATTTCTGACCAGAATGTACACACTGAGAAGGATATAAATACATGGGTTTGATCGACAGTGTTAGCAGAAATGTGTCTATGTATGTTTGTAGTGTAGGACATCGTTGTAGGAGATGATTGTGGGGATGGAAATGCACTGTAGTAATTGAAAAGACGGAGATGAGATGGTCGTGATGGAAATTATAGTAATGATGGATATGCGACAGTCGAAATATAGATAATTATAATGATCGAGATGGGGTAATTGAGATGACGATGATGATAATATTCTAGATGAAATAAAAATGATGGAGTTGATTGTAATTATGGAGATGCGATAGGGGTGATGAAGTTTTTTTGTCGTAACTATGACGATGAGATGGTGGAGATCGAATAAATGGTAGTAATGATGGAGATGAGAAAAATCGCGATGGAGACGACTGATGGAGTAGATGTGGTCATGATGGTGTTGATGGTGGTAATGATGGGGATGAGAAAAACGCGATGGAGACGACTGATGGAGTAGATGTGGTCATGATGGTGTTGATGGTGGTAATGATGGAGATGAAAAAGTCGCGATGGAGACGACTGATGGAGTAGATGTGGTCATGATGGTGTTGATGGTGGTAATGATGGAGATGAGAAAAACGCGATGGAGACGACTGATGGAGTAGATGTGGTCATGATGGTGTTGATGGTGGTAATGATGGAGATGAAAAAATCGCGATGGAGACGACTGATGGAGTAGATGTGGTCATGATGGTGTTGATGGTGGTATTAAGGGAGATGAAAAAATCGTGATGGAGACGACTGATGGAGTAGATGTGGTCATGATGGTGTTGATGGTGGTAATGATAGAGGTGAAATGTTCGTGATGGAGACGACTGATGGAGTAGATGTGGTCATGATGGTGTTGATGGTGGTAATGATAGAGGTGAAATCTTCGTGATGGAGACGACTGATGGAGTAGATGTGATGATGATGGTGTTGGTGGTAATGATAGAGGTGAAATGTTCGTGACGTCGATGCTTGTGCTATTGAAGAAGAAGGGAGATAATTATGATAATGGGGATGGTTTCCTGACCTGATGATATAAATCATGGTCTAGTGTTTGAAATGCTTAAAGGTCTAGGATCGTTGTGGTGGACATGATTGCCTGGCGATATAAATCATGGTCTAGTGATTGAAGTGCTTAAGGTCTAGGATGGTTGTGGTGGACATGATTGCCTGGCGATATAAATCATGGTCTAGTTATTGAAGTGCTTAAGGTCTAGGATGGTTGTGGTGGACATGATTGCCTGGCGATAGAGATGCTGATCTGGTTTTGAAGATGCTGTTCGCGTAGGAAGATTGGCAGTACTGAAAATAACGGCGATATAACATTGGGGACGATATAAATATTCATGGGGATACTGCTATTGATGGAGATAATAGTAATTATGGAGATTATGGTAATGATGGAGATAATAGTAATTATGGAGATAATGGTAATGATGGAGATAATAGTAATTATGGAGATTATGGTAATGATGAAGATAATAGTAATTATGGAGATAATGGTAATGATGGAGATAATGGTAATTATGGAGATAATGATAATGATGGAGATAATGGTAATGATACAATAATGGTAATAATGGAGATAATTGCAACGATGTAGATAATGGTAATGATGGAGATAATGGTAATTATGGAGATAATGGTAATGATGGAGATAATAGTAATTATGGAGATTTTGGTAATGATGGAGATAATAGTAATTATGGAGATTGTGGTAATGATGGAGATAACAGTAATTATGGAGACAATGGTAATGATGGAGATAATGGTAATGATGGAAATAATAGTAATTATGGAGATTATGGTAATGATGGAGATAATAGTAATTATGGAGATAATGGTAATGATGGAGATAATAGTAATTATGGAGATTATGGTAATGATGGAGATAATAGTAATTATGGAGATTATGGTAATGATGGAGATAATAGTAATTATGGAGATAATGGTAATGATGGAGATAATGGTAATTATGGAGATAAATGATGGAGATAATGGTAATGATACAATAATGGCAATAATGGAGGTAATTGCAACGATGTAGATAATGGTAATGATGGAGATAATGGTAATTATGGAGATAATGGTAATTATGAAGATAATATTAATTATGGAGATAATGGTAATGATGGCTGTGATGGATATGTTAATTGTGATAATGATGGATGATAGTTATAGTGGAGAGAACAATTGTGTTATGAAATTGATGACGCGGTGATGGAGTTGATGATATAGCGATGGACTTGATGATATGATAATGGAGCTGATAGCATAATGATAGCTTATTATCTGTGATATAGTTTATTGCCTGATGGTGGAGTTGACGATCTCGGATGGTTCCAATAATATGTTGATAAAGTTGATGATATAGGGATACAATTGATTGTCTGGGAACGTACTTTATGATATCTGATAGAGTTGATGATCTGGTAATTTGAAATAAAATCAGATATTTGTGAATATTTAGATTAAGTTTGTTGTCTGAATTGGCTGTGTGTTCCATAGTCATATGATAAAATTCTGAATTCAATGTCATAAGATTAAACTGCCGGCGTACGTTATAATTTATCATAGAGCATTGGTTGCTGTTATCGTCTGAAACTACAATTTCTCGCTTCATATGTAAATAGTATAAATAACGAAACTATGAGAGAATATTTCTTGTTTCTTTGTTTATTGCTATTCATTTTTTTACATGTGTAATAGAATATTCAGTAGCATAATTACTTCAATATAGTCTGTGAAAAGGGCGTTTCTCAAATGCTTTCTTTCACACACAGAAGACTTCAACTCTCAGCGGTATGTAGTGTTTCGGGAAGAGGCTTGCTACTATCAGTGTATCATTGTGTAATGTGTAATGAATGTTCCACCATCTTAGATGTAGCCCTCAATCATATAAAGACCTGCAATCATTTGGTGGTATCACAAAGTCTTCAAGGGTTCTGAGACTGGAGTTCAAGAGGACAAGAGACTGGAGTTCTTCAAGAATACGTATCTTGTTAAAATCAAACACAAACGTTGTTGTATGTTTTGGCGGCAGAGAGCTGTTTTCCTGACTTGATATCTACGTATATTTACAAAGCTAAGCCATGTTGTAGTTTAGAATTGTAAAATTTGTATTAGTGGCGTAGCGTCAATTTTTTAAGTGGGGACGCCCAGTGACCTTTTTTGTAGGTATATATTTACCCCCCCCCTCCTTTTTCCCTCACCAAACACACGTATTTAAGGACCTATATACAATATTAACTAGTTTAAAAAATCATACCTTATATAATCTTGTAATGAAGTTCTATACGTCTGATATTCTTTTCTGTGAAAATGTTCAGTACGATCTCAATAAATGTTGATTCTGATGAAAGACACTAGTTTCTTTTCAATTGCCAAGGAATTAAAGCAGGGCAGACGATAATTGTTCATTAAATTTCTGAGTCATTTTTCTATTGTCTCCAGGAACACGCATCAGGGTACATATTTAATTATACAAACACAAACTAATAATAGTTGTTCTGAGAAATACACGTTGTCATAAATTATTTCTAAGCGTATGATTAGTCTGAAGCCAGTATTAATAAAGCCAATAAATTGTTATTAATAGATCAAAGGTCAGGTCTTCTGCAGCAAATGAAAGTTGCACCTCTGAATGGAAACATTCTATACTGCAGACTGTCATACATACGCGATAAGTTGTGGCCTCATGGACAAATAACTTCAAAAAAAAATATATGGGATTATCTTTCTGTAATGAAGCCCTTTCCCTGAACGCCTACCACAATTTTCTCTTGTTTACGGAATGTGAACAAATTTATATATTATGTATATGTTCATTCCAAGTTCGATATAGTGCGCACAATTGACGCGCTATCAATGAAATTACGTCATTGCCAGGCCGTGTTGTCAGAGTTTTAAAAATGGCTAACTGTAGCAGAGATTTTAATACGACGACTGCGTATCGGAGGAAGAGGGATAATCCTAGAATTTAGGGAGGGGGTGGGTGGATTAAACCTGATTCCAATCGTAGCACACATCCCCTCCTAAACTTTATAAATCTGTGTCTAAAAAAGAGACAAGTTCAGCATTGATACGGCAGCAATTTTGCAAATAGAAAATAAACCGGCAGAGTGACGTCACAAACTACTAAACAATTGCATTCGGCGATGACATCACAAACTACTAAAAAATTACGATCGAACAATTATTTAAAAACTATAAGCGCTTTGAGTGCTGGCAGGCACGTGTTCAGGAAAAGGACCTATAATGATTACAGTCCGTCTTTCTTCGTTCTTTTCGCTGTATATTACTGTTTGTATTACAGCTTCATTTCTTATTACTTTTTGTTTTAAATCCTCGAAACATTTGTTAAATATTGACATATTTACTAATGATTATAGTAAATAATTATACATTTGTGGGCGTTATTAAAGTTGTTAAATTATGAAAGGGGATGTCAAGCGTTTAGACGCTTATTGACGCTACGCCACTGGATTGTATTATCTTTGTAATAAATAATTAAGCAAGGAAAATCATGGGTGATGTTGGCTACATTTGTTTCACATGTATATTACGAAAATATAGAATTACACAAATGCGTTTCAACCTTCTCCACGCATTAACCACGTAGTTGTTAAGATAATCGCTTTATGTTAAAGGTTCGAATCCCGCATGCGGCGTTTTGTTTACAAAGTGAATTCTTCGTGGAGATCTCTGGGGGTTATTGCTTGAAGCTATGGAGTTACGTGATGGATACGTAAAACATACTTTTAGAAGATACCGTGCCGTTGTGATACTGCATAACTCGAGATATTGAAGTCAATCGTTTCCATATAGCGTAACTCGAGTACATTGGAGTCAAACCATTTCGTATAACATACACGAGTACAATGAAGTCAAACCTTTACAAATTTTCAAACTACCAACTGTATGTGCAGAGGTGTATCTGATAAATTATTGTCAGTAAAGATAGCAGCAGCAGTAACAGTAGCAGCAACAGCAGCAATAATAACAGCAGCAGTAACAACAACAGCAGCAGCAGCAGCAGCAGCGGCAGCCATAACAACTGTAATAATAACAGCAACAACAAAAACATCAATAACAACAACATCGGCAGCAAAAAATCAATAAGCACCCGTAGCAACAACAACAATAATAACAACACTACCAGCATCAACAATAACTGCAAAAACAATAACATCACCAGTACGTGCAACCATCACAACATCAACATAATTAGTACCTGCACCGACAGTAACAAAAACACAAGTCGCAGCAGCAACAACAGTACCAATAACAAAAGGAGCAGCAACAACAGCAATAGAAACAACAGCATCAGCTACACCAACAACAACATCAATGACAACATCAAACAATATTCACAACAATATCGAAAGTCACAACAATAAAAAGAAATCATATATATATATATATAAATGCATATATCTTAAAAAAAAAACGCCAACGACCAGTAGCAAGAAATGAAGCTCATATTGAAACAACAATTGAAATTAGGTTCCATAATCTATTAATATGACATTGGTCTCGAACAACAAACATTCAAGACGTGCTACATGGGCCGTCAACGGATCATGCGACTAGTGTTAAACTTAGCAAACATGCTGAAAAAATGATGCTGAAGCGCCAAAATTTGGATGTTTTTTTTAAGATGCCTGAGCTTGAAATAAAACATGCAGAACCAAAAACATCACAATACATTTGTGAGACTATAGTTTAATTAAGGGTTTAAAAGCCGTAGAACTGTACACGGTTTCCCATATGTACTCCGTCCCTCTCAAAGAAGCGGCACACCGACTTCCGAGAGTACCACTCATAGCACGTAACTCCGTAGCTTCAAGTGTTAATCCACAGGGATCTCCGAAAAAATTCACCTTATAAACAAGACGACACGAGCATAAACAAGACGACACGAGCATAAACAAGACGACACGAGCCGAGCCGGATTCGAACCCGTGACCTCTTGAACAGCTTAACCACTACGCCAGGGATAGCACTGGTCTTGATATGTTCGCACAAAATTGTTTTTATAAACTATCTCATTACCAGTGCAAAAAAAAAATATGCATAAACTATCAGAACTGAGTGTTGGGGATAAAGGAAATAACCCATGTCACATCGAAAGCAACTTTTTGAATATTTGTGTGTTATTTATGTGTACAGGTAGACCTAATTGGTTCTTGGAACGTTGTGGGCAACTGACACGTGTTGAAGTTAACATGTTTGTGGTTCTCGAGGAATTTACGTACCTGTGCAGTGTGTGGAAAATTTGTTCCCACGAGGACCACGGAGACTGGAGACTTACATGGGGCCATATGAAGAAAAATTTAAATGGAGTGGGGTACAAAGATTCTAGTGGCACAGGAAGGTAACTATTTGAACGATGAGGAGCAACACGATTTATAGATCTATGTATCTATCTTTTATTATCTCCACTTGTGCCATCAAGTGTCAGGGGGAGAGGGCTGAGTCTGAAAGTTGTCTGCTCTTATCATGTGGGCCACATTGGTCATGGTCAGCTCGTGCGATTTATAGATATGAAGCTCAACAAGCTGTAGTGACGCAAAAAAAAGTAAATGTCTTTTTTTAGAACCTTAGAGGTGGGGGGGGGCACGATATAATTGTGTCTCAACGACGTTTGAGAATTAATGATCAAAGTCAACAAGACATGAGAGATGTTGTGAAGATACGGGTGATAAAGTAGTTCACAAGAAATGAGAGATGTTGTGAAGGTATGGGTGACATAAGTAGTTCACACCAGAAATGAGAGGTGTTGTGAAGGTATGGGTGACATAAATAGTTCACACCAGAAATGAGAGGTGCTGTGAAAGTGTGGGTGATGAAAGTAATTAACAAGAAATGAGAAAGGCTGTGAAGGTGTGGGAGTCGAAAGTAGTTCAAAAGAAAACATGATTACAAAAAAATAGAAAGACCGTACACCTGGAGTGTTGCTTAACATTCACATTTTATTTCTTGTAACTGTACTTTACAGTGATATTGGCAGAACAAACCATGGTAACCAGGAACGTATATTCCATGCGCTGCGTTTTAACAGCACTGATATACTCCGCACCACGCAGCGACGAAAGCTTATTCGAACTGATCAACCAGAGTTTTATTCATCGAACAAGTCAACAAATAATTTTTCTCTGCATAAATCCGGAAATGTCTAGGATGTCGGATAATGCATATGTTGGCTGAGCGTAATTTTAAATTACGTGTTGGAAATAATTACACCGTAATTTCAATAATGATTCAATTATTTTAATGATTCCAATTTTAAGATAAAAGATGTAGGCTTGTCATGTCAATATTGTTTGTTGTGTATGCTTAGTTAGGCTTGTAGTTTCTGTTTTTGATAATTCTAGGTCCAACAATATTTTGCTGAGAGATACGGCAAAAATATGCTTACATTTTGTGGTAATTTTCTGGTTTTTATAAAAAGGTAAATTGAGTGCATGGGTAAATCGATATGTTCGGTTCGGTGCATGGGTTATATGCATATTACACGTAAATTAATTAGTACGTAGACACATGAACTCTTGATAACAAGATAGACAAATAGACAGACATATAGATATGTTGACTTATTATTTCATGTGACATTATTTACAGAACATGGTCTTCTCTTGATGGATGTTCGTGATTCTGGACCAGTTGACTTTCTAATTTTTAATTTCTAATTTATGAAGTCAGTGAAAGGTAAAATAAATGTAAGCTGAGTGATGCACTAGCGTCACATTCCAACAATTATTAAAAACGCATCACTTTGTTTTATGTGTAGCAATTTTATGTGCTGAATTTATAATACACAAAACAAGTAAACTTACAAATCTGATCTATTTAAAGATTCAAATGTAAATTATTTTTTTAAAAAGTGAACACATTCACGAGCTTCACATAATTAGTTGTCTACATATACTAAGATAAAAAAAAACACACAAATGCTGGGACATCTGTTGCACAAGCCAACGGAGTGAAGTCACCGCCGCAGAGTGCTTGCGAACGTAGCTGGAGGAAACAAAGTAGTTTTAGTTTGGATGAGACATTCAGCAGGAGGAAACAAAGTAGTTTTAGTTTGGATGAGACACTCCGCAGGAGGAAACAAAGTAGTTTTAGTTTGGATGAGACACTCCGCAGGAGGAAACAAAGTAGTTTTAGTTTGGATGAGACATTCAGCAGGAGGAAACAAAGTAGTTTTATATCGGATTTGATAAAGAGAACGCAAACGAATGGAAAATTGGTATCGTGTTGAGAATAGATGTCGTGGGACCTGAAAACATATGAAGATAAGTTCGGACTTTGCCGAGACAACTGTGTGATCAAGACTTACGTACGAAGCCCAAGTGATTGTAATTACTTATTGATACTTAGGATTAGAAATAGTGCAGATGTGATTTACGAACATGGTTAAATTCCATGTCTATATCATTACACATGAGATCAAGTAATATCATCCCAGTGTGTCCTCGAAATTGCAAATTAATAATAACATTACATAATCAACATACTCGTAGTTTGACTAGTTTGTTTTGTTGGTATTTCCGTCTAGCTGGTTAATTTGTTTTGTTAGTTTTTCCATCTAGTTGTTTAGTTAGTTTTGTTGGTTTTTCCATCTGGCTGGTTAATGTTTTTTTTTTGGTTTTTCCATCTAGCTGTTTAATTCGTTTTCTTGGTTTTCCATCGTTGCTTAATTTTTGTTGGTATTTCCATATAGTTGTTTAGTTTGTTTTGTTGGTATTTCCATTTAGTTGTTTAGTTTGTTTTGTTTGGTATTTCCATTTAGTTGTTTAGTTTGTTTTGTTTGGTATTTCCATTTAGTTGTTTAGTTTGTTTTGTTTGGTATTTCCATTTAGTTGTTTAGTTTGTTTTGTTTGGTATTTCCATTTAGTTGTTTATTTTGTTTTGTTTGGTATTTCCATCTTGTTGTTTAGTTTGTTTTGTTTGGTATTTCCATTTAGTTGTTTAGTTTGTTTTGTTTGGTATTTCCATTTAGTTGTTTAGTTTGTTTTGTTTGGTATTTCCATTTAGTTGTTTAGTTTATCTGGTTGGTATTTCCATCTAGTTGTTATTTTGTTTTGTTGGTATTTCCATGTGGTTGTTTAGTTTCATCCACAATATTATTTAGTTCGAGTCCTTAGTTTTTTTTATAGATAATTGCTTATTTTCTTTTAGGACATTGGTTTATCCAGTGGTCAGCATGTCCACGTTTCGACATTTGGTTTTTCTTCCTAGTATCGTAATCCATATTTGTTGTGGATATTCTTCAATGCCAGTAAATCTGACAAATGTATAGAATGTAATGAATTGATTTCTATTTTTATAGAGCAAGTCCCAGTTATCCGAAGCAGTGGTAATAGGAATACGTATTCATTCCTTATATTGTTTTATAGAGCACGTGCCAGTTACCAGAATCAGTGGTAATAGGAATAATTCTTAATTCCTTATCTTGTTTTATAATTTCTGTAATCTTTCTGACACCTTCTGTGCTGTACGTAGTAGGAGGTATCCAGCGTAATATTCCGTTGGAACGTTCTGTGTGTCTGCTTTCAATAAAAACTGGAACTTTTAGCTGATCCCATTCAATTTGTGTTGGTTGCAGGATGTTATAAAATTGCAGATACACCGAAGAGGTCAATTTGGCAAACTATTTTGTGTGATTTTTAAAATAAAAATAGTGATGCGAATACATTGAAACTGCTGCTAATTGTAGCTTTCAATATAGTTTCAAGGATCTAATACGAGCCCATATTGGTCAGAGGGCTTGATGGAGTGATAGCTAGTGTCCCAGTTATATGGTAGAAACCTACCCTAGGATTAGCCTCCTTCTAGTTCATTGAACAAAGTTTCAATCTTTGATGATTTAATTTGATTTGATTTTTAATAGAATATCCAGAAAGTATTACTGCCTATTGTCTATCCCCAGGTGGATGATGGTCAGAATATCCACACTTGCCGTTAAACGTAGAGGTGGTGACTGGGAGCTTTAATTGTCTATTAAAGTCCAGATGTGTCGCATTGGTTGCGTTGAATTCGTATTTGTTCAGTGTTATCTTGATGTTTTCAATGCATCTTGTTCTATGTCTTCCTCTGGCCTTGCATCCGGATCTTCTTACGTTATATGTTCTTCTTGGTGGTTGGCTAAAGCATTATATAAACTACAAATAATAGCAGAAAGTCAAAATCACTCTCAATTCTCCCAAAACACAAAATTTCCGATTATGATTGTAACTCAATAAATAAACTGTCTTCTTGAAATTCATCGCTGCAAGTCGACGCACGCACGCACACACGCACAAACACACACACGCACACACACATTTGATTTAAGAATCATTTATGATTTCTAGAAAAATGTCATCTATTTTTAACTCAAAAATATATTTTCTGATTACCTCAGTTTCTAGGTCAGGGAACGATAATATTAGGTCCATCTTGTATGGTAACTATATTTTATTGGATTGCATGTAATTATTTTCACTATGTGTTTAATGCCATTTTTGTTTGTTTATATTACAGGATACTATTAATAGGAAATTCTGAAAACATGTTTACACAATTCACACATTTAAAATATTTATGAAAAGACGAAAGTAAAACTATCACGAGCATAGAAATTGTGGGAGAAAAAATAAAAATGAAGAGGTAGGTCTACTCGTAATTATGGAAATATATTTGAAATTGTTCAGACGACATTGTTTATGGCGCCATTCGTTCAGGAACATAGTCTTGTAAATAAAATTGTCATAAAATAAAATGTAAATAAAGTAAAATATTGGTGTAAATTAAAAAGATGCTTCGGACAAGTTTATTTCTGTGTACCAGATTTTAAACTTCTGCCGTTTATTTGATGCAAACTAGAGAACATAATCCTTAGCATATTAGCTTATATTTTCGCTGCAATCTCTGCGTCTTGCAGCCGATATATCCTACTTTACTAAATAATTTCCCCTGTGTGTTTTCTGGGCCCGAAAGGGGAGGCTAAATAGAAACACTGTTTACCTTCCATGCATGACATAAGAGGCGAATAAGGAGGTTATGGGGTGGAGTATTGACTGTTCCATCAGATATTGGGTCAAAGTGACCAAGACGCCATATAAAAGTCGTGTTTGTCAGTCCAACAGGAGCAGATATCCCAATCAAGTTGTAAACAATGCCATAACGCATTTGCGTCTTCCAACTGCATCTTTCTAATCTGCAAGAATTTGAGAACGAACACACAAGAACAAAGAAATAATTTTTGTTTCCGTTGACATTTTAACGGGGTTGGGTAGTGACACCCACGTCCAATCTACCTTGGTCCCTATCTATCACATGTCTGGCAGCTCTCACTGTTATTTTGGACTGCAATCCACATTAGATCGCTAAGAAAGACATCAATTAGTTATATTACTTGCTTTATTAAAATCGTCGCTCGTTACTTGTTAGATCAGACCCTGGTCTCTCAGTTTCAGAGTATGTCCAGGTCATCTCTATATTTAGACCAGCGTTCGACGCATACGCATAATTTCATACACATACAAACACGTTCACCAACACACATACACTTTCACTCACACACACTATCACGAACATAACTGGCATTTTCACACACACACAAACTTTCACTAACATACATACATACTTTCATTCACTTCCACATACTTTAATTCACTTCCACATACTTTCACTCACTTCCACATACTTTCATTCACTTCCACATACACATAATTTCATTCACTTCCACATACACATACTTTCATTCACTTCCACATCCACATACTTTCATTCACTTCCACATACTTTCACTCACTTCCACATACTTTCATTCACTTCCACATATACTTTCACTCACTTCCACATACTTTCATTCACTTCCACATACACATACTTTCATTCACTTCCACATACTTTCACTGACTTCCACATACCTTCATTCACTTCCACATACACATACTTTCATTCACTTCCACATCCACATACTTTCATTCACTTCCACATACTTTCACTCACTTCCACATACTTTCATTCACTTCCACATACTTTCATTCACTTCCACATCGGGGTGCAAAGGGAACGCATTGCTCTAGGCGGACCCAGGGTTAGCAGATAACCAAGATCCCAAATGTACCTCCACGTGGTGCACCCTGGAAACAGAAATACAGCAGCTCGTGCTGATTCTGGCCAAATCATTTGGGGATCGTGTCCGAGAATGTGGAGGTAGCAGATGGAAAGAGATTTGACTGCACAAGAGACAGACAATATCTCCGACACCACCAGCATCACCACATATAGCAACACTGTCGACATACAGTGAAGCTAGTCAGTCCAGTCCGAACATTGGAAGGGCGGCCAATGTAAAATGCACGTAAAGGTAAATGCATGGCGAGAGACAAATATGTTTCACACAGAGTACAATGAAACAATGAAAGGGCAGAACAGCGCTAGAGGGCAGCGCGAACTGCAAATAGAAAGTGAAAAGTCCCTAGGAAAGGGAACTACAAGCTCCGTCAGCTCGAGACGGGCTTCTAGTTACCAGAGTTCCTAACAGGCAGAGACCCAGACCCATCCATCAGCGTTTGGTAAAGCAAAAGACCTAACCCAACTCTAATGTCGAGCCTTCCTAAACCGGAAATATGCTTGCAAAGAGAAAGGGTTCTGTACCCGATGGGTGTAGGCAAGAAAGGGACAACGATGGCAGTCCTGGCCCAACTCTACTGTCAAGGTTTCCTATACCGGAAGTAACTTGCAGAGAGAAAGGGTTCTGTACTCGATTCTGTGCTCAGGCACAAAAGGGACAACGATTTAGCCCTGGCCCAACTCTACTGTCAGGTTTTCCTACACCGGAAATACACTTGAAGAGAGAAAGGGTTCAGTACCTGATGGGCTCAGGCGCTATTGGGACAAGGACGCTCAGCTCGAGAACGCCTTGCTCTCAAACGCGTGGTGTGAGACTCGAACTTGGACAAGGGGTACACGATGTCGGTGAATGACACCTCGGCTAAGAGGGCGAAAGAGCCAGGGTCCAACTCCTCTGTTGAGTTCTTCCCCTTAAGGAACCAGGCTCACGGATGAGAAACGGTTCAGTACCCAATGGGCACAGGCACAGCACGTCCAATTACACGAGACAAGTTCATAGACAGTGGAACACCTCGTTTGAGTCAGACTAAGAGCAAGAAAATAGTCTGGGCGAAGAGTCTCCACTACGCGTGCCTGGAGACAGATATAGAGGCTGTCACAGGCTAAGGGTAGCCCACCCGAATTGTCAAGGCATGCCGAAATCGGATGTGCTAGGCCTACAAGGCGCATAACGGTGGCACAACGTAATCACGCTCCCGGCGGAAATCGCACGGATATCCGTGATGGTTACAATGGAGCGAACGAAAAACAAACAAACAAACTTCCACATCCACATACTTTCATTCACTTCCACCTACTTTCATTCACTTCCACTCACTTCCACATACTTTCACTCACTTCCACATACTTTCATTCACTTCCACATATACATACTTTCATTCACTTCCACATCCACATACTTTCATTCACTTCCACATACTTTCACTCACTTCCACATACTTTCATTCACGTCCACATACTTTCACTCACTTCCACATACTTTCACTCACTTCCACATACTTTCATTCACTTCCACATACTTTCACTCACTTCCACATCCACATACTTTCATTCACTTCCACATACTTTCACTCACTTCCACATACTTTCATTCACGTCCACATACTTTCACTCACTTCCACATACTTTCACTCACTTCCACATACTTTCACTCACTTCCACATACTTTCACTCACTTCCACATACACATACTTTCATTCACTTCCACATACTTTCACTCACTTCCACATACTTTCATTCACTTCCACATACACATACTTTCATTCACTTCCACATACTTTCACTCACTTTCACATACTTTGATTCACTTCCACATAAAGATATTTTCACTGGCACACATTCACAAACTCTGGCGCTGAGGTAGTGTGAAGTAATTCATATAAACCGGGCAAAACCGGGCTTCAAATCCGTTAGTTATTCGTGGTTTGAAGTAAAAATTACTCCCGAGGTTTACCCATCCACTAGAACATAGTGTAGCAGGGTTCATGCTCAGGGAACGTTGAGGAATGATCCCCATCGCTACTGGAGATGTGTGGTAGGTGGCGTTAGTCAAGCGGTTTCATGTCAACCACTGACTATGCAGCTGAACACCTATATAAAAACATGTTAAGACGCTTGTTTATAACTGACTACGTGTACCTTTACATACAATCAATCAATCGATCGATCAATCAAGTGACATGCCGAGTGGTGTAGGCGATCATATTTCCTCACAACTCTACGTCTCTTTTGTTGTTAATAAGTTCGTCTGGTGAAATATTTTTGTTCCACAGTGACAATCCTGTACATTCCCACACATACAATAATTTGCATTTTCTTTGAAAGTACGTGTTTTCTCAACAACAACAACAAAAATAACAAACCCTCATTAAAAAAACACACCCTTACGTTATAACACTCCAAAAGTTCTAATTCCCTTACTATGTCTCATCTGCAAACACCACTCCTTATAATTTGTTTATCATCTAATAATATCAATGCCAATCTGTCTGTGATTGACAGGAAAGACTTAAGAAAAAACTGAGATTGTAAATATATTTGGACGAACTAGATCCATGTGCTTTAGTTGTGGAAGAAGTGTTCGAAAGGGTAAACTAATGAATGCACTTTTGAAAGTTGGTTTCTAGTTAGTTGATAATCCTAGTATATACCTTTCTTATTGGAAAGATTTACGGCTGTGTGAGCGGGTATGAGTTTAATTTCTCGTTTATTTGTTTTCCTAAATGTCTTCAGTTTTGTTTCAGCGTTGTCGCCCGTGTGTTGCCGTGGCCCGAAAGGGGAGCAAAGAATAGCAACACTGTGAAATATATTCAATCATCCGTCTTAAGGTGGATATTTCACGCATACGATCTGAGTAAATAAAACATGATCCTGGGTGTTAATCTGTCATTGATGAAGGTGTGCGCCCAGGTTGAATTGTGTTATGACCGTATGAAGGTGTGTGTCATACGTAGTCGTATTTCCCCGTAGTCGTAACCTTCGATAACAGTTACCATGTTGTTCCGACAGGCCAACGTTATGCTTGAACTAGTAACGGGCACGGCGTTGGTTGGCGGAACAACAAAGAAACCTGTCGCAAGGGCCAGAGTTGTGCTCTGATGTCGACGTCTGTCTCGGCAACATTGGATTTGAAACACCATTGAGTTAGATGTCTGCTGGAACAGAGGGAGGAGCACTTATGGGAATACCCCACGTGCTGTGAGGCCAGTATCTAATAAAGAATCCGGTTGAATTGTGTCAGAACCGTATGAAGGTGTGTTCCCAGGTTGAATTGTGTCAGGACCGTATAAAGGTGTGCGCCTAGGTTGAATTGTGTCAGGACCGTATGAAGGTGTGCGCCCAGGTTGAATTGTGTCCGGACCGTATAAAAGTGTGCGCCCAGGTTGGAGAGATAATTATGTAAAGTTTATGAAAAAACCAAAAAGGAGTTTATTAATTTTGTTCTCCTTTTTAGTGACTTTTTTTGGTAACGTTTTCCTGGTGACTTTTTTTGGTGACCTTTTAATGACATTTTTGGGAGAATCATTTAGAGTGGAATTTTTCATCATTTCTTTGTGTCTTGCAACCTATTCATTTGTCTTGCTAAATGTCATGTTCCAATTTTAGAATGTAAGCTTAGTTTATATAGAAAATGTAGTATCACAGTGTATATACAATATACAGTAATTATAGTTTATATACAACATGCAGTAACTATATTTTATATACAACATGTAGAAATGCGAGTTTATATAACAGAGACAGTTTATAAACTCAGCACAGATTTTGGATCACGTTTTCCGATGAAAGCGGAAGTGTTGGCCCACTGGCACAAATAAAACTGCAACACAACGCATTTCCATTATCTAGACTAAATTCTGCAGAAAATCTAGTAAGATCATTGTCCCACTAGTTACAAGAGAGATCATATGGGAATGTGAGAATGAATGCTGAAGAAGAAGATCACTTTTGAGCTATGGGATTGAACAGAAAACTCTACCCCATACCTCTTTAGCCGCTTCTAACGGCATACATGTCAGGTCGAAATATAACGAGTTTGTTATCCCCTTTCTGGCCTAGGTGACGTTGATCAAAACATACACATTTGTAATACTCGACTTCACGTCCTCCTTTCATCTGGTAGAGACTATTATCATAAACTGTCCAACCATCGCTCACTCAAAGTTAATACTTGTATTCACTAAACATGTTTCATCGATAATTTGTGTCCGTTACAAACGAATACCAGATACGATCGATACGGAACTATTCTGCCAGCAAATTGTTCGATATATCACATCGATTAATATGCCATGTTTCTTGCGTGTTACTTTGGAAAATTAAAACAAACAAAAAATAGACTCGACAAACGGATATTTCAAGAAATAATTAGTATTTTTTGTGTTATTCATCATCGTCGGATTGTTGTTTATCAACTGTACTCGATATTTTTCTCAAATAATTGTTTTTATGTCCAAGTACGCTTTCACGTATATTACTTTATTCGATATACTTTATGCAATAATTGAAGTAGACCTTTGTACTTGTTTTTGATCCACTTACTATTTGAACACCTCTGTATATTGTCTGTCCGAAAAAAAGAAAAGAAAAGAAATAGAAATATTCGATTAAGTCGAGTACTATCAATGCAAATGCGAGTCCGAGTACTAGCAATCGAACACTATCTATGCATATGCAAGGTCTAGTGCTAGCAATCGAGTACTGTCATTGCATATGCGAATTCGAGTACTAACAGTACTATCAATGAATATGCGAATCAGAGTGCTAGGATAGAAGATATATGTGCGAGCATACATAGAGAGAGACAATACTCCATTATATCTATTTATCTATCTATACGCTGTGTCCCATGTTTGCCTTGCGGCGTCAGGGGTGGAAGAGTTCTCTGGAGATGGCCTTCTTGTGTGCTGTTTGTAAGATTGTTCCTGTGGCTTCTTTGATTTCTGTGATTCATCTTTTACATGGTCTGCCTCTGGCTTTATAACCGTTATGTCTATGTGTCATGGCCATTTGTGGCATGCTGTCTGTTGGTAGCCTGGAAGCGTGTGAAAACCACTTGATCTGTTGTCTTTTGATGTGTATCAATACTGGTATTGTTTTTGTTATCTGTCTAATGTTATCGTTTCTAATTCTATCTCTTAATGACACTCCGAGTATTCTTCGTAGACATGTCATTTCTGTTGTCACTATTTTTTCTTTTGTCTTGTGCTGTCATTGTTCAGGTTTGGCACTGGTAGCATAGTTATGGAATAATAATAGTCTTGTATAATGCAACTGTAGTGTCTATGTTTACATTTTTGTTCTTGAAAATACGTGTCATCTGTCCTAGGATCTGGTATGTTTTGTTGCATCTATTTTGTAATAAACTCTAATAGACTCCATTATATAACGTCCATAAATAACGTCAATGTCTTTTTTTTGCCAACTTTTTGACTACTCCCCCTACCCGATGGATCACCAACTGTCAAGAAGTCAGGATTAATTAAGAAATACCCAATTATTTCAAATTATTTTACACCTTCCTCATCCCCTTAAATTGTTTAGCAGAAAAAGTACGAACAAACTACATGACAGTATCTAGATTTTTAGAACATTTGTTTCCCCAAATACACTTTATTCGATGTATAAAATAACATTAGTGTTTACATATTCTTTTGTCAAACTCCACTATTCTTCTTCTCAATAACTGGCATACTTTTTCACACCCCGCCCAAATTATTGACGTAATTTATATAGGGATGTGAATCATGTATGATTTTTTTTTAAATTTAGAGAATGATGGAAATTAAATGGTGAGCCAAGAAAACTAATGTAGAAGTTATGTACCTGAGATGATGAAGTAAAAAGACAAGAAAACTAATGTAGAAGTTATGTACCCGAGAGGCTGGAGTAAAAAGACAAGAAAACTAATGTAGAAGTTATGTACCTGAGATGATGAAGTAAAAAGACAAGAAAACTAATGTAGAAGTTATGTACCAGAGAGGCTGGAGTAAAAAGACAAGAAAACTAATGTAGAAGTTATGTACCTGAGATGATGAAGTAAAAAGACAAGAAAACTAATGTAGAAGTTATGTACCTGAGATGATGAAGTAAAAGACAAGAAAACTAATGTAGAAGTTATGTACCTAAGATGATGAAGTAAAAAGACAAGAAAACTAATGTAGAAGTTATGTACCTGAGATGATGAAGTAAAAGACAAGAAAACTAATGTAGAAGTTATGTACCTGAGAGGCTGGAGTAAAAAGACAAGAAAACTAATGTTGACGTTATGTACCTGAGATGATGAAGTAAAAAGACAAGAAAACTAATGTAGAAGTTATGTACCTGAGATGATGAAGTAAAAAGACAAGAAAACTAATGTAGAAGTTATGTACCCGAGAGGCTGGAGTAAAAAGACAAGAAAACTAATGTTGACGTTATGTACCTGAGATGATGAAGTAAAAAGACAAGAAAACTAATGTAGAAGTTATGTACCCGAGAGGCTGGAGTAAAAAGACAAGAAAACTAATGTAGAAGTTATGTACCCGAGAGGCTGGAGTAAAAAGACAAGAAAACTAATGTAGAAGTTATGTACCCGAGAGGCTGGAGTAAAAAGACAAGAAAACTAATGTTGACGTTATGTACCTGAGATGATGAAGTAAAAAGACAAGAAAACTAATGTAGAAGTTATGTACCCGAGAGGCTGGAGTAAAAAGACAAGAAAACTAATGTAGAAGTTATGTACCCGAGAGGCTGGAGTAAAAAGACAAGAAAACTAATGTAGAAGTTATGTACCTGAGATGATGAAGTAAAAAGACAAGAAAACTAATGTAGAAGTTATGTACCCGAGAGGCTGGAGTAAAAAGACAAGAAAACTAATGTAGAAGTTATGTACCCGAGAGGCTGGAGTAAAAAGACAAGAAAACTAATGTAGAAGTTATGTACCTGAGATGATGAAGTAAAAAAGACAAGAAAACTAATGTAGAAGTTATGTACCTGAGATGATGAAGTAAAAAAGACAAGAAAACTAATGTAGAAGTTATGTACCTGAGATGATGAAGTAAAAAAGACAAGAAAACTAATGTAGAAGTTATGTACCTAAGATGATGAAGTAAAAAGACAAGAAAACTAATGTAGAAGTTATGTACCTGAGATGATGAAGTAAAAAAGACAAGAAAACTAATGTAGAAGTTATGTACCTGAGATGATGAAGTAAAAAAGACAAGAAAACTAATGTAGAAGTTATGTACCTGAGATGATGAAGTAAAAAAGACAAGAAAACTAATGTAGAAGTTATGTACCTAAGATGATGAAGTAAAAAAGACAAGAAAACTAATGTAGAAGTTATGTACCTGAGATGATGAAGTAAAAAAGACAAGAAAACTAATGTAGAAGTTATGTACCTGAGATGATGAAGTAAAAAGACAAGAAAACTAATGTAGAAGTTATGTACCTGAGATGATGAAGTAAAAAGACAAATTATAGCACAATATTAGAAGTAGACAGTCAAGAATTTAAAGCAGTGTTTCTCAAACTTTATTTTACCATGCCCTACCTAAGTCGTTTTACAATTCTGATGCCCTCTTTGTAACATATAAATATTTTGTAATATTCAGAAATTGTATCATTCCCCCTGAATAATCAAACTGCCTTCTTCCCGAACCAGCAAATCTCCCCCGTTGGGCATGGGCCTCATCTTGGGAAACACTGATTTAGAGAGTACGATGAGAACAGCAAAACATCAGCGTGTAGAAAGATGAAGAAAAACATCAAAGGAATAAGAGATAGAGTAAGACAAAAAGAGAAGTTTCTGGATAGGTTGTCCATGATATACGAGAGAATGTCACCAACTGAATTGATTAACAACATAAGAAATAGAGTTGTGGAGAAACATGATCACCTACACGACTCGGCATGACACTTGATTGATTGATATGTCTTTCTGTTGTTACTCTTTGATCTGTGAAGTTCCCTTATCTGTATTTCCTTTTGACAATATCGACTGTGAAGTTCTTATATCTGTATTTTCTTGTTACAAGGAGAAGATCGATAGTTTCATCCTTTGTTGTCAGCGAATTCATACGTCGTTTTATTTATCATTACCATTATTATTAACTGCATTTTCTTGTTAGTTTTCCCCCTAATTACGTTTATGTATCTTTATGTTAGTCTTATTCTTGTGCGTCCATTCTCATACTCTTGTCTGGTAGCAGGATGTAGTCTACAGAACGTAACGCATTTCCTTCGATTCCTTTCCAAAATCTTCGATTTTCGACTTGACACATTTTGACTTCTGTGCATCTGCTTATAGAAATGTTTCCCTTTAGGTAGATTCAGGGGAAGGGGGTAGTGCTTGTGGCTGTGTGATAAAAGCTGCATGACCTGGCTGTCGTCCCGTCACGTACAAAATGAGTTTTAAAAGTCTACCCCCTCCACCATGACAGAAAAAACAACCAGGCCTTACCGGGACTCGAAACCTGGTCCTTACGAATGTCAGACCATCTTTCTAACCATCAGAACAAAACCAGAGAAAGTCGTCAATAAAGACCGCTATACAGAAAGTAAACATGGCCTGAAATTCTGATTTATGATTATTTCCGTGCATTTCTTTGGCCAGTCTTGACTTTTTTGCAGCAACTATAAGTATATAAATAGTGACCAACGAATACACGACAATAATTAAAAAAACGTCACGAATGAAGTCATCTTTACGTTCTGTTGACATGTCTATACTGGAGCTCGGTCGTGATCGAACAGACATGAGTAGATCCTGGACTTCCCAAAAGTAATTCCATCTCTTTCAGCTGATGGAGAAGGTTATTGAGCTTATAGTCCCGTGCCGGATGGTCGTACACATCCACCTCTTAATAATGATATTCTAATATCTCCCAGAGTAATTTCAAATTTCTCCAGTCTATCATTAATGGTATTCGTCAACACGGTGTCCTTGTCCTTCATCATGGTGTCCTTGTCCTCCAGCTAGTGTCTTTATTATGCACCAGGGTGTTATTGTCTCAAAAGGAGTATATATAAATATATATATATATACGGAATGTAAATGTTACGGTTAGCATTTTTATTAGTTCTATAAGTATACCGTCTATTCCCGTCACTTTGTTATTTGGTGCATGTTTAAGTGCGTCTTCAATTTCAGATTTCAGGGCTTATGGTTTTAAGTCTTCCTCTGTTGTTAAGGTATATTATATTATATTTATATACGTCAAGTTTCTGGTAATGAGTTTCCATGTATCTAAATCCCCTTATGTTTGGGGTTGATCTATGAGTGATAAACGCAGGGTCTCACCGACCGATCAAGATCACAGTTGCTCCTATCCCCATCTCAATAAATCCATCAGAGCTTAGAGACTGACAGTTCCGTTACTTAAAACATCTGATGATAAAGATCAAAGTAAAACGACAAATAATAAAGAGTATTATTACTACCAGCACTTTGTTACCAATGTCAGACTTGGACATTGACATCTTCACACAAGAGAAAGTTAATAGTATGTGAAATGAAATGCGTGTCTAAGACTGTGGGTGCTACCAGATTAGACAGATTACGAAATGGCATCAGAAATATTATATGCTGTATATCATGTATTGAAAATATGGAGAGAGTGGTTACTCTCTAGTAATAGTCGTCTAGTAATATTAACTACTCAGGTTTGAACATATTATAAGAATGACATACACATAACAATGAATATAATAAAATACAAACGTGTTACAGAAAGAGAAGGACCAAAAATAGAAAATGGATCGATAGCATTATCATAAGAAATTTTGGAAAACCATGAATAGAGAGCACAACAGAGGCGATACATCTGGTCTTGGAACGTAAACTAAAGCTCCGACCACTGCTATTAATATCAAGTGTAAACAACTAGTGTCACCATCCACTTGGAGCTAGACAATATACACTATGCATCACCAGCCTCCAGCGTATAAGTCCTGTGCACAGAAGACGTAAGCATAACCTAGAAGGGCCGATTTGATTATTTCAGTGAATTTCCGTGGTCGGCCGTGGAATTTTTTTGGCATGCGAATCCAAGAATCTAAATTTGACCAACGAAAAACACGACAATAATTAAAAAAAACGTAGCAAATAAAGTTCCAATTAATTCTAGACATAGGTCTATATTGCCGACGGTCTCGCAATAGGCAACTAAGAAGTCTACATTTATAAAATAATTGGCAGGAGATATGGCGCTGGGGAATCTTCCAGGAATACTGTATAAGACATAGTTTTTATTTTCGTTGTGCTCAATCAGTCAATCAGCTGTATTTGTCTAGCTGATGTGGGTTCGATCCTTAATCGTTACGACTTGTTCATCTGTTCGGAGATTCCTGAGGATTATCCATTAGGCTCCATAATTCCCAAAACAATCACGCCCCGAATTGTTTTGTCCGGACGTCATTTCGAACCTGGCACGCTGTAAACCGGTGATAGTAAACAAGCTCACTATCAACTAGAACCTCGATCCTCATTAGCGCACTACAGAAATATAAAATAAATTGAGTTATTTTCTGCATTAATTGAACATTTATTTTTATTGAAATGATTAATTGAAAGACTACTTTTGTGTTGCAAGGACCTAAGTGTGGCAAATTAAATATAATTTTTGGTTCTCTGTTGAAAATGGTTGTGAGTTGATTGGGCGGACTAATGCTTGATGGGATTTTGTGTGAACAAAAATGCGTTCATAGCGAGTAGTGGTGCCGATTTGCAAGCATTGTTCGAATTGTTTTAATATTTTCTTCGTGGTTTGTTCTCGAACTGCTGCAGATTAACGGGATGTGATTGTGATAACGAACTCCTGCAGACAAACCAACCATGCAACAGAAAACCTTATTAGATGACATGCCGTTATATTGAGGTTATCTTTTATAGAAGCTTCATGGCACGTCATCTATACAATCCCGTAGTCATAACCTTCGATAACAGTTACCATGTTGTTCTGGCAGGCCGATGTTCTGCTTGAACTAGTTACGGGCACGACGTGGGTGGGCGGAACAACAAATAAACCTGTCGCAAGGGCGAGAGTTGTGCCCCGATGACGACGTTTGTTTCCAGCGGCATTGGACTCGAAACACCATCGAGTCGGATGGCTGCTGGAACAGAAGTCGGAGCCTTCTGGGAATGCCCCACGTGCTGTGAGGCCAGTTTCTACTCAAAAACTCAAAATAAAACTCAAAATAAAACATATATAATATAACCTGCATACATATTTGTATACTTACACACATACATACACACACACATGGTAAACTTATAAACACGAATTTTCGTTCGAGAGCAGATCTACAGTTAAATTAATAAATCATTAGTTGCCAGTGGTGATGGATGGGTTCGCATACTATGAAATCCCATGAACAAGTATCCACTACCACTGCCATGGAACACTCAAAACAAGATGAGCGGACATGCCAGAGAACACGTGGAAAATTAGTTAGAAGAGAAGACAAATACAATAGAAAAATATTCAAACAAGAAATAAAACAATTTTACGAAGCGAAACGCAAGTATGTCGACGTTTCGATAAAGATGATTTATTCAAATTACTTGCTGTAATTTTTTAATTCTCATTTACGGTAAGATAGTTAGTTTTAGACAACAAATAATTCCGAGGTTGACATAAATTTTGACGATTGGTGCCAAAGCAGTTCTAGGAAGGTACATGCAATTGGAATAATTCTGAGAATATCGTTTAATGAATGAATTTGGTCATAAATAAGTATAGGCTTATCAACGTGTTCTCTATATGAAAATCGAAGGTAGGAAAATGAAAGAGTGTTTGTGATATTTGTAAAGTTTTTTATAAGTATTGGTCTGGTATTAGGACATACAAATAAAGGCTGATTGATCGAAAGAAATTGAACATAAAATGCTATTACATATCTACGAGTACTTGATCATCATTGCATATACTAATCAGAGACTCACTTCAGAAGAAATGCTAGTTAGTGGAATCAATATTTTCCGTATTCGAGTAAATTATTTCGATCTAGCCGATTATTTTTTACGCAAATATTTGATTATAAAGAATAAACATGTTTTGAGAAATCAATATTTCCTCTTTTTTTTACGTTTTGTAGAAATGAAATTCAATGATGAAAATATGAATGATTACTAAATTTAAAAAAAAACATTGAATTTTACGAGGTTTAGAAAACATCATCGATAACTTTCTAGCACGGATGGTTACTACATTCACAAGTCTTCGTATATTCCTCAGATTATATTCTACCATGTCTGTTTGGACGGGTTCATAACTTTGTCCACACGCCATAACTTCAGATATGTGTACGACACAAGTTATATGGACAGTTTTTGGTCAAAACAAATTATTAAATTCTTTCACTTCTAGAAAATTAATAGTTGACCAATCACTTTCAGTGCTCAGTTACATGATATTTATGTTGATATCACTAGTGTACATATTGTGCTGTGCTTTGATATTTTAATGTGTTTGCAAATATATATATATATATATATATATATATATATATATATATATATATATATATATATATATATATATATATATATATATATATATATATATATATATATATATATATATATATATATATATATATATATACACACAAACACTTCAGGAGTTTTCTAGGTATGAAACGCTAAGGCAACTAACTATTGCCCTTGTCAGTGCCGGATTTACCTATAAGCTAAACAATCTATAGCTTAGGGCCCCCGCTGTTTTGGGGGCCTCCAGTTTTTTTTAAATTACACTATCTATATATTCTTAATCCTTAAAGGGCCCCATATCTCAAATAGCTTAGGGCCCCATATCTCAAATGGTTTAGGACCCTATCAAGTCTAAATCCGGCACTGGCCCTTGTAGATCGAATACGGATCTTATATGTTTGTGTTACTGAGGATACTTCAATACTTGTAAGGGATGTACATTGATGTTGTAATAGTCCTTGTCTAGATTGGTCCGTTATCAGTGACTTTAGTACACAGTTTCAATGTAATGTCTTGACAAAATCGCATCTTTTATTGGAGATGCAGTTAGTCAATTACGGAAAAACCCGTTTACTTTAGTTGTCAGGCGATACTGCGCCGTTAGAACGGACTGGTTCAATTCCCGTTGGTCTCAAGAATTTTAATTTATCCTCTTGCTTCCTACTTGAATTTACAGGGCAGAGAGAAGAGGCAGTCAATAACGTCTATGTGCACAGGATATGGAATACATTTTCCCACCGAAAACGGATGTGCCGGGCCATTGGCGCAAATAAAACGGCGACACAACGCATTTCCATTATCTGGTCTACATCCTTCTGGAAATCTAATAGGACCATAGTCCAGCTAAAAAAGATGTGTCTATGTGTCATGGCCATCTGTGGCATACTGTCTATTGGTAGTCTGGTAGTGTATGAAAACCACTTGATCTGTTTTCTCTTGATGCGTTCCAATACTGGTATTGTTTTCGTTATCCGTCTGATTTTATCGTTTCTAATTCTGTCTCTTAATGACACTCCGCGCATTCTTCGTAGACACGTCATTTCTGCTGTCACCATTTTTCTTTTGTCTCGTTCTGTCATTATCCAGGTTGGGCACTGGTAGTACAGTGATGGGATAATAATAATCTTGTATAATGTAACCTCAGTGTCTATGTTTTCCTTTTTTGTTCTTAAAAATACGTATCATCTGTTCTAGGTTCTGGTATGTTTTATTGCATTTATTTTGTATCTCTTTACTGGTTTCCCCTTCATCGTTATAATGCTCCTTAAGTAATTGAACTCCTTTGCCTGTTTGAAATGTTTGAGATGTTTGAGATGTTTGAGATGTTTGAGATGTTTGAGATTATCGACGGAGAGACTGATATTTCTTTCCGTCTTTGCAACATGCGAGTCATCAGTGAGAAAAAAGCATGCACTCAACAGAAACATTACGCAGGAGGAACGCATGGATGGTGTTTATATCCATGCTTAGAAATATAAAACATGTGTGGGGAGACTTCATCCATGCTTAGAAATATAAAACATGTGTGGGGAGACTTCATCCATGCTTAGAAATATAAAACATGTGTGGGGAGACTTCATCCATGCTTAGAAATATAAAACATGTGTGGGGAGACTTCATCCATGCTTAGAAATATAAAACATGTGTGGGGAGACTTCATCCATGCTTAGAAATATAAAACATGTGTGGGGAGACTTCATCCATGCTTAGAAATATAAAACATGTGTGGGGAGACTTCATCCATGCTTAGAAATATAAAACATGTGTGGGGAGACTTCATCCATGCTTAGAAATATAAAACATGTGTGGGGAGACTTCATCCATGCTTAGAAATATAAAACATGTGTGGGGAGACTTCATCCATGCTTAGAAATATAAAACATGTGTGGGGAGACTTCATCCATGCTTAGAAATATAAAACATGTGTGGGGAGACTTCATCCATGCTTAGAAATATAAAACATATGTGGGGAGACTTCATCCATGCTTAGAAATATAAAACATGTGTGGGGAGACTTCATCCATGCTTAGAAATATAAAACATGTGTGGGGAGACGTCATCCATGCTTAGAAATATAAAACATGTGTGGGGAGACTTCATCCATGCTTAGAAATATAAAACATGTGTGGGGAGACTTCATTGCGTATGCTATTCTGCAAAGAATTCAGTGAATTTATTGCACTGACTATGCAGGAGTCCGCAGCAATGAAAACGTAGAGAGATTTGAATATAACGCACTATGACTTGGGGAATTAATTGTGGGCAAACATGATATTAAGATCACCACATGCACATTATCTAAATGAGGACACGAGATTGGATGAAGATCAAATGTTAAGATCACCACATGAAAATTTTCTAAATGAGGACACTAGACAAGGAGATTTGATAATGCAAATAAAATAATTTGGAATTACCAAAGTGAAAATACAAGTCTGATTGAGAAACGTTTCAATAGTGTGTACCTGTCTTCTTCTTCTTCTTCAGCGTTCGCTCTCAAGTAACCACAGCGAAATTATCGCGTATTTCCGCCGGGGAGCGTGAAGTACATTGTGCTGCAAGTTCCACAGTAGAACTGTGATTATTTGCACCCCGGTTGGCCAATTTGTGACCTGTACGAAAGAGGTCCAGCACATCAGTTTTCGTCATTCCTTTATTTCGGGTTTGGTCCCTAGTCCGTGACAGTCTGTCTATCTGTCGCCGGGCACGCTGGTGTGTAGTGCCTCTTCGCCAAGACGCTTGTCGAGCGCTTCTATCTGGCACGAGAAATCCTGTAAACATGGTTCTCTTACAAAATATGCCATTCTGTAAACATGGTTCTCTGACAAAATATGCCATCCTGTAAACATGGTTCTCTGACAAAATATGTCATCCTGTAAACATGGTTCTCTGACAAAATATGCCATCCTGTAAACATGGTTCTCTGACAAAATATGCCATCCTGTAAACATGGTTCTCTGTCAAAATTTGCCAATCTGTAAACATGGTTCTCTGACAAAATATGCAATCATGTAAACATGGTTCTCTGTCAAAATTTGCCAATCTGTAAAAATATTGTGCAAATTGTTGAAAGTCTGCATATGTTTTCTGCTATTATTACTCCTCATTATTATCTGTACATTAATCAACGAATGTTGTGTTTACTTATTATGACGACGGGATTTAATCAGGTCCGTACAGCTGGCACCTATTCGCTCGAAACTTGTGTCAATATGTTTTCCAAATTAAACCATGCCGCATCTCTAATTCCAATTCTTTTTCTTATTCTGCGTTCCCTCTCAAGCTGATTAGTAGGATGTAGACCGGACAACGGAATGCGTTGTGCAACTGTTTACTGCTTATCTGTGATATCTGCGCCTTTCTATCTGACACATCCGACTAAAGCATGACTTCTGTGTCAATTTGACCCTCTATGGGACGGGACAGCCAACCCCACCCCAAAACCTCCTTAGTCGCCTCCTACTACATGCGTGGCAGATTACTTCCTACACATGCCCTGACAATGTACTGGCGAGTCGAGTTCGGATAACGTGTTGACTCAACTTGCGAGGCGAATAGGTGTCAGCTGAATGTATCTAGTTCGAATCCCGTCTACCGGATTCTGATATTTTTTAAACTCATTGCTTCTTCCTCTATTTTCTACAATTCCTTGATGCTTCCTCTATTTTCTATAATTCCGTGCTGCTTTCTCTATTTTCTACAATTCCTTGCTGCTTTCTCTATTTTCTATAATTTCTTGCTTCTTCCTCTATTTTCTACAATTCCTTGATAATTACTCTAATTTCTATAATTCCTTGCTGCTTCCTCTATTTTCTATAGTACCTTGATGCTTCCTCTATTTTCTATAATTCCTTGCTGATTTCTCTATTTTCTATAATTTCTTGCTTCTTCCTCTATTTTGTACAATTCCTTGATAATTCCTCTATTTTCTATAATTCCTTGCTTCTTCCTCTATTTTCTACAGTTCCATGATACTTCCTCTATTTTCTATAATTTCTTGCTTCTTCCTCTATTTTCTACAATTCCTTGATAATTCCTCTATTTTCTATAATTCCTTGATACTTCCTCTATTTTCTATAATTCCTTGATGCTTCCTCTATTTTCTATAATTTCTTGCTGCTTCTTCTATATACTATTAATGCTTTGTCTTCACATTGGGACAATAGACGATGTTTCTGGGGCGTCTTTCTGCGTCATTCTACAATATTCACGCCCAAATATAAACATCTATAGTGCATATCTATAATAATATTCCTCATTAAACACACGCAGTCTCGCAATATGAATGTGCGAGAATTATGAAATATTGATTATTTTTTGTGACACTTTTCGTAGTCTTTTCAATGCTTTCCCGATTTACAATATTATTTCATATTTCGTAGACGCTGTCAATAGATCTCACCTGGTTTAAGTTTAAAAAAAATGAACAAACATTTTATAAGCCCATAATTCTGTAGACATTTTTCTGTGTACATGTGAAATAAAAAACATGATTCTATTTCCTGGACAGATTATTTAAAAAAATAAAAAAAAAGAACATGGGAATATGTCGTAATGAAATGCAAGAGTTTCCGGAAATCCTGATATTGTGAATTACCGCGCTTGCGCAAATCAATATTCATGTCTCAGAAATAATGATGCAACTTCATAATATATCACGGTAGGACGTACTGAATTATAGTTTCAGTTGTACGGTAGGGTAGAAAAGACTATTGACTCTGTGAGCTGCCATGCATGTCACAAGAAGTAACGAATAGGATTTGAAATTTAACTGGCTGGGTCTATGCCATAGGTCAAATTGACCGGAAATCCATAATATGTTCTGACCTTCTTCTTCTTCTTTCGTTCACTTGAAACATGTCTATATCTGTAATTCTGTCTCCTGAATAAAACTCACAGTCTTTTGTAGTTCACACAGTGGAGCATAGAGCTTTGATTCCAGTGTTGTTTCCGCTGGCCAATATGTCTGCCTCAGCGTTTCATGCTCAGATAACTCTGAAGCATATGTTTGGCACTTTGTGCTGCCTGTCCACATGTACACATGGCCGTGTTGCCAATCTTGAATTGTGTGTACACGTGACTGCGAGGTCGGTTTGTCCCATTCTGAGGCATATTCTGACGAATAAGATTTAAAGGCGCATATATCGTAGCAAAGCTGGTAATACTGACACGACACATTCCATTCTCCGAACTATACACTGCTAAACAGCAAGAGCTCGTTTGCTGAAGTAGAAGAAATCAAGTTTATTTCGTCCTCTTGTGGACACTGCCTTAATACAGATGACATACAAGGCGCATAACGGTGGCACAACGTAATCACGCTCCCGGAGGAAATCGCACGGATATCCGTGATGGTTATAATGGAGCGAACGAAAAACAAACAAACAAACAAAACATCTAAGATTGTGTAAATAAACTCCTAGCTGCGGCATGTCAATTCGCCTAGAATCATAAAGAGTTCAGAAGACCCATAAAGAAGGCTAAGTTCTGGAAAGAATATGTCACTTGATATATAGCCATTAGTATGTGAACTTGGACAGTGCTGGTTATTATTCGCCGTGTGTTATGTTGTCTTCTTAAAAAAGGTCTTTTAGTCAAAACGTCGATTTATGCTTGTTATCATGTCACACGTGATTTGCAAAACTCTGTTCAAAGTTTTGACTGTTGGTTTCTCAAAGGGGAAATTGAAAACGCCGGTGGAAAGGAAAGATAATTCAAAAGGACAACGAGAGTGGCAAGATGCGATGTAGAGTCAGTGGTACGAAAGAACTTTCGGGAATACGGCACAAATTAAATTGCACAATATTAACGAAAGTACTTTATTACATTTGTGTACAAGTTTATGTACAAGATTGTTGATATTAATTGAACTTTATGAGAAACCTTACTTCAACTAAGAATATTAAAACCAATGAAAATCTTCTGTTGAAAACGGAAATATTTTTAACTGTGATAAAATGAAAATATTTTAAAATATTTCACTAACAGCAAGTTATTGTTTTACAAGCATGGTTAAACCTAGAAATTTATGTTGCAAACAATGTTTCTTCCAAAAGGAGAAAGTGTTATTACTTTCAACTTGTATTTCTTATTGTTTTTCTTTAAAAAAAAATATAATATTTTAGTACCCTTTCTGCGAGTCATACAGTCTGTCACGGAATTTTCGTAAGTCATACTGTTGTGTATATAATTTTTATCCTAATTTACAACAGAAGAAACTCCCCAGGACGAAGTATCGCTAGTACAGTGTTGAATATTTTAAATACGGATTCATTACTTTTCTTCACTAAAATAAACAAGTGCTGTTATGTTTGATATTCGTTAATCCATGAGGCTATCTATGAAACCATCGAGGTTAAGTAACCATTTGTGAAAGAAGTCACACACAAATTTGAATCAATGAATTTTTTATTAGTTTAAGAAAGAAAATATTTTTTTTGGTTTATGAAATCAATAAGAGAGGTGGCAGTGGCAAGTAAGTGTTTGAGAAATAAAGACATCAAGTAATAATGTTAGAAAACTATTGTAACAGTTTTAGCAACAAGTAAGAATATTCATCTAACCTGGAACATCACGTATCTTTTAGGTGGAACAAACAATAAAAAAAAAATCATTTATTTTGATATCGATTTCGTGATGACGTGTATAGTGTATTTTGTGGTTTTTGGAGTTGTGGAGAACCATACTTGCTCCCGCCAATTGATGTAGGATACAAAGATTAACATAAATATTCTCTCTGACATTCGTTCTGTAACTATGGAATATTTTTATTTTTATCTGTCTCATAAGGGTTGAGATTTTGCCAAAAGCTAACAATTGTCTCCCTCTAGAAGTTAATAATTTTGTATGAGCTGTCTAACAAGCGCCCTCTGACCGCTGCTTTCATCAAGGGAGAAAATTCTGGGTGTAGGGTTGGATAACTCCACGCTAGCGTGATGTCTGTGATCCATGGTTATCTCCAATGTTGGAAACTAGAAGTTGTGACTTAACGATCCGTAAATTGCATAAAGTAGAAAAGAGGGTTGTGTGATTGATGAAGGAAGTGTGAGAAAAAGTTGAAGATAAAAAAAGTAGAAAGGAGGATTATAGATATTAGGATAGGCAAAGATAAAATAAACATATTTTTCTTCGTAGCTAAGAGGCACATTGATAAAAATATTTAAATAAATGTGCACCTATGTGTGTTGTTTGACGTGTTCTGTAATTATGGAACTAATGCTGCAACCCTTTAATACAGTTCCTCATGTTGTGGTGACCCGCAACCATAAAATTATTTTCGTTGCTATTTCATATGTGTTTTCCGATGGTCTTATGTGACCCCTGTGAAAGGGTCATTATACCCTCAAAGGGGTAGCGACCCACAGGTAAACAGTAAGTGTTATCACTTCCTATTTTTGTTGCTACGGCGCTCTCCTGTTTGTCAGATACTATCTTGCACTTTGATTAGTATATTCAAATATAAATATTTGCAATAAATAAATATGATAGGGAGAGAGCAGATGTAACGTAGATTTGGTTCTATAGAACAATGAAGAGATATTCATGGACAGCTAGAAAAATAGAGTCAACATACGTGTGGTTCTATAGAACAATGAAGAGATATTCATGGACAGCTAGAAAAGTAGAAGTAACATAGATGTGGTTCTATAGAAAAATGATGCGATATTCATAGACAGCTAGAAAAGTAGAAGTAACATAGATGTGGTTCTATAGAAAAATGATGCGATATTCATAGACAGCTAGAAAAGTAGAAGTAACATAGATGTGGTTCTATAGAAAAATGATGCGATATTCATAGACAGCTAGAAAAGTAGAAGTAACATAGATGTGGTTCTATAGAAGAATGAAGAGATGTTAATGGACAGCTAGAAAAGTAGAGGCAACATAGATGTGGTTCTATAGAAAAATGATGCGATATTCATAGACAGCTAGAAAAGTAGAAGTAACATAGATGTGGTTCTATAGAAAAATGATGCGATATTCATAGACAGCTAGAAAAGTAGAAGTAACATAGATATGGTTCTATAGAAAAATGCGGAGATATTCACGGACAGCTAGAAAACCAACAGAGTAGTTGCTGAAATTGAAATACGGGGCGGTGGTTACTTAATAATATAAGAAAAAAATACACTCTTAATTTTTTGGTCACTTTAGGAAACAGGGAGGTCTAGAGAACATAGTTACAACGTGCAAGATAGTAGGCAAGAGACATCGTAGACAACGTAAGAAAATATATAGTCTGATATCGGGGTATGGCAATGCGTCAACAACGATCCTGATAAAAAGATACTGGAAATAGAGAGTTGTGAAGATCCATGATCGTCTACTCCAGTTCAGTCATCACAACACGTGATGATGATAGATATTTGGGCTACAACAATTTCAGTCACGTGAGTTAGAGTTGCTTAACCAACCCTTTCCACCCACTTGTACAGTGTGTATCAATTATAATGAATCTAATTTGGCGCACAGGAACCTCGCATCGATACTTCGTTAGAGTTCAGTTGTAAGCTGTATCGATATCCAACACTTCCTGTCTATTGATCGTTTGTGCCAACAACGAGACCTTTCATAATAAGGCTAGTTTTTACGACATTAAATATTCACGTGGTCAATGTCGCATTGTTGCGAATAATTTATAGGCCTCTATTCATGATCATCTATGCTCTAAATTTAACCCCCTCCCCCCAAACCCCCAAATGTATGCTTAAGCTTACTGCAAATTATATTGATGTAAGGAGAGATAACTTGAATTATTTCTTTTCATTCACTGTGTCGCTGTCCCTTTTTGATGCAAAAAGGAGGTTGGGAGAGAGAGGGGGGGGGGGGTGTTGCGCTTTCATCCTATGCTAATGATTTTGTACCTGTTATGAAACCGTCTTGTTGCTGAAGGATTTATGTAATGTTTCCCCTGAGCCAATGATATTGCGTCGGTTATGAAGCCGTCCTGCTGAACAATGTATCTGATTTGCTTCCGTATGTTACCGAGATTTTTTTTTAAAACGGACATCCGAGGATAGCAACACCGTAACTTCAATGAATGTCTTATTATACGACTGAGAAGGTTTGTGGTGGAATTTATTGTCCCATCTCATGATTAAAGTGACCGAAAAACCACACTTAATCAAGGCGGATCTGTCAAACAGAAAAACCACACTTAATCAAGGCGGATCTGTCAGACAGAAAAACCACACTTAATCAGGCGGATCTGTCAGACAGAAAAACCACACTTAATCAAGCCGGATCTGTCAGACAGAAAATCACACTTAATCAAGGCGGATCTGTCAGACAGAAAAACCACACGTAATCAAGGCGGATCTGTCAGACAGAAAAACCACACTTAATCAAGGCGGATCTGTCAGACAGAAAAACCACACTTAATCAAGGCGGAACTGTCAGACCGAAAAACCACACTTAATCAAGGCGGATCTGTCAGAAAAACCACACTTAATCAAGGCGGATCTGTCAGACAGAAAAACCACACTTAATCAAGGCGGATCTGTCAGACCGAAAGATATAGATATCGGAAATATAATTGAAACCACGACACAACGCATTTTGTGCCCCTGACTACATCGTGCTAAACAGCAGAGGTTTGCGAACAAAAAACATAAGAAGAATTCAGTGTTGTATTTCTTTCTCACTATTGGTCTCCCTCATGTTCTACAACCAGCTCTTGTACAATTGCATGTATTCTGGAATGTTGTCTATCAATCGAATATTTAATAATAAATTCATTTCAAGATGAAGATGATGTTAGTGAGGCTGAGAACGTACACATACAGAGAATGTTAGAAATGGGAGTGTCTAGAGGGGACGGAAGGAAAAGTACAGTTTTTGGAAAGTCCCGAAGATCACACAATCAACATCTGACCGGGACTCTGAGTCTACATACACTGGGATAGCTGCTGGAACGGAGAGTGGAGCACTTATGGGAGTTCCCAAGTGCTGTGATGCTAGTTTCTAATCAAGAATCGAATATTTAGCTTTCCTATCGCTAAAATTCTTGATCGTCCTATCGCTAAAATTCTTGATCGTCCTATCACTAAAATTCTTGATGGTCCTATCGCTAAAATTCTTGATGGTCCTATCACTAAAATTCTTGATTTTCCTATCGCTAAAATTCTTGATGGTCCTATCGCTAAAATTCTTGATGGTCCTATCGCTAAAATTCTTGATCGTCCTATCACTAAAATTCTTGATTGTCCTATCACTAAAATTCTTGATCGTCCTATTGCTATGATGCATATAGTTGTGAAACGTGGGCAAGGACATCTGCAATGGATAAGAAAACATCGGCATTTGAAATGAAATTTTATAGACAGATCCTAAGAATATCAAGGATAGAAAGATCAACCACTGCAGGCGTAAGCACAGACCTTAACATGCGCCACACCATAATTGGTAAACCTCTGTTACTATTCCTTTCTGTTTGATATTTTCATAGATTAGTTGGTTGGTTGCTGATCCAGCGGTCTATGGGCTCATGCCATTTGAACCATAGATTAGTTAATGAAACTTGTATGAGAATTATCGTTCTTAGTTCTATATAATGCGAATATTGGGACTGGGGAAGAGGGTGTTGCACGTTTTCTGACTTGAAATGGAGCGCTAACTCAGTAAGCTTTGAAAAAAACTGGGTGCCAGCTAAGTAAGGTTTGAGAAAAAGGGGTGCCAGTTCCGTAAGATTTGAGAAAAAGGTGTGCTAATTCAATAAGGTTTAAGAAAAAGGAGTGCCAGCTCAGTAAGGTTTGAGAAAAAGGAGTGCCAGGTCAGTAAGGTTTGAGAAAAAGGAGTGCCAGGTCAGTAAGGTTAAGGGGGTGCGAGCTCAGTAAGGTTAAGGGCGTGCCAGCTCAGTAAAGTAAAGGGGGTGCTACCTCAGTAAAATTTGAGAAAAGGGGTGCTAGTTCAGTAAGGTTAAGGGGGTGCTTGCTCAGGAAATTCCAAGGGGCGCTATTTCAGTAAGGCTAAAGGGAACTAGTTCAGTACAATTTGAGAAAATGGTTGAAAAGACGTAGATGACTGACTTCATAATATTCGGGTTACCTCATATTTATTCCATCAAACTTAATGTATTGTCGTACGGCCTATTGAGAATACCATTCACGACAGGTAACTCTGTAGCTTCAATGAATAATACCCAGGTATCTCGAAAAAAAGTTCACTTTGCGAACAAAGCGTAGCGTGATGGATTCGCACCTGAGACCTCTTGACCACAATGCAAACGGTTTAATCATTACGTCAGGCTGCTCCCCAGGTTTGACAAACAATGGTTCAGATAATAGACGTTTTCCCATGTCGATGAAAGTACTTTTCACTACTCGTGTTCGCCTGCGAAATATTACTTTGCATATACCATCGCTTCTGCTTGGAAATATAAGGCATATTGGCTAATGTGAAATCAATACTTCCTTAATTACTTATTTAATTATTTCCTTCATTTTCATTGGCTGTTACACAAAGCATAACCACAGTAACTAATGAAATCACAGAAAAAATTTAATGAGGCTTAATTAAGAAGGCTTGATTTCCCATTATCTAGTATATCTTATATAGTAGACGACCATGTCTTGTGATTATGTCCAAGATATAAGAGATTATTTATTGCAATATCTTTCGATGTATTTTTATTTTGAGTGGTTTCTGCTCTCTAACGTATTACTTACTAATGGATGACTTTTATGTTTCTCAGCAGTTCGTTTCTCTGTTGCAGTTGTTCAAACAATTTAAGGTGGAGGAGGCGTATGAGAAGACGACTACTATTTACATCTGAAGATCTTCTCTGGCTTCTAAACAACACTTTGTACTCTTGGTTTTCACCGACTACGTATTAGTCTCGTGCAGTCTACGTGACTTCGTGACTGTCTGGTGTGCTCTCTCTTCTACTTACTAACTTAACATCGACCGTCAGATGCTAGGATAGAATTGTTTCTCATGCTTTGACGTCTGGTGAAATCAAAATCTTGACCAATGAGATCTTATTTGGACAAACGACTGACCAGTACTTGCGTAATATAAGAAATATATAAATACATAGCCAGATTTCTGATTAAAAAATGTTGAAATTAAATTTTGTGCAGTATAGAATGCTACTAGGTTTTAGCAACATCGGGGTGCAAATAAAAACGGTACAATTTTTACATACAAGTACAAATAAAGTAAAGTTACCCATATCATTTATTAATGCCGTAGAGGTGTGAGATGTTAGCGATCTCACATTTCAGTGGCTCTGCTATATAAAGGCGGTAGCCATCTCCTCTCCCTCGTAGTTTTCCGTCTCAAAACATTTCCGTTTCAACTGGGGAATAAACCCAGGATCACTCATATGTGAAGCCAGTGCGCTAACTACTGCGCTACGCGGCTCCCAGAAACAAATAAAAAATGTTAGATTTCTCTGCAGGGAAGATTGAATAATAGATCTTCATCTTTTTACTTCTATCTTTCTAGTTCTTTGTGTTGCAACGTTCTTAATGCTCAAAAATCCCATTTAAGGGAGTACCTAGCTTATAAGAAAAATATATCACTGGCGTAGTGGTTAAGCTGTTTGCTTTGTGGTCAAGAGACTATATGTTGAATTCTAGCTTCAAGCTACGAAATTACATGCTATGAGCAGTACTCAGTGTCATTTTAAGAGTAACTTATCAATATTCATATTAGACCAATAACTCTTGTTCTTCTTCTTCAGCGTTCATTCTCAAACTCCTGCTAGATATTTCTTGTAGCAGGGCAATGGTCCTACTAGATTTCCAGCTTAATGTAGTCCAGAGAATGGAAATGCGTTGTGTCGCCGTTTTATTTGCGCCAATGGCCCAACACATCAGTCTTCGGCGGGAGCAATAACTCAAAGGCTCCTGGTAAAACAGTAAAGAATACATTACTGTTGAGTTCTTCATTAGCGCTTACAGATCTGAGACCGTTTTACTTCACCTCTGGGATATATGACTTTAAACAATTAAGTAGATCAAACCTCGTGTAAATTTGTCACAGTTACCTCTTATAGAGTAAACACATTTTTTCAAAAGGGGAGATAGAGAGAGAGAGAGAGAGAGAGAGGGTGGGAGGGAGGGAGAAAAGGAGAAAGAGAGGGAATGGTGAAAATAAATATATTCAGGGGTAGGGAGAGGCGGGGCGGAATAGAAGCAACAACACGAACAGGTCGGAAGTTGTTATTCTGGTCTTTCCTTCTATAAACTCTGTTCACTTTTAAAGTGAAGTGGGTCAAAACACACCCACGTATTACTCCGCGACAACAGACCAAACTCACCCACGTATTACTCCGCGACAACATTTGATTTTTAAACAGCTGATGACATGTAAAAACAATATTATTTAAAATATTTTAAAACAACTAAAAATTATTTTTTCAATATTAAAAAAAATAATTTGAAAACAAAATTTTTAAACAATATTATTGGGCACTTAACAATCGAGTATAATGATTTTAATGTATTCTGCTTCCTACAACCAATCAGAAGCACTGACCCACTTCGTTCTTAAAGTGAACAGAGTTATAGGAAGTTGATGTCTGCGGGCTGGTCATATATTTGTAAATTTCTCTCACAGTGTTTCTCATTGTTTGTCTGTTCAGACAAAACTCTTTGTTCGCATATTTCATTATAGTTTTAAATATGTACATAGTCGTTAGTGTATATGCTGATATAGAGAAATATTTTATATAAATATACAATAAACACTTTGTCCCACATTTGTAGTATCTAGATTTAGTTTATCAATAAAGACTCTTTTGTCGAAACATATAACCTGCTGAAATTTTACTGTAAAACTGACTTTCCCAGTAAACTCTTTTTCTCTTTAGAAAAAAATAATAATATGGGTAAAGCACACACACACACACACAAAACTAAAATTTAAAATTTAAAAAAAAGAATGTTTTATTATTTCTGTGTTATTACTGCAGATCACCATGCTGTTGTTATGAGAATGAAGTGTGTTGAGTCACGGTTTACAGTTTAGCTGCAATATCTGATCCTTTCGACTAGACACCTTAGAAATCAGCATGATTTCTTAGTCACTTTGAGCCTAAAAGGGATGAGACAACCAACTTCATCTAATATCTCCTTAGTCGTCTCCTACGACATACATGGCAGGTAACACTGCTGCTATTCTTTGCTCCCATTCGGGCACTAGCAACACACTGATAAAATATAAGGTGCAGAAAAAAATTATTGTAATGGTAGCTGGTTTTTACATGTTCAAGTTGTGGCTGAAAGGTACTGAAACATTCTCACAATTACTCCAGGTTCTTTTACCGGATTCAAACACCAGGTCTGTAAATATAGTATTTTCAATGGCTTCGGTAAATGATAAAGCACGGTAGTCTAGTTGATAGTGAGCTTGCTTAATATCCTCGGGTTACAGTGTGTCAGTTTCGAAATCACGTCCGGAAAATAACAAAATAATCAGTGTTGATATCTCTAGCTTGACACGACCACTCCTCCAGTCTCCAGTCTATCCAGCTGTGACGGTACCAGAAGCATGACTTAGGGGAGATAAAGACAGCAAGGAAGAGAACTGACCACCCAATCTAATAATTACTGCGGCTTAGTACATCTTCATCCCCAACGACAGGTTGCTGCCATGGATCTACCTTTACCTAAGTGAGAAACATTCTATTTGCAAATTCGAATGCTATTGTGTTTTATCGAAGGAATTCTTATCTTATGGATGTGAAGCATGGACATTAAACAAAAAAACTCAATTATCTTCTGAGGCTACTCAGGTGTGGTTATTGAGAAGAACGATGAAATTGTCACAAATAAGAGAATTAATGTAGATGTTCTCAGAGATGCTGGAGTAAAAAGACAAATTATAGCAAAAATTAGAAGCAGACGGTCGTGATTTTAGTGAATATGATAATAAGAACAAAACTTGAACATTTAGTAACCAGTGGAAAGATCAAGGGAAGAAGAGACAAGGGAAGACAAAGAGAAAAGTTGCTGTACGAGTTGTCACTGTTGCAAGACATAATATCACCAACTGAACGTATTAACAACACAAGAGGCGAAGAGCTTATGGAGAAACATGACTACATGCGCCATTTCGACATGACAGTTGATTACACTTTATTTCCCTTTATTATGTGCATTCCTTATTTCTCTTTCCCCACTACAGGGTCTAATCCGGGTCTGATCGTATAATCGCTCATTTTTATTTGTCACGAAAGTATATTTTGGGTGGATGGGACAGCCAACTCTACCCCCAACACCTAAGTATATGTGTTCCATCATAGATGCTCATTGCGTGTCTAGTGCATACCGTGACCAAATATGAGCATGTTGGAGGATATTAACTTTTTATGTAAATAAAAATGCATTACAAGAGGAATAAGGGCTAAATTAGTAAAAACACAATTACTACTTTGCCCCATTCGTAAATCTCTCATTGTCTACTATTTGTTTCGTCTATATTATTACTGTTCAGATCGCAAACTGAGCGAATAATAATTTTTTTTTTAAACGCACGGAACAAATCCCACGCACTTTCGGAATAGAGTTTTCTGGCAGACAACGTCGGAGTAATTCATTTGTAGAGCGACCTCTTTCTGGAATGACTTTATCCAGATTTCACAATAGAGGCTGCCAAATTTGGACACATTCCAGCGTTGAAAACTGGCAACAATCTATGTTTGTGCTCAAGTCGTTCCTTCTCCCTGTGGTTAGGGTTTCCATCTTTCTTCTTCCTCCAGCGGTTCTGTTATTTTATCGACGAAAACATTGTTTCTCTATGGGAAGGGGGTGGGGTTGGGGGTTGGGGGGAGAGACAGAGAAGAACACCACCATATTGAGGGATTGTTTGGAAACACAAGGAAGCATATTTTAGGATGTCACATATATTTCAGTCTGCAATGTATCAATCAATTAAGCCGTTGGGCCCTCCAACGTGATTACACATCCTTGTCAAAAATTGAGTGAGCGGTAGATTGCAGCAAAACTCTGCACCGTATGGTAAGTGAATATTACAAATATATATATATATGGTTAAACATCAGTTTTACGTGGAACAATGCACATAATAGATATTTCGACCAAAATGTATTTTTAATTAAAATTGTAATTACTTTATAGTTACCAAAAACAAAATCTTCTCAGCATTTCTTCTCTTGCTGACTCTTTATCTCCTACACACCTTAACACTTAGTTTACCTGCATTCCATCTTACCTGGATATCTCTGACGGTTAAAGCTCTGTCCTCAGCAAGGGACGTAAGTATATACATCTCCGTCCCGCATATTATCGCCCTTCTCTTATGCCGGATATACATCAGTACCATCGCGTCTTGCTTCTTCGGTTTCATTTCCAGGACAGCGAACCGCTCAGACGAGGATGATTGTTCTTCGGGTACGCCTCCCGAAGCATGACTGAATATCTAAGCCTGATTTTTTCCAGGACTCTGGGCCATTACATTGAGGACGTGTGACGTCTCCATTTCACCGTAATCGAACTATGACCTTCATAATGTGTTATGTAGTAGTCGAACTATGACCTTCATAATGTGTTATGTAGTAGTCGAACTATGATCGTCATAATGTGTTATGTAGTAGTCGAACTATGACCTTTATAATGTGTTGTGTAGTAGTCGAACTATGACCTTTATAATTTGTTGTGTAGTAGTCGAACTATGACCTTTATAATGTGTTGTGTAGTAGTCGAACTATGACCTTTATAATGTGTTGTGTAGTAGTCGAACTATGACCTTTATAATTTGTTGTGTAGTAGTCGAACTATGACCTTTATAATTTGTTGTATAGTAGTCGAACTATGACCTTTATAATTTGTTGTGTAGTAGTCGAACTATGACCTTTATAATTTGTTGTGTAGTAGTCGAACTATGACCTTTATAATTTGTTGTGTAGTAGTCGAACTATGACTTTAATCATGTGTTGTGTTCACAGCTCTGATTTAGCCAAATTGGATTAGCATCGGCATTTGAAAGGAGCGTTCCACACCGTACAAAGTACATCTGTGTTTTCACTTAACATGTCCCATGAAGAGTTACTTTATACAACTGACATTCATGATGGTTTCATCATCTCGCCATGAAAAGCTACTACATACAACTGACATCCATGATGGTTTCATCATCAGACTTTTACCATGGCCTACACTTGGAGATGAAGTAGAATATTGACTGACTGATTCTAGACTCAAACTTTTCTTTTCCAAATCATTAATTTTCTTGTTTATTGTTGTTTTCAACTTTTTTTCTAATGCGTTTCGCCGTAAACTATTGCAGCTTAGCGGGCTAAAACAAAACTCTTGGCAAACTTTCTTATTGCTAAATAGATACAAGAGCTTTACAATTTGCAATTCGTGGAAAATCAAACAATTCGAATGTGGTCGTTTCTGTTATTAAAAATTGTATGGTTATGGATTATCGCTACTGCTCTGCGAACAAATCCATAGATAATCAGAACTCCCCCTCAAAATATCGATCAGGGAAGAGCAAATAATAGTACCAAAAATGATGAAATGTTGAAAATAGCTAATAGTACCAGCTCTGTGTTGATTCACCATTGACTTGAGACATTTGTGAAGATATTCCCTTCTGGTCTCAGTCAATTTTCATCGTATTCGCTCTGTTCTAACTACTACTACTGTATTCTAACTACTACTACTTCTACCGCTACTACTACTACTACTACTACTACTACTACTACTACTACTACTACTACTACTGTGATATAATTATTATTGGGCCCGTCTCGCAAACACAACTTGCGAGCAATCTCGTGGTTACACAGATGATCGTTGATATATTACTGGTGTTGTGACTAGATATATTAGTCTATCTAGCTATATATTGTAATTTTCACTTGTGTTATTAAGCGTCGTGGAAGAAAGTTGGAATTGTCTGTCTTTGATCATTTAGATTGAATTGGCTATGGTCAGTCGGTGTTTATTTTAAGGTTTCTTTAACCGCCCCACCCATCCAGTTTTTGGTTTTATTCGTGACTTGTAGTATGTGTCTCTTGACTGTTTATTTGACTGTTTATTTGACTGTTTATTAAACTGTTTATTTGATTGTTTATGTGACTGTTTATTTGACTGTTTATTTGACTGTTTATTTGACTGTTTATTTGACTGTTTATTTGACTGTTTTTAAACTGTTTATTTGACTGTTTATTTGACTGTTTATTTGACTGTTTATTTGACTGTTTATTTGACTGTTTATTTGACTGTTTATTTGACTGTTTATTTGACTGTTTATTTGACTGTTTATTTGACTGTTTATTTGACTGTTTATTTGACTGTTTATTTGACTGTTTATTTGACTGTTTATTTGACTGTTTATTTGACTGTTTATTTGACTGTTTATTTGGCGGGTCATTGGTGCAAATAAGATCGCAGCTGAGCTGTGAAAGTTGACCATACGCACATTCCTTTCTCTGGATTACAGCATGCATGCAGGAGTTTAGAACAAATTCAGAAGAAAATAAAAATATAGTCAATCACTTTATGTTATTGTCAATGTTTTGTTTTTGGTTAAGGCAGAAGAGAGTTTTCAATAATTTGTGTCATCCATTATTCCACGCTTAGTTTTTCAAATTTGATTTATGACATAACACGTACTTCTTGCTGGTACACGAACAATATATTATTTGTCAAAGTGGGGAAACTATACAAGAACAATATATCGTTTGTCAAAGTGGGGAAACTATGCAAGAACAATATATTGTTTGTCAAAGTCGGAAATTATATACAAGAGCAATATATTGTTTGTCAAAGTGCGGAAACTATACAAGAACAATATATTGTTTGTCAAAGTATAGAAACTATACAAGAACAATATATTGTTTGTCAAAGTGGGAAATTATATACAAGAGCAATATATTGTTTGTCAAAGTAGGGAAACTATACAAGAACAATATATTGTTTGTTAAAGTAGGAAATTATATACAAGAACAATATATTGTTTGTCAAAGTGCGGAAACTATACAAGAACAATATATTGTTTGTCAAAAGGGGAAACTAAAGTCCACATATCAAAATTTAAAAAAACCCACAAAACAATAATCCACATATCCACATTTAAACAAAAGTAGACTTATTCAAAATGAAACAAAAGTCCACATATTCAAATTGATACAAAAGTTAACATATTTAGACTTACGTATGCACGAGAACCATATTTCTGAAATGAAAAAAAAACCCACAAAAAAACATGTCTAATTGTTTCAAAAAGTGGACTTAACACACTTTGACATCAACTGCACACACAATTTTAATACCAGTAGCCATAAAAATCTGGCAAAATTCGTATGTATTATCATCGTACTGTATATTACGATATACAACAATAGTACTTACATAAGTACTATTTCACGTTTGTGTGTTGCGATCATTTCTATTCGTCGTCTTTTGATGTTTTGTGCGTACCTTGATAAAGGCCAGTTGGTAGAAACGTTGATAATGTTTTGTATATTGTAATTTATATATTTTCTTATTTGCACATCATAACCTCCTAGTTTTAGTGATAGTCCGTTGTGTCTAAGTGGGACGTTTTAAAAACTTGTGTTTTACGTAGGAAAGAATCAATACATTTACAAATATGTTTGTTTAATAATAGTGTGTATTATTATTATTTGTGTGGTCTCCACCCGTTTGTTTAAATTTCCTACTGGTCCTCACAATGTGTGATCTGGTACTATAATGAACTTGAGTATGTGTGTCTGATAAGAGAGCCACCATACACAGGTTTGATAACCTCTGTCTCAATCGGATATGAGAATCTTGGATTGGAAATGGAAAATTCGAAAAATCATATTTACGTGTCTCATATTCCACATGAAATATCGTTTGGAGAGTATCCGCGGGAGTATAAACAATTTAACATTGGTGGGTACATACGGACGGTAACTACATGAAGATGTCTGGGTAAAGTTATGTAAAACAGGTCACAGTTACATATGTACATGATGAGAACGTGTGGAGAACTTAAAGGTAGTGACACTTTGCAGATGTGATGAAAACTTGTAGAGAACTTGAAAGCAGTGACACTATGTAGTGATGAGAACGTGTGGAGAACTTAAAGGCAATGAGACTGTGTAGATGATAAGAAAATATAGGCAATGAGACTGTGTAGATGATAAGAAAATAAAGGCAATGAGACTGTGTAGATGATAAGAATATATAGGCAATGATACTGCATAGATGATAACAACGGAAAGGCATTGAGGATCATTTTCGTGATGACAATTCATGTCTGAGACGCATGTGTTGCCGGGATCAGAAAGGGAGAAAATAATACAAAATCAAACAAAGAATGAGTAATATGGCAAACGTTGATAAGGACTAACGTCTTAACATCATAATAAGAAAGTGGAGAATATTTGGATATATGGTATGCATACGTACATAATGGTGTGCAAAGTGTAAGAATGGAAGGCATGGTCGATGGGAACAGAGACATAGATCAACCAACAAGAAGATGGACAACAGACATATCATAATGTTTAAAGATGATGCTGGTAGTGGTAAATCAGCTGACGCAGGTCCATGAATAGTTCAGAACAGTCACCATAAGAAAGACTACGTTCTGGAGAGAATATATCTATATATAATACATACATATAGATTGCTGGTTTTAATTATAAATGATTTTTCCTTGTTGAACATTTCAATTAAATAAAAAACACAAGTCACATATATTTTAGTGAACTACCCATCTCTCAAACACATAGTCCATTTCCATAAACCATAGATCAGGGGTGGGCAAACTACGGCCCGCCATTGGATATTTTGTGGCCCTCAAACACATTTTAAAATACACGAACATTGTTAAAATATTTGCAAAACCTTTTATCCATATAAGAAAATATACTGTTATAGTGTAAGTCTGTTAGAAATGTAACTTATTTCAGAAGTTATCTACATTATGTAAAACTACCTTTCTTCACAATAAAAATATTTAATTGATTACTTACCGAGAATTTTAAACAAAAACATACATAATATTATATGCGGCCCTCCAATAGCTTTACAATTTTCAATGCGGCCCTCTGCACAAAAAGTTTGCCCACTCCTGCCATAGATGAACACACAAAATTAGAAGATCTGACCGCGTATTTATTTCCGGAAGTTCTGTTTAAAAAAATGTATTGGCAGGCACGTAATGTCAGGCACGTAATGTCAGGCACGTAATCGCTATCATCATCAGATTCCCCTTCAATTTCATTAGTCCTTCAAATACATATATAGCAACTCTGTTCTTACCTCAAATACATATATAGCAACTCTGTTCTTACCTCAAATACATATATAGCAACTCTGTTCTTACCTCAAATACATATATAGCAACTCTGTTCTTACCTCAAATACATATATAGCAACTCTGTTCTTACCTCAAATACATATATAGCAACTCTGTTCTTACCTCAAATACATATATAGCAACTCTGTTCTTATCTTAAAGGAAAATTCTGAATAATATCAGTATTTTAAATCGTGGGATAACAATGAAAAGAAACATAAATAATTGCGAGCACGCGGAAATCGCGGGATGCGTAAAATTAAGCCAGTAGGTGCTGAACGGGAAAATCGCGGGATACCAGGTCGGAGGGTTAACACTATACTTACAACAAATATGGACTAGTTCCCATTGAGAAAGATCACCTCACGTTACTTCCTCGTGATCTAATGGGATCTATATGTGTTTAGAGAAAGCCCGATCCACGATTTCGTATGCAGACTTCAACTACATAAATGTCTGCAACCATTTGCTAGTATCACTTTTGGTCACTTTTGACCACACAGTTAAAATGACTTCATGGCTTCAATTCGGGTAGATTTTTGTTGTTGTTGGTATAATTGTCTCTATTGTATATGTCTGGGGTACGTATTTGACATTCCTATCGCTGTCATTATGTCTATTCCCCAGTCGCAATTATCAACAATACCCACTTTTAGCGTGTTCAACAGATGATTGAGTACATCAGTCTGTTGTGACTTGTGAGGTCTAAAGTCGTTGACCTGTTCGTGCTACTATATTTACAATGTCTGGTCAATAGTATTAGAAACACAAAAGAAAGACATAAAACTAAATAAGAGACGCGAGGACGTTCTCGTCATCTACTTATGGTTAGTTTTAAGAAGCAAACTCTATCAGACGCGAGGACGTTCTCGTCATCTACTTATGGTTAGTTTTAAGAAGCAAACTCTATCAGACGCGAGGACGTTCTCGTCATCTACTTATGGTTAGTTTTAAGAAGCAAACTCTATCAGACGCGAGGACGTACTGTCATCTACTTATGGTTAGTTTTAAGAAGCAAACTCTATCAGACGCGAGGGGTTTCTCGTCATATACTTATGGTTAGTTTTAAGAAGCAAACTCTATCAGAAAGCAACATTTAATGGTTGAACACGATTATGGGGTGCAAAGGGTTTCACATTGTTTTCGGCGGACCAATGGTTAGCAGATTACGAAGATCCTAAAAGTACCTCCCCCGTGGTGTACCCTAGAAACAGAAAATCAGCTGTTCTTGCAGTCTTTTTGTATATTTTTATTTTTGTGTGCCATCTTCTTGTATATTATTTTTTATCAACGTAGCGATCTTAAAATATGTAAAGTAGCCTGTTAGTAGTCTGTGATTGTTCCTATCTTGATAAAAACATGTTGATCGAAACATCGATTTAATTCATCTTGTATTTGCTTTACGTAACTCTGCTATTTAAATATTTTTAAATATTTGTATTATATATAATTTTACGAAGTAAAGTATTACAATTTTAATACATAGAAACCATAAAATATACAGAGGTTTGAGAAGCAGATGAAAGAATGAGGATTGAAAGGTAAATGAATGAGGATAGAAAAGTGGATGAAATAAAAGATATTTTAGAGGTAAGTGAAATAAAATCAGGACCGATATGATGTGTGAAACAATCGGTTAGTTCTTTCTCTTGTAGTCTCCTGAATACACCAGGAACGAGAAGATGTGTGAAACAATCGGTTAATTCTTTCTCTCATAGTCTCCTGAATACACCAGGACCGAGATTATGTGTGAAACAATCAGTTAATTCTTTCTCTCATAGTCTCCTGAATACACCAGGACCGAGATTATGTGTGAAACAATCGGTTAATTCTTTCTCTCATAGTCTCCTGAATACAACAGGACCGAGAAGATGTGTGAAACAATCGGTTAATTCTTTCTCTCATAGTCTCCTGAATACACCAGGACCGAGATTATGTGTGAAACAATCGGTTAATTCTTTCTCTCATAGTCTCCTGAATACACCAGGACCGAGATTATGTGTGAAACAATCGGTTAATTCTTTCTCTCATAGTCTCCTGAATACACCAGGACCGAGATTATGTGTGAAACAATCGGTTAATTCTTTCTCTCATAGTCTCCTGAATACACCAGGACCGAGATTATGTGTGAAACAATCAGTTAATTCTTTCTCTCATAGTCTCCTGAATACACCAGGACCGAGATTATGTGTGAAACAATCGGTTAATTCTTTCTCTCATAGTCTCCTGAATACACCAGGACCGAGAAGATGTGTGAAACAATCGGTTAATTCTTTCTCTCATAGTCTCCTGAATACACCAGGACCGAGATTATGTGTGAAACAATCGGTTAATTCTTTCTCTCATAGTCTCCTGAATACACCAGAACCGAGATTATGTGTGAAACAATCGGTTAATTCTTTCTCTCATAGTCTCCTGAATACACCAGGACCGAGATTATGTGTGAAACAATCGGTTAATTCTTTCTCTCATAGTCTCCTGAATACACCAGGACCGAGATTATGTGTGAAACAATCAGTTAATTCTTTCTCTCATAGTCTCCTGAATACACCAGGACCGAGAAGATGTGTGAAACAATCGGTTAATTCTTTCTCTCGTAGTCTCCTGAATACACCAGGACCGAGAAGATGTGTGAAACAATCGGTTAATTCTTTCTCTCATAGTCTCCTGAATACACCAGGACCGAGAAGATGTGTGAAACAATCGGTTAATTCTTTCTCTCGTTGTCTCCTGAATACACCAGGACCGAGATTATGTGTGAAACAATCAGTTAATTCTTTCTCTCATAGTCTCCTGAATACACCAGGACCGAGAAGATGTGTGAAACAATCGGTTAATTCTTTCTCTCGTAGTCTCCTGAATACACCAGGACCGAGAAGATGTGTGAAACAATCGGTTAATTCTTTCTCTCATAGTCTCCTGAATACACCAGGACCGAGAAGATGTGTGAAACAATCGGTTAATTCTTTCTCTCGTTGTCTCCTGAATACACCAGGACCGAGATTATGTGTGAAACAATCAGTTAATTCTTTCTCTCATAGTCTCCTGAATACACCAGGACCGAGAAGATGTGTGAAACAATCGGTTAATTCTTTCTCTCGTTGTCTCCTGAATACACCAGGACCGAGATTATGTGTGAAACAATCAGTTAATTCTTTCTCTCATAGTCTCCTGAATACACCAGGACCGAGAAGATGTGTGAAACAATCGGTTAATTCTTTCTCTCGTTGTCTCCTGAATACACCAGGACCAAGATTATGTGTGAAACAATCAGTTAATTCTTTCTCTCGTTATCTCCTGAATACACCAGGACCGAGAAGATGTGTGAAACAATCAGTTAATTGTTTCTCCCGTAATCTCCTGAATACACCAGGACCGATAGCTCCTCTATGTGTGTATAGTGAGTGCCCTGTATCTACATTGTGTCTGGACATGAAAACTGTTAGGGAGAAGAAGAGCTAATATTTTGAAATGTAGATGAATTAAGAGAATGGAGTAGCGATTGATTAGTAGATGAATGAGAATAAGGAAGAGTAGACAACAAATAAAAGGAGATGAAATTTGGATTAATTCGTACATATTCGCAAATAAATAGACGGATTAATTCGTACATATTCGCAAATAAATAGACGAATAAAGTAATAAAATATGAGAAATAATAGAGTATTAAACAAATAAATAGTAGATAAATAGTGAACAAAAAGTTGCAGGGTCATACATCCTCGGAAAGGAGAGAGAGAGGGAGAGAGAAAGAGATAGGGGAGGGGGTGGATTATGCAAGAGAAACTAATCACATTGTTTCATGATTTTAAAATATATATATATATATATTTAGAAATCCGTTAAGGAGAGCACGGAGAGGGATTGGGGATTAATTGTTATTTATAATTGCTTCATTTTACATTTGTTATAATGTCCTGAAAGGGGGGGGGAGAGGGCGAGGACGATTGAACTCTCAAAATACCTCTTCTCCCAACGTCTCTACTGACTAGGATAGTGGTAAAAATATTACATGAATCAACAAACATGCGAAATAAAATGGGAGGACGGAACAATCAAATGAAATAATAAATCAAGGGGGTAGATAGATAATCAAGGAAAGTTGTGAGGTAGTAACATTAGAATACAATCATAAGAAAGGAATGCCCTAGAGGCTGCCTAAGAGTAATTTGGGTGTGTCAGGAAGTGACAATACACCGCCAGGCCGGAAGTAAATACATTCTATCAACTTGTCTAAAATATAAAGATGTCTAAGACGAACGACTTCCAATAATGTGACAATACCGACCGGTAATATTGTTATTTGTACCAGTTGAAACAAAGAAACATATATCAAATGTGATAGGGGGGATTGTAATAAATGGTACAATGATGTTTGAACAAAGGATTGATAATAATTTATTGAAGTGCTGTTTCTATATTTAGCCCTGTCATGTGAAAGTGAAAGCTAATAGTCCCGTTCGTATCAGTCGTATTATGTTGTGAATGCGTTCTTGATATAGGCCGTTTGGTCAAAACGTCGATGTGTGTGTATTATTATGTTCGTTACCAATGTTAAGAACAGCTTCATTATATTGTTCAAAGTTTCGCCTGAATAAAATGATCTTTTGACTGAGAAATAGTTGCCGTAATAATTTGACTGAAGAATATATATACATTTGACTGAAGAATACAGAAACATTTGGCTGAAGAAAATATACACATTTGACTCAAGAATGTATACGCATTTGACTGAAGAATAAGGAAACATTTGACTGAAAAATATATACACATTTGACCGAAGAATAAAGAAACAATTGACTGAAGAATAGAGAAACATTTGACTGTAGAATGTTTACACATTTGACTGTAGAATGTATACACATTTGACTGAAGAATAGATACAAATTTGACTGAAGAATAGAGAAACATTTGCCTGTAGAATGTTTACACATTTGACTGTAGAATGTATACACATTTGAATGAAGAATAAAGAAACATGTGACTGAAGAATAAAGAAACATGTGACTGAGGTATAAAGAAACATGTGAATGAAGAATAAAGAAACATGTGACTGAAGAATAAAGAAACATGTGACTGAAGAATAAAGAAACATGTGACTGAGGTATAAAGAAACATGTGACTGAGGAATAAAGAAACATGTGACTGAGGTATAACGCGACAATCATTCCTATATGGGAGAAAAAAGGCAATTAAAGAGATTGCATAAAATACAGAGAGATCTCTTTACTAAGCCACACAGGAAAAAGATTAAAACAAAATATTAGAACAACGATTACTAGCATACATTGATCTACAACTTAAAAACATCCACATGTATTTCCGTAAGAACAAAAGCTGTACGGGTGCTATCTTTACACTTAGACAACTAACAGAAAGAGCCACAGAAAACAACAAAGAATTACACATAGCTTTCGTCAACCAAGAAAAGGCATTAGACAGAATAGCCAGACAACTTTGGAAAGCACTATCAATATACGGATTGCCAAACCATTTAATAAATATATGTAATAGCAGTTACACTAATAGCCAATGTGAAGTAAGAACAAATACAGTGAGTGTCCAATACGTTCCAAAACCAATCAGGAGTTCGCCAGGGATGTGTCCTATCCCCTCTATTATTTATAACATATATCGACCACATCTGTAAAATAACAAGTACCAACGAAGAAGATAACATAAAAGACAAATTGAATGAACTACTCTTTGCAGATGACCAAATACTAATAGCGACATCAGAAGACAAATTGCAATAACATATGAACAGACTCCACGGAACATGTCAAAAATTCAACATGATGACATATTGAAAGACCGAAATAATGGAAATTGCAAAGGAAGAAAGAAATATCACTTTCTACAATAGTAATAAACACATTAAACAGGTAAAGGAGTTCACTTACTTAGGAAGCATTATATTGAGTGAAGGGAAATACAGTAAATAGGTACAAAATAGATGCCTCAAAACATACCAGATTCTAAGACAGACGACACGTATTTTTAAGAACAAAAATGTAAAAATAGACACTTAAGTTGCATTATACAAGACAATTATTATTCCATCATTGTGCTACCAGTTCTAACCCTGAACAATGACAGCACAAGAGAAAAGAAAAATAGTGACAGCAGAAATGACATGTCTATGAAGAACACTTGGAGTGTCATTAAGAGATGTAATTATAAAAGAAAACATCAGGCAGGTAACCAAAACAATACCAGTATTGTAATACATCAAACGAAAATAGATCAAGTGTTTTCACACAGTTCCAGACTACCAACAGATAGCATGCCACAGATGGCCATGACACATACATAGCGGATACAAAGCCAGAGGCAGACCATGTAAAAGATTGACCACAGAAATCAAAGAAGCCACAGGAACAAGTTTACAAACAGCACACAAGAAGGCCATCTCTCGAGAACTCTTCTATCCCTGACGCCGTATTGCAAATAAGGGCCACATTGTATATATATATATATATATATATATATATATATATATATATATATATATACAGACAGACAGAGACAGACAGACAGATAGATAGATAGATAGATAGACAGACGATAGATAGATAGACAGACAGACAGACAGAAAGACGGACGGACGGACGGATGGATGGATAGATGGATAGATAGATAGATAGATAGATAGATATATGGATGGATGGATGGATGGATAGATATATAGATAGATCGACAGACAGATAGATAAATAGATAGATAGATAGATAGATAGATAGATAGATAGATAGATAGATAGATAGATAGATAGATAGATAGATAGATAGATAGATAGATAGATAGATAGATAGATAGATAGACAGAAGATAGATAGATAGATAGATAGATAGATAGATAGACAGACAGACAGACGGACGGACGGATGGATAGATGGATAGATAGATAGATAGATAGATAGATAGATAGATAGATAGATAGATAGATAGATAGATAGATAGATAGATAGATAGATAGATATACAGAAGATAGATAGATAGATAGACAGACAGACAGACAGACGGACGGACGGACGGATGGATAGATAGATAGATAGATAGACAGAAGATAGATAGATAGATAGATAGATAGATAGACAGACAGACAGACGGACGGACGGACGGATAGATGGATAGATAGATAGATAGATAGATAGATAGATAGATAGATAGATAGATAGATAGATAGATAGATAGATAGATAGATAGATAGATAGATATACAGAAGATAGATAGATAGATAGACAGACAGACAGACAGACGGACGGACGGACGGATGGATAGATAGATAGATAGATAGACAGAAGACTAGGCCTATATAAACATTTGACTAAAGAATGGAAGAACACGTCGTCCGTGTGCTGCTGGATCTCAAAGTGTACCAAAGAATAGCAACAATGTGACGTACCATGCATGCCATAAGAGGCAACTCAGGAAAGTTGCGATGGTGTTAGACATTCAATCATGTAGAAAGTCTAAGTGACACAAAGGCCATGCTGAAGTAGAACGTATCATGCCGAAAGACCATATATCGCTGCCAAGTTACAAACCACCAGACAACGCTTTTCGCTCCTCTAACTACATCCCGTTATGTAGGATTTTGATAATGAATGGAGAAGAATATGAACATTTTACTTAGAATATAAATAAATCGCTAAGAAAACATTTTTTTTAAATTGACAAATGAGTAATGGAAATCCACTGTGATGGGAATAACCAATGAAACTTACTTATGTGCACACAAACACACAGATGTAACACACACATGTACAGCACACATGTAGCACACACTTGCAACACACACTATTTTATTTGTTTCGGTCTCTTGAAATACAAGAGACAACTTACAGGGTGTTTCTTCAATTTTATTCCATACCCATAGTTAATCTCTCACGTGTATGCAATACTGTGAGAACAAGCCTTCTACTTAGCAAAGATCTGTGTGGGCATGTAGATAACACGTTTTGCCATTGTGTATGTGGACAACCAATCACAAGAAAGCTTGCAACCATTTGGTGATATCAATGTTAAACATTCAATGATTGGTAGACTGAAGCAAAACTGTATACCACATTAGGTAAATACATGAAATAAGTGAACTATGTTAAATATGTTTTGTAAAGAGCAAACAAGAAAATAAATAGATGTTTCGATCAAAAGGTGTTTCTCTAGATAGGGACAAACAAATAAGAAATCTTAAAGATATAAAGAAAGTAAATTGAGTTATAGTCTCCTATAAATTAACAAATGGAAAAACAAATATGGTAAATAAGAAACAACATATAACAGAAAAGTTAATTTAAGAGCAATAATATAATTAACAATAATGAAATATGTATGTTGACAATTTAATGTTCTCAATTGGCGAGTTTTTAATAAAAACAATATATACTATATAGGTATCAATGTTAGCCATTTTTACAACACAGTACCTGGCTACATAAAGCTACATATCACAAGATAATAACAAAATGGGCGCATAATGATATAGTCTACACAATAGGCCCTACTCTAAAAATATGGCATGACAGACACACATCACACATAGTAACACATGAACAATGAGCTAACACACTCAAATCAACATAACACATTAACTCTCTATGCGCACGAGTACCACAGACCATTGGTTCTACAATCCAAATAACACATATTTCTACCATAAAGCAGCAGGAACCCATAAATCGATGTCGTCAAACTAGATTACCTTCATTTTCTATATTTTCCCACAAGAGGAGTTCCCGAATTTCCCCGGAGACTTCTTAACAGATTGACTAGTCCGCAGGGAATGCAACTAATTCCATAAACTGAAACAATGTTTAGAAATCGGCGAAGACAATTCGTGATCTTAAGAAAAAAAATGGGACAAAAATAAATACAGTTAGAATTGATGTCTTTCCACTCATCGAACCCCATTGGTGCTAAGTCTTTAAGATTGCTGAAATTGTGAGAATTACATGACTTAATTGATCAGTGGGCCAATGATTGATAATTCTGCCATCCCTCAGAAAATATACTTACCTACCGACAATTTTGATGTGAATGAACTGAGGGGTGTAAGTGTCGAGTTCATCTATTCTTTCTTCTGTTATTTGTCTTTAAGATTAGAGATTTACGTGATTGCGATCAAAGGGAAACATGTTCGATTACACACATTTATATATCATAGAATTAGATGTCATACAGTTGGATATCATACAGTTAGATATCAAACAGTTGGATATCATACAGTTAGATATCAAACAGTTGGATATCATACAGTTAGATATCATACAGTTAGATATCATACAGTTAGATATCATACAGTTAGATATTATATAATTAGATATCATACAGTTAGATATCATACAGTTAGATATCATACAGTTAGATATCAAACAGTTGGATATCATACAGTTAGATATCATACAGTTAGATATCATACAGTTAGATATCATACAGTTAGATATCATACAGTTAGATATCATACAGTTAGATATCATACAGTTAGATATTATATAATTAGATATCATACAGTTAGATACATTTTAAATGATTCATGTAACTGCGACAACGAGACAAAGAAATTCGAGGTACGACATAACAACACGAGACAAGATTACACGAGACAAAACGAGAAGAGGTACGTCTGGACAACACGTACGAGACAAGACAAGACAGAAAGTAAGAAAAGACAGGACGCGATACGACAGGACAAGACAAGATACAACAAAACAAGACAGTACCAGATAAAACAAGACTAGATAACAGAAAACGACGTACGACAAGACAAGGTGAGACAAGACAAGAAAGACGAGCTGGGACAAGAGAAGACAGGACCAGACAAGACGAGACGAGACAAGACAAAACGTGGTGCGAGAAGACACGACGAGAGAAGCCAAGATCAGGTACGACAAGACAATGTATAGAAAGACACATGAGGTACGACAAGACAAGGCGAGATACAACAAGACAAAGCGAAATACGACAAGACGAGATAAGACGATAGAAGGCAAGACGAGACGATACAAGACGAGACAAGACAAGAGGAGGTATGACAAAACAAGACTTGATAAGACGATGTACAACAAGACGAGATAAGACAAGACGACGCGAGACAAGACAAGATGAGGTAAGACACATGAAAACAAGACGTAGTGCAACAAGTGGCCCAAACAACGATAGTCCGTGATGTACTAGTGGCTTGTACGAGACAAAACTGACGTGACACATCAAACGATAGGCTATACCGTACTGGTGTCTTGTACGAGACAAAACTGACGTGGCCCACCAAACGATAAGCTATACCGTACTGGTGTCTTGTACGAGACAAAACTGACGTGGCCCACCAAACGATAAGCTATACCGTACTGGTGTCTTGTGCGAGACAAAACTGACGTGACACACCAAACGATAAGCTATACCGTACTGGTGTCTTGTACGAGACAAAACTGACGTGACCAAACGATAAGCTATACCGTACTGGTGTCTTGTGCGAGACAAAACTGACGTGGCCCACCAAACGATAAGCTATACCGTACTGGTGTCTTGTGCGAGACAAAACTGACGTGGCCCACCAAACGATAAGCTATACCGTACTGATGTCTTGTACGAGACAAAACTGACGTGACCAAACGATAAGCTATACCGTACTGGTGTCTTGTACGAGGCAAAACTGACGTGGCCCACAAAACGCTAAGCTATAGCATACTGGTGTCTTGTACGAGACAAAACTGATGTGATCAAATGATAAGCTATTACATACTGTTGAACCATTTAGCTTTAGTTTGAAACCCTGGCTGCGAAGATTGACTTAATTATATTCGGGTTCTCTTATATGTTCCCCCTCCCTCTCAACAGAGCAGTACGCTTCCTTCTGAAAGTATTGCTTAGAGCAGATGTTTCAAGCGACAATCTTGAAGATCGCTGGAGAAAATGCACTTGTGAACACAGTGTCGCAGTTTAATTTCGAATTTTAACTTGGTGAACACAAAGTACAGGACTTGACAACTTCCCACCGGATACCCCATAATTCAAGAAAGATGTGATGTGCGTAATGGGTCATAGGTCACGCGATACATGTCACAAGAAAAGTACAGAATGTTTGACAAATCTTTCATAACTGAAAATCCAAGTGCCCCCCCCCCCCCAATGTAATAAATGTGTCTAAATCAAGTTTTTCCCACGGCAGAGATGTTGATTTCCTTATCCAGGCAAAGTTGTTGATAGTACACATGATAAGTAGGAAGACAGGTAATCAAGCTCGCAGATGGGGGTGGGTGGGGTGTGTGTGTGTGTGTGTGTGGGCGGGGGGTGTTTAGTAATGTTTTCTCTGCCGGTAAAATAGAATAGGATATTTCACACTACAAAACTTGTCAAATAGAAGTTACCACCCCTCCTTTTCATTTTTTTAAAAAAAACTATAAAACTGCATGAAATAACCATGTAGACTAGAGGGCGTTTAGGGGGGGGGGCGTGTTACTCCACCTACTCCTTAGGAAAAGAGAACAAAACAGTTGGTACTAGGCCCCCCTTCAAATATCATTAAAATATAATTGAAAATGGAGAAATGTCCTGTATTAAGATAAATTCTGCTACTGATTATCAAGTACAGCAACTGGAAATTGAGTGGTTCTTTAATCCACCCCCCTCCTCCAAAAAGGGGAGCCTTTTAGAAAATGAAAATCACTATTTAAAGAAACGAAATATCGTATATAATTTCTATAAGAGTGTATATAATTGAATACACATGAAAAGTTAAGCTTACCTTTGGCCTGCTTCTAGCTGCACGATTCCAGATATATAATTAAATACACATGAAAAGTTCAGCTTACCTTTGGCCTGCTCCTAGCTGCACGATTCCAGATATACGCGGGGACTTCTAGAGCATCATCGTCATACCAGTCTCGCCAGCTAGCAGTCTCCACCACCATCATCATCACCACAACCAAAGCTAAAGGCAGCATCATAGTGCGAAGAGAAAGGGTTCTCATTCTGGAAAAGTCTTGTATGTTGGAATACCTCAGTTGAAAACTAATTAAGGCGAGCCTGTGTTTCTTTTTTCTCTTTCCTAATCTGCGCAGACAAAATAATGTGTTGTTTTATTTTAAGATATACAAGTTTATTTCAAAATATGACATCTACAAGTTGATATCAAAATACAACATCTACATGTTGATATCAAAATACAACATCTACAAGTTGATATCAAAATACAACATCTACAAGTTGATATCAAAATACAACATCTACAAGTTGATATCAAAATACAACATCTACAAGTTGATATCAAAATACAACATCTACAAGTTGATATCAAAATACAACATCTACAAGTTGATATCAAAATACAACATCTACATGTTGATATCAAAATACAACATCTACATGTTGATATCAAAATACAACATCTACATGTTGATATCAAAATACAACATCTACATGTTGATATCAAAATACAACATCTACAAGTTGATATCAAAATACAACATCTACAAGTTCATTTCTTCTTCTTCTTCTTCTGCGTTCATTCTCAAACTCCCACTGGATATCTCTTGTATCAGGACCATGGCCCTATTAGATTTCCAGAAGGATGTAGTCCAGAGAATGGAAATGCGTTGTGTCGCCATTTTATTTGCGCCAATGGCCCGACACATCTGTCTTCGGCGAAGTTCATTTAAAAATACGACATCTACAAGTTGATATCAAAATACGACATCTACAAGTTGATATCAAAATCCAACATCTTCTTCTTCTTCAGCGTTCGCTCTCATATAACCTCAACGAATATTTCGTGTGATTTCCGCCAGGGAGCGTGAAGTACGTTGTGCTGCTAGTTCCACAGTAAAACTGTGATTATTTGCACCCCGGTTGGCCACTTGTGGTAAGGACGTCCGAGGTGCAGCACATCCGTTTTCGTCATTCCTTTATTTCGGGTATGGTCCCTAGTCCGTGACAGCCTGTGTATCTGTCGCCGGGCACGCTGGTGTGTAGTGCCTCTTCGCCAAGACGCTTGTCGAGCGCATCTATCTGGCACGAGGTGCTCCACCGTCTATAAACCCATCTCGTGCAATTGGACGAACTCTGCCTGTGTCCATCGGGTACTGAACCGTTTCTCATCTGCGAGCCTGGTTCCGTATGAGGAAGAACTCGCCAGAAGAGTTGGACCCTAGCTCGTTCGCCCTCCTACCCGAGGCGTCGTTCACAGACATCGTGAGCCCCTCGCACAAGTTTGAGTATCACACCACGCGTTTGAGAGCAAGGCGTTCTCGAGCTGAGCGACCTTGTCCCAATAGCGCCTGAGCCCATCAGGTACTGAACCTTTTCTCTCTGCAAGTGTATTTCCAGTATAGGAAAGCTTGACAAAAGAGTTGGGCCAGGGCTAAAATGTTGTCCCTTTTGTGCCTGAACCCATCAGGTACTGAACCCTTTCTCTCTGCAAGTGTATTTCCGGTATAGGAAATCTTGACAGTAGAGTTGGGCCAGGACTGCCATCGTTGTCCCCTTCTTGCCTAAGCCCATCGGGTTCGGAACCCTTTCTCTTCGCGAGCATATTTCCGGTATAGGAAAGCTCGACATTAGAGTTGGTTTAGGTCTTCTTGCTTTTCCGAGCGCCCACGATTGGGTCTGGGTCTCTGCTTATAAGGATCCCAGGTAACTAGAAGCTCGCCTCGAGCTAACAGAGCTTATAGTTCCCCTTCCCTAGGAACGTTTCACTTTTCATTTGCAGTTTCGCTGCCCTCTGGCGCTGTTCTGCCCTTTCATTATGTCATTGTACTCATTATGACATATATTTGTTTCTCTCCATGCAACTATCTTTACGTGCCTTTTACATTGGCCGCCCCTGCAATGTTCTGACTGGACTAACAGGCGTCACTGTATGTCGACAGTGTTGCTGTATGTGGTAATGCAAATAGTGTCGGAGATATTGTCTGTCTCTTTTGCAGTCAAATCTCTTTCCATCTGCTTCCTCCACATTCTCGGACACGATCCCCAAATGATTTGGCCAGAATCAGCTCGAGCTGCTGTTTTCTGTTACCAGGGTGCACCGCGAGGAGGTACATTTGGGATCTTGGTTATCTGCTAACCCTTGGTCCGCCTAGAGCATAGCTTTCCCTTTGCACCCCATGCAACATATACAAGTTGATATCAAAATACAACATTTACAAGTTGATATCAAAATACAACATTTACAAGTTGATATCAAAATACAACATTTACAAGTTGATATCAAAATACAACATTTACAAGTTGATATCAAAATACAACATTTACAAGTTGATATCAAAATACAACATCTACAAGTTGATATCAAAATGCAACATTTACAAGTTGATATCAAAATACAACATTTACAAGTTGATATCAAAATACAACATTTACAAGTTGATATCAAAATACAACATTTACAAGTTGATATCAAAATACATCTACAAATGATTGAAATTATAATCCGTGCAGTTGAAACATTATTGTTTTGTTTAATGTGCACATAATTAATTGAAGATGGAAAGATTTCAATGTGGGATCAACGTATTATTTCTCATTTCGAGTAGGTTAATGGCGGGTTATATAATTCAAAAGGAGTATTTTACTTTTTTTGAATAATTTTATTTTGTTGACTACTTGTTGTTTTCGCAACCAACAAGTGTTATGGATGAACTCCCCCGTTGTCTGAAGCTCTTGTTTGGTTCCATATGCCTTTGCTTGTAGGGTTGCGTCGTTGGGCCAGTAAGACTCTCTTAATTGTTCATACTAGAGGCAGTTCTAAGTGTGTTGAGAGACATGTTCATCTGTTCCATAAGTGCGCAGTAAAAAAAAAAAGTAAAGTTACCCATAGCGTTTATTAATGCCGTAGGGGTGTGAGATGTTAGCGATCTCACATTTCAGTGTCTCTGCTATATGAGGGCGGTAGCCATCTCCTCTCACTCGCAGTCTTTACTTCCCGGATTAATCCGGTAACCATCCATGGCTTGGTCGACCCGGGAGCTATTGCGATCTGTAAAACATTTCCGCCTCAACTGGGGAATAAACCCAGGACCACTCGCTGACCACTGCGCTACGCGGTCCCCATGCTTGTGCACAGTAGTGTGGTTTGAATAACCTAAAAACTGGAGTAATGGTAAGAACAAAGAACAAATGTCTGGCACAATGCACCATCAAAGTAGATGGTATCCGTCTGAACAATTCAACACATTCAAATATTTGTGTGTCTAAATGACATCATATGGGAGATGTAATAAATAAGTCAAACAAAGAAAAGGGGAATATTAAATATTAGCTGAAAAGCAATGTTGTATAAATATACGTATAAGTGGGACCTGCTTGTAAATATTAAATATTAGCTGAAAAGCAATGCTGTATAAATATACGTATAAGTTGGACCTGCTTGTAAATATTAAATATTAGCTGAAAAGCAATGCTGTATAAATATACGTATAAGTGGGACCTGCTTGTAAATATTAAATATTAGGGAGCCGCGTTAGCGCAGTGGTTAGCGCACTGGCTTCGCATATGAGTGGTCCTGGGTTCATTCCCCAGTTGAGGCGGAAATGTTTTCAGATCGCAACGGCTCCCAGGTCGAGCCAGCCTTAAATGGGTACCGGATTAATCCGAGAAGTAAAGACTGCGAGGGAGAGGAGATGGCTACCACCCTCATTTGCAGAGCCTGTGAAATGTGAGATCGCTAACATCTCACACCCCTACGGCATTAATAAATGCTAAGGGTTACTTTACTTACTTTACTTTTACTATTAAATATTAGCTGAAAAGCAATGTTGTATAAATATACGTATAAGTGGGACCTGCTTGTAAATATTAAATATTAGCTGAAAAGCAATGCTGTATAAATATATGCTTCTATTCTTCTTCTAAATCTTCTTATCATCATCATCATTATCACATTATCATTATCAACATTATTATTATAATTTTTATTTCGGCTCAAACAAAGTTTAGAACTTTCTCTTTTTCCATTGGGAGATACAATTAACAAATTCTTTCCGTTCACGTCGTGGCGACCCTATGTTTCCACTGCATATGTAAAGACTCCCTTTCATTAACAGGAAAACATGCACTAACACAAGTGGTATTAGTATTATTATTATTACTATTATTTATTGTTATTACCATTATTGTTACTATTATTATTATTATTACTATTGTTATTATTACTAATATTATAAATGTTATTTTTACTATTATTGTTATTATTATAATTACTATTATTACTATTATTATTACTATTAATAATATTATCATTATAATTATTATTATTTGTATTATTATTATTATTGTTATTATTATTATCACTATTATTGTTACTATTATAACTACTATTATTATTATTATTATTTCTATTATTATTATTATTATTATTATTACTATTATTATTGTAATTATCTGACATAATAGCACTTTTTAAATGTTACAGTTAAAGATTTGTAGGTGCCTCAAAATAAAAGTGTCCAGTCTTTTCTGAGATAAACAATAAACTCCGATGTCCAGATTATAAATTACAAGTGACAACGAACTTTCAGCAGTTCTTCTACTTCAGCTTTCATTCTCAAACTTCCGCTGGATCTCTCTTGTAGCAGGACAATGGTCATACTAGATTTCCAGCAGGATGTAGTCCCGGGAATGGAAATGCGCTGTGTACCGCTTTATTTAACACCCGTCTTCGACGGAAGCAGTTCAGACATTGATAGATTTTGAGGACTTACCGCTCAATAGACCAATATTTAAATTCTACAAATAAGGCACTTAGTACAATTTTTTTAGATACATTACTTCTGACAGCCTTCGTCGGTTCTACTTTGTCTACCCACTGTTTCATATGTAAAAAAAATCTGCACAAAAACAGATATTGGTCGTAAGTGAAAGGACGGCCGTATTAACATACGTACAAACACATAAACACAATTCGAGACATTTCGAGAAGGGTTATATATTTCCTTTGAATCAGTAACTTAGTTCGTGGCTAAGTGGTAAATCCAGTTGTATTCATGAGATTCAAAGTTTCTTCTTTTTCTGCGTTCGATCTCAAACTCCTGCAGATTAGCAGGATGAGGTCCGGAGAACGGAATGCGTTGTGTCATGGTTTACAGCATTGCTGCGATATCTGCGCCTTTCGGCCTGACACATCCGACTTCAGCATGGCTTTGGGTCACTGACCCTATATGGGATGGGACAGCCAACTCCATCCCATAACCTCCTTAGTCGCCTCTTACGACATGCATGGAAGGTAAACAGTGTTGCTATTCTTTGCTCCCCTTTCAGGCTTCGGAAACACACGGGCGATTCAAAGTTTGAAATTCATTAATTCTCGAAGTCTGGTTAACTTGAATTTTTTGTCAGAGGTTAATGGTGATTACTGCATGAGTTTTCTAGTTAAATCATTTGTATTCTATTGAAAGCAGCTGCTGCTGTGTTACGGGGAGCGGAGTGCATGTGGGGAACCCGTGCACAATGAAGTCATTTCTTTTGTGACTTTTCAACGCCTTTAAACTTCGCCAGAATTTGCCATATTAGCTGTGACAATAACGTCAGTTTGCCATGTTAGCTGTGACAATAACGTCAGAGTTTGCCATGTTAGCTGTGACAATAACGCCAGAGTTTGCCATGTTAGCTGTGACAATAATGTCATAGTTTACTGTGACATAACACAAATATTAATTATAAATTATTGGTAAATGTTGTTACAAGATTTAATGTATACTTTTCCAAAATAAATTTGAATATTGTTTTTTAAAGACACAAATTCCAAGTTGTAATACTTACTAAGTGATGTTGCCTGTTTGGACACGAGAAACCAAATTCAAACAAACAGCAGAAACAGAACTATGATGTGACCGACCAATCTCTCCACGTTTCGTACTGTTCTGTTCTCGCGGTATTTAACGGGACTAGTTACTGCGTCACTCTGGTCGATCGAACGACTGTCTGACCAAGCGTTGATCTTGTCAATGGAGTGTGGTTTATAGGAGTTGATTGGGCAGTGTTTCATGATAGATTGTTGCATACATCATCATAATAGAGCAGCGTCCGTTTTTATTTAAATAAAAATCTGGATCTATCCATCATCACATCACAGAAACGATAATTCATTGAACTGTTTGATTGGATTCAGATCGACCATCGAATACTTATATTAGAAATAACAATGTATACACGTTGTTGATACGTCAAGATATCGCAGTCAAAATATATTCATCTTCACGTAGTATTAACCTTTATAGTCGAAACGTCATCTGTCCCTGTATCTCGTTGTTGTTTTATGTTTTATTTTGGTAACACACCTACCTATTTTTGTATATCTTGACATTTTGCCCAGTGTTACCCCAGCCACCTACTTCCTGTTTAGGGTTCTTACCATACACTGGAAGATTTATCCATCAACAACAGGGCCGTAGATGTGGTTGCCTAAAGGATGAGGAGGTTTTTTTTAACCTAAAAAGGTCATTCGTCCGTTTTCGTATGTAAATTTCACTGTTTGATGAGAAAGTTGAAGATTTTTTTGTGATGAATCGATAAGGGGGGGGGGGGGTTTATCGACCCTTTGATTAAGTTTTTAGTGGTAGACTTAAATACCACAATCCCACCCCCCCCTTTATCTACGGGTCTGGTTACCATATATTCATGTTTGACTGGGATTGTTTTAGTTTAACATCGTTGTTCCAGTGTCATGGTCGGTTTGATGTGTGACCCTGGTTCTAGCAAAGTTTACTAACAACAATGTCAAAATTTAGATGCTTAACTTGACAGCAAAACGGACTATGCATTACTTTTAAGCAATCCCAGAATTAACAAATAACCAAGATCCTAATTGCAACTCTTGGTGTTGCGTCATAGAAACAGATTGTTTGAAGCTCGGGCGAAACAATTTGGCTAACGCTTTATGGATCGTATCGGGTAGTGCAGACTGAGGTGGAATGAGAACTGTTTGCACAAGACAAACAATAGCTCTGAATTATCCGTAAACCTCGGCACTCGTAGCCAAAATTCTGTAGTGGATCAATTATAAAGGCTGGTCTTGAGTGCTGGGCTGTCGTGTCCGAAAACTCACTAAGACAAGAATAGTGAGGATTCTCCGGAGAAGTACTATTCGTCTGTTGATTATTCACGAAGACACACATCCATAGAGGACAACGCTATGTGCAAGAATAAGTGAGAATGTCGCGACTATAATGAAATCTATGTTCATGTTCGAGGGAAGCCGCTACCAGCTATCTACTGGCAGCAAGTTGTGTGTAAAGGCAGGATACAATACTGTACCAGTACGAAGGAAATGTGGTTAGGAGCTCAAATTTAGAGGACGTGTTCACCGTATGGGTGAACGAAAACTCGGCTAAGATAGCTAAGCAACCATATTTCAACATTAATTATTGTTAGAAAAATTATCTATATTGAAAGTGAATACGGATGTGTCGGGCCATTGGCGCAAATAAAACGGACACAACTCATTTCCATTCTCTGGGCTATATTCTGCTGGAAATCTTGTAGGATCATTGTCCTACTACAAGAGAATCCAGTGGGAATTTGGTAATGAACGTAGAAGAAGAAGAAAAAAAAGAAGAAGAAAGTGAATCACATTCAAGATAAAGGCCAGTTCACGAAGATACAGGGGAAATGGCGTCTAATTATATGAGACAAATTTCTTGGCATTGGATACCTAGTACGAGATTAACGTAATGGACCCAAGTCTAAAACTCTGCTCATCGTCTTATTGAAAAATGTTGTTCATTACGAGACAATGTGTCCACACACATTCAAAATTTTAAATCTTAGGATGAATTTTATACAACTTCCGTGATGCGGAGATAAAAAAACACGCGGCGTCTGCAACCGATCATTTGATCTGCGCTCAACACACTGAGAGCTCCTCCCTCAAGTCTTCCAGAGAGGGGGAAGCAGGGGCCTATTAGTACGTTGCGTGTGGATAGATGGATTCTGCGTTGAAGAACCTTTAGCGGAAGTTCGTTTCGTTAAATAATGTATTGTTTATTTCGTTAAAAGAGTGGGCACATCATCTCCCAAAGTACCAACACTGCATGCATCTAAAGGATACTTTTTTTTGGCAAACTAAGCCAAAGGGCTTAAGTGATAAACCGTTACACGACGAAGAGCAAGTACTCACACATGTTTGTGCCTGGAGACAGATAAGAAGACTGTCACAAGCTAGGAATCCAGTGCTGGATTTACGTATAAGCTACACAAGCTATAGATTAGGGCCCCCACTTTCCTGAGCTATGTCATATATACTTGAATATATTGCAGCATTATTGATCCCAATGCCGCACGTCCGGAAGGCTTAGAGGCATATTAAGTCTAAATGCAACCCTGTAGGAATCTCACTGAAATAAAAACATACCGAAAACGCATGTGCTAGGCCAAAAGGCGCAAAATAACGCAGATCGAATGTAAATCTAGCAGCACAATGTACTACAGGCTCATGAAGGCAATCACACAAACTTCCTTGTTGGTTACCAGAGAGTGAATGCAGAAGAAGAAGCTTAACCACCAGTGTGTTGCCGGATCCTGTAAGAGTAGCAAAGGATAGCAACGCTGTTTACCTTTCATGCATGTTGTAAGAGGCGACAAAGGAGGTTATAGGATGAAGTTGGTTGGTTAGTCTCGAACAGGGGCAAAGTAACCAGAAGTCATGCTAAAATCAGATGTGTCAGGCGAAAGGCTCAAATAACGCAGTTATGTTAAGCTGTAAAACATGAGACAGCGCATTACATTCTCCTGACTACACTCTGTTAATCTGCATGAACTTGAAAACGAACGAAGAAGAAGAAGATGATGATGCTTAACATTTCTTCAGAAATTACTTGTCAACTGACATCTGTGCTCGAGGTACTACTGAATGAGTCTCACAGTTTATCTCGCAAATGCAGCTGAAGTAGTCCGTTCACATTGTCACATCTAAGTTAGACCTAACAATTCAGAGATATTTGAAAGGCAGTGATATATACAGGTAATGATGCAATTATGTAGTACTAAGGAATTTTTGTAAAAAAATAAATATGTGTTCGTTTGTACAAGATTTTTAAATAATAGAATTATAACAAAATAATTGTTATTATCTATTGTCTATCTCTAGGTGAATGATGGTTCGCAGTATCCACACTTGCCGTTAAGCGTACGGATGGGAGCTTTAGGTGTCGTTTAAAGGCCGGATGTGTCGCCTTGGTTACATTAAATGCATGTTTGTTCAAGATTGTCTTGATATTTTCTATCCATCGTTCTCTTGATCTACCTTTGGCTTTATGTCCGGATATTCTTTGGTTATGTGCTGTTATTGATATTTGGTGTGGTTTCATTCTCAGCAACCATTATACTTGTCTTTCGATATGTTCAATACATGATGTTATACCAACTCTTTTCCTAATTTCTTCATTTCTTTTGTAAAAATAATTACTTGTGTAAAAATAATTACTTGTGTAAAAATAATTACTTGTGTAAAAATAATTACTTGTGTAAAAATAATTACTTGTGTAAAAATAATTACTTGTGTAAAAATAATTACTTGTGTAAAAATCATTACTTGTGTAAAAATCATTACTTGTGTAAAAATAATTACTTGTGTAAAAATAATTACTTGTGTAAAAATAATTACTTGTGTAAAATAATTACTTTTGTAAAAATAATTACTTGTGTAAAAATGTGTATTTTATTTACATGTCGTTTCTTCTTCTGTTTTTGTTCTCACATTCTTACAGATCAGCAGGATGTAGTCCGCAGCCATATCTTGGTTAGTTTGGCTAAGTAAAATACACCTCTTATGGTGAGGTACTCTTTTTTCAACCGAGGAGATTAATTCAATTTTGTTATATGAGAGCTTCATGATTACCAAAAATAGTGGCCACATGATAGTAGGCCAGTCGTACTAGAGAACTGGTTTCCGCACTTTACACTGAATACTAACCATAAACGCTAATCGTAGTTAAGCATGCTTGACACGTTCGCAGCTGTAGGTATCGCTACCGATATAGTCACACATGCTCACAAGTCTGGTCATATGAAGAGACATAACAGCGTGGAAAATATGGAAAGGCATGGTTAAGGTAGCAGGGGAAATGTTGCCCAAGACAAGGGATATTTCAGAAATTTGAATATGTACTTGATGACTACGGGTCAAGACTGTTAGAATTATGATAAGAATATCCGCAAAAAAGATTACAATCTAGAATAAATATATCACTCAAATTCTTCTTCAATGTTTATTCTCAAACCCCATCTGTATATCTGTTGCAGCAGGATGTTCAAAGAATGGAAATACGTTGTGTCATCGTTTTATTTGCGTCAATGGTCCAACACATCCGTTTTCGGCGGATATAAGTTAAATAAATATTGTAATTAGTACGATCATCGTTACACATTTGAATAACACTCTCTATTTGTGCTTAGATTTATGTCTTATTAAGCAACATCTCAACAGCAAAACACAAACACAGTTGCACGGGTCAGGGTCTCGAATGTCGCGTATTTCTTGGTACCGGTACTGTATCGTTTGAATTTTAGAACGTAGATAGGGATGGGTAGAGGTACAAACATGCCTTAGTAAATAGAACATGTCCTTTTGTACTAAGAATGAAGAAAACAAATATGGTCAAAGCCAATTGGTTCCACCCAGATTTTTCAAAATATCATCATCATCACCAGGTGCCTTGCCGGCTGGTGTAGGCGATCATGGCTCTCCACAGCTCTCTGTCTCCAGTATTATGTATCAAGCTCGCTGTTGTTTCCCTGCTGTGCCAGGTTGTCAAATTCTCTAATATTTTCTCACGTCGTCGTCCTCTGTCTCTGTTGCCTTCAATCTTGCCTGTTGTGTCTATGTTCTCCAAACCTCCTTGTCTCATGAAGTGGCCAAAAATGAAGATTGTCTTTTTTTCCAAAGTATTGATTAAGGTCCGTTATGAACCCCTCCCTCCTTTAAAAGAATTTAGTATTTTCATCTTGTATTGCGATGTGAAAATTTCTAGGCACAATATTCCCGTAGGTTGGCATTACTTTCGGGAAGGAACAACCGTTAATCGAGCACCGTAAAGAGAACACATTCGTTCTAGTCGGCCATTTTGGCGGAAGATAAAAGTTCGTAACATCAGAACGAAAGTGCTGATGTTACGAACTTTTATTTTTCCAGTTGCAACATACGGCTGTGAAACATGGACTCTAAGTAAAACAGCGGCAAAGAAGATCAACGCCTTCGAGCTGAAATGCTACAGAAAGATACTTAGAATATCATGGAAGGATAAAATCAGAAACTCAGATATTATAAACACACTGAATATTCCAGAGTGTTGGTTACTAAACACAATAACAAAAAGAAAACTACGCCTGTTTGGTCATATAAAGAGACATAACTGTTTAGAAAGACAAATAATGGAGGGAAGAGTACCTGGGTAGAGGAGAAGGGGCAGACCAAGAAGACGATGGACTGACGACATTAAAGATAATATGAATACATCGCTAGAAAATGCAAGCCACATCGCCCAAGACAGAGAGAGGTTCAGAGAGTTCATTGGGAAGACAACGTTCTGGAAGGAATACGTCACATGACACATTGCGATGTGATCATATGTGGCGAATTCCCTTACTCGTCATGTGGCATGTTGTATTCTTGATTAATGCATTTATTTTTGTGCGCTTTCCTGTTTGTTTCCAATGATGTAGAACTTCATTGTCATTTATATTCAATGCAGAGTACAGTTTTTCCGCAGTTTAACCAGTAACGGAAAATGGCTTTTTGAGTATTTCTTTTTCTTCTTCTTCAGCGTTCTTCTTCTTCTGCGATCAGTTTCCGATGCTCAGATGTCTATACAGGAAAGTGGGCTGCCTCCATGAATTGATTCGTCTCCATGAAGTCCTCACGGTTGCTCTCCAGCTTAACTTTCAGATCTCTTCAGTGATGCCATTTTTTAATTCTCACGTGATCGAAGAGTGGAAATGTCTGCAGAATGTGTTCTGGAGCCCGAGGACCCTTTTAGCATGCGCGCAGGTTCTTTAGCGTTCATTCTCAAACTCCCACTGGATCTCGTAATATGAATTATGAAGAATAATCACATTTCAGTGAATTTTTTTAACTGGTGGATTCGTCCAAGACACGCCATTTTCAACCTTGGATGTCTTCTTCTTCTTCTTCAACGTTCATTCTCAAACTCCCACTGGATCTCTCTTGCAGCAGGACAATTGTTCTACTAGATTTCCAGCAGGATATCGTCCAGAAAACGGAAATGTGTTCTGAGGAAGTCTTATTTGCGTCAATGACCCGACATATCCGTCTTCTGTGATACCTTGGATGTTATTCCTATTGTTTATATCGCAGATTTGTATTTCTCTCAAGGCACGCTGCAGATAACACACTTGCATTCCTTCTATATTCCACCCGTATGTTTTCAGGAAACTTTATCACACGGCAAAGTAGCGAAACTGCGCAGCCGTCACCTGCGACATGCATGGCATGTGAAAGTGTTGCTGTTCTTTGATACTCTTTGGGATTAATGTAACACTCGGACGAGAATATAGACACAAGAATAAAGAAGATTACGAAAAATGAACATTCACCTAGGGAGATAACCAATAAAATTGTACGTTTATTATTGCGCGGTAGTAGTTGTCTCCCGTCAATGCTAGTTGAATAAACAATTTGTGTATAAAATAACAGTGGTCGGTAGAGATAAGAGATAGGGCATATAATTAGAAAATATAATTAGAAATGGAATAGAAGATCCATAGGAAGACGTCTGACAACATAACCGGACATAATTTAGATTGAAACATGCAGGAAATTTGCAAGCATGAGTAACATCTGGACAAGAACAATGGGGAAAGCCACTAAATCAATTTGGATTTCGTATGCGCAGTAAAAAATAAGACGGCGACTCCCAGAATGAGCGAAAGTCGCTGTAACATGTACTACAAGAATGTCAAAAAAGAAATTATTTCAGAAATATGATATTTGTCTGAATACAAGTAATCTTATTTATAGCTCCTGTTATGTCCAATACGCATGTTCGAAGTAACACGGATATCTTTCAGAAATAAGCTTATAATATATATATATATATATATATATATATATGATTCCGGCAGTGGCGTCCATTGATGGAGAGTGTTTCTCTAATCAAGTCTGGGTCATTCCGTCAATCGTTAGATTAATCAACTAACATCGTAAAGTCCAGTCCGGCTTGTGTAACAGAAGTAAGTTCATTCCAGTTCTTTTTCATTATATATATATATAATGCAGGTGTTTATAACAAGACAGCCTGATCTAAGTCTTCGACAACCCATTGCTTTTATAGCAATAAACCCAGATGAAACGAATTCATTGAAATAATATTGACTGACCGAGAAAGGTAATTAAAAGAGATAACATATCATGTCGGAGACTGTACATTTATGGATTTATCCGAAGTGCGCTATCATCGGTGGCATGCATTTCACAAAAACCTCATACGGAAGGTATGAAGGTTTCATTAATAGCACACCAGACCAACCACCACACAACAGCAAATCGCTAGTCAATGACATATCTATATTGTTCAGAGTATGCGTTTATGGATATCGTTGAGAACTTCACCTTTACTATAACAACTCTAAAAGAAAGCGTTCTTCTGACATTTCACATATCATAGAGTTGAATTCGATTGTATATAAAATAAGAAACAGGAGAAACGTCTATCACCCACATCAATATTAAAGTTGTCAGAAAGGATATCTATCTATGTGACTTGTCCTTCACATATCACTGTCCTTCTTCTTCTTTTTCGTTCGCTTTCTGATAATGAACGCGAATAAATTAGGTGATTTCCGTCTGGGAGCGTGAAAGTACGTTGTATTGCTAGTTCCACAGTAGAACTGTGTTATTTGCACCTCGGTTCGCTCACTCTGTGTCCCGGAAATTCGAGGCCCATCACATCCGTTTCCGTAATGCCTTTAATTTGAGTAGTGGACTTCCCTAGCCTGTGACAGTCTGCCTATCTATCGACAAGCGGCGGGTGTGTAATGACTCTTAGCCGAGAATTGTCATTCACGTCTATCTCGCACGAGGCGTTCTGCCGCCAGTGAACTTGCCTCGTGTAAATTACACGTTTTGTGCCTGTGTCCATCAGGTACTGAATCTTTTCTCATCCACGAGCCTGGTTCCAGTTTAAGAAGAACTAACAGAAGAGTTGGACCCCGACTCTTTCGTCTTCTTAGGCGAGGTGTCGTTCACCGACATCGTGAGCGCCTTGTCAAATCTGAGTCACACCACGCGTTTGGGTGCAAGGCATGTTCAGGAGTTGAACGACCTAGTTCCTTTTGTGCCTGCGACCATCGGGTATTGAACCCTTTCACTCCGCGAGCATGTTTCCTGTATAGGAAAGTTCGGCAGTATAGTTGAGCCAGGGCTGCTGTCTTTATCGGTTGCCCGCGACTGAATCTCTGCCCGTAAGGAATACCGGTAACTAGAAGCTTGTCCCGAGCTGACAGAACTTGTACGTCCGATGTCCTTGGAACGATTTCCCTTTCTATTTGCACATGACGCTGTCCGCTGGCGCTGTGCTGCCCTCTCATTGTACTAAGTATGATATCTTTTCTCGCCATGCATCTACCATTTCATTGGCCGCCCCTCCAATGCTCGGACTGGACTGACTAGCGTCACTGAGTGTTGACAGTGCCACTGAATGTGGTGGCGCAGTGGTATCGGAGATGTTGACTGTCTCTTTTGCAGTGGAATCGTATTCCGTCTGCAGCCTCCCCACTCACGGACACAAGCCTAAAAGTGTTTGCCAGAGGTACAGCAAGAGCAGCTGTACTTTTGCTTCCAGGGTGCACCACGAAGAGGTACTTTTGGAATTTTGGTTATCTGCATCACACTTTTGGGTTCTGTTCAAGCTACCCAGCTTTTTCAGAAAGTCTTCAATGTCATCTGTCCATTATAGTCTTGGTCTGCCTCGTGTTCTTTTTCACGAACTTTTACTTCATGATTAATCTTTCTAAACCATTCGTCTCTTCATATGTCCGAAATATGTTAGCGTGCGTTTTATGATAGATTTGAGTAGCCAGTATTTTTCCATGTTCAGGTCTTTGTGTATGTCTGCGTTGGTTCGTCTCTTTATCCATAATATTCTTTGGATCTTTCTATAACATTTCATATTAAATGAAATGTCTTTTGCATTGCAGATGTCTCACAACTATATGTTGCCAATGGAAAAATAGATTCTTAATAGTTGTAACTGTGATTTATTGTTTTCCCCTTTACCATAGATTTTCATCTGTTTTTCTTTTGCAGACCCATTGCTAATCTCTTTCTGGTCTCTGCTAAGCAATCTCCCGCTGTGGTATTTTTGTGTAAGGGCATTGCTAATGTCGTTCTGATTTCTGCAGAGCAATTGCCTGTTGTATTCTGAAAGGCAATAGAAGGTAGTACTGCTAGTAGAACATAATTGAAAATAATACTCACGTGAAAGACAGGTAATGAAGTATTACTGGATGGCGACTAACACACTATCACTGACGGATGTTTACATGAATAAATATGGTACATACAACAAAACAAAACACAGAATATAATCATAAAAATGACAATGCACAGGACAAAGAAGACGTTTCGGACCAATAGGCCTTTTTCAAGAAACACACATAACATACAAACATAAAAAATCCACAAATAGAAATGAATGCATATCCGAGTGAAATATGGTAGTGAAATATGATACCGAAATATGATATATATATATGATATATTTCACTACCATATTTCACTCGGATACGCAATCATTTCTACTTGTGGTATTTGTATGTTTGTATGTTATGTATGTGTGTATCTTGAAAAATGCCTATTGGTCCGAAACGTCGACTTTGTCCTGTGTATTGTCATTTGTATGATTATATTCTGTGTTTTGTTTTGTTGTATGTACCATATTTATTCATGTAAACATCCGTCAGTGATAGTGTGTTAGTCGTCATTCAGTAGGACTTCATTACCTGTCTTTCACGTGAGTATTGTGTTATGAAAGGATAGAATAACTTTATATCTCCTCACTTCTAGGGAACACAGTTATAACAATTGTAGTCACATTATCAAAATTAAAGCATCGTTGCACTCGTTTGTTGCCGGGTCCCCAAGAAGAGAAAATAATAGCGACACTGTTAAATACATATATGTTGTAAGATGCACATAAGGAGTGAAGCTTACGGGTGGATTTTGTTGTCCCATACCACTAGTGACAGAAACACGTCTGACCTAAAATATTGCAGCTAATCTGTAAACCATGACAAATTATATTGCGTTATCTTGGATACAAGCTGTTAATATGCATGAGTTCGAGAGAAAACAAAGAAGAAGAAATAAGGATGTATACTTTTATCAGAACAGAAACCTGCAATATTCGACCACATCTTACATCAGATCAACCATATCCACCAATAATCATTGCCCCTTGGGTCGTAGTGGTACATCATTGAAGGCATCAACACACAGAGTCAGATTCGTAGGGTACAACATTGAAGGCATCAACACACAGAGTCAGGGTAGTAGGGTACATCATTGAAGGCATCAACACACAGAGTCACATTCGTAGTGGTACATCATTGAAGGCATCAACACACAGAGTCAGATTCCTAGTGGTACATCATTGAAGGCATCAACACACAGAGTCAGGGTAGTAGGGTACAACATTGAAGGCATAAACACACAGAGTCAGGATCGTAGGGTACAACATTGAAGGCATCAACACACAGAGTCAGATTCGTAGTGGTACATCATTGAAGGCATCAACACACAGAGTCAGGGTAGTAGGGTACAACATTGAAGGCATCAACACACAGAGTCAGGATCGTAGGGTACAACATTGAAGGCATCAACACACTGAGTCAGGGTAGTAGGGATACCACATTGGAAGCATCATTATACAGAGTCTTCCATCGATTTCTGTCTTCAGCTATGTGGATGGCTGAAGCAAAATCCCGACTTGTCCAATCCTTGTTGTTGTCCACAGTTTTCTGTCCTTTCATATATATGCTGGCTTGTACCTCTGTGTCTGAGCTATTAACCAGGAACGTATGTCCAACTGTGCTGTTACATCAGATAATGTCATAACAATATAAGTCTGCAGATATAAATGAAAAGAAGAACATCACTAATATTTCTTCTGTAATTATCTAATGAAATGTAATATATAATATAATAGATGTGTTCTGTCATTCTCTCCGGAACGCTTTATAAATTGCGCATTACTTGATTCTAGCTAAGCTAGAATCACCAGCGCAAAGAGAAAAACGACAAGCTTTACAGAATACTAACGTCGTCCCATACAGCATGAAACTGTTGAGCGAACGCAGAGACATTGAGCTGCAGATGCCGAGGCTCACTCAGCGTTACAAATGCGTCAATGTTAAGCAATTTCAAGTGAAGCAGAACATTTTACTGAGGATCGTGTTGCTGCACATAGATGTGGAATTTTCGATATTATATATCAATTTTGTGGTGCTAAAATTTTTTGGGGGCAAACATCCTAACAATAAAAAGTTTACAAGTTGTTGCGGGAAAGGAAATATCATGCTTCCAAGGACACAACTCATCCACAATAATAAGCTAGAGTATTCCGAGTTCCTGCACTTGATGCCCTCTGATAATGCACACTCTAAATACACACATTTTCTCGAGAATATTCGGTCTTATAATAGCGCTCTTTCTTTCGCGTCAATGGAAGCGAAAATTACGGATTGTCAAGGTCCAGGTCCATATCTTTTAATATTTCATGGACAAACTTATCATCGAACATCTCATATACAACCGCCATACAAAAAAGTTCCATAATTCACTCAGTTGTGTATTTTGGACAGTAATCAAGCAACAGACGTTCGATAATCACACGCATATGCTACACGCGAAAGAGAAATTATTGATAAAATATATCGATATTTTCGTCAACACAATAGACTAGCATGGTCTTATCAGTTAATGCTTGATATCGAAAAAAGAGAGATTCAGAATGATGCTCAAATTGGAAGAGAAACCCCAACAGTAAACATGGTCTTCAAGCGTGATCAGCACTATGATCAACGTCGCTATAAGGAACCAACTTCTAACGAGATTGCAATGATTTTCGTAAACGAAGATGGAGAACCAACTTTTAACCGCGACATTCGAATTTACTCATTGAATCCAGAGAATCCAACAAAGCAGTTCATTAATATCAATATACTTAGCTCGAATATAGATCCAATGTCATACTCCATTTTGTTCCATTACAGTGAGCGGGACTGGCAAGCACATTGGTAATGTGACGCATATCAGGGTAAACAACCCAACAAATTTCGTCCCGACGGGATCCGAACGTACCTAGTATTAAATGTAAGTGTTAACGACAATGAAAGAAAACAGTGGAGCATCCGTTGAAGAAATAATCTAAGACCTCTGTACGAGTCACAAAACACAGTCAAGTTTATAGATGAAACAAAACTTCTGGTATAAGCATGTTTCATGTCAACGAAGGAATAAGTGAGAGAGAGAGAGAGGCAAGTGGTAAATGTATGAGAGATAACTAGAAGATATGTACACAGTGCCTGATTACATGAATAGCGTCCCATGATATAGCCACCACAGACAAATTACAAAAAAAATATACATTTAAATACTCGCACACACCCTTACAAATATATTACCGGCACACTCTCTCACACACACACACACACACACACACACACACACACACACACACACACACACACATACTGACTCACACCAGCTTGTATTTCGACACACTCTGTTATTACGTAATACAGGAAATGTATTGTACTGTGAGTGTGGCGCATGGCCGAGAGGTTAGAACGCTAGTCTCACGAGTGAGGTCCAGAGTTCGATCCCCGGTAAGGACTGGGATTTTTTCTGTCGGAGGGTAAATTAAAAAACTCACCCCGTACATGACATGGCGATAGCAAGATCATGTGGCCTTTATCACACAGCTATTTAATCCCCTCCCTGCAACGCCTGAACTGGTAAAATACAGTATTGACAGTTTTTTGTTGTTGACAGTGGTGAATGAATTATCAGAACCGAGACCTCCACTAACTTTTATGGTTGAAAGCTCTAATATAAATAATTTGAACGAAGTTGTACACCACAACACAGAGCAGTACGTTTTTTTAAACTATAATCTACTAATCTGCCAAAGATTTAGTCTATAATCTGCTAATCTGCCAACATTTTGGACTATAATCAGCTAATCTGTCAAAGTTTTGGACTATAATCTGCTAATCTGTCAACGTTTCGACAAAAAAGTCTTTCAAGACTACACACAGAACACAAAAAGACGATTTAGATCAGCATTATTGAAATGCACAAGGCACAACACAATATGGATATAATCCGGAAGGGTTAAGACTAGAAAGTGAGAGGTCAAACAACACGAACTCCGACAGATGTGGAGAGAAAGCATATTGCAGGACTTTGTATTGCAGGCAAGCACCCAGAAGATGCATAGACTCATGCCTATACAATTTGTTCGGCCACAAACGCAACCAAGAATAAAGGAGGAGTGTCCATCAGACTAAAAAATGGGGAAGATAATACACTATCCATGGCTACATCCCTATTCTATCATATGGATGCGAAAGTTGGAAAGCCACAAAGGCCACAGATAAGAGACTAGACTCCTTTGAAAACAAATGCTACGTACCATTCTGAATGTTAAGTGGAGTGACTTTAAATCTAACACTACTATAAGAGAGGAAAGCAAAAAAACTTATATATCTTCCTTCATTAGACAAAGGCGTTGGACTTACATCGGCCATATTGTCAGAATGATCAGCCAAAGAATTCCCCAGCAGTCACTATATTGGGTGCCACCTGGAGTAAGAAGAAGAAGTAGACCTAGAGAAATTCTATGAAGAACCATTAAAAGAGAAGGCATGTCAATGAACCTAAACAACACGCAACAATTGAAAGACCTGGCAACACAAAGACAGAAATGGAAAGCTATGGTTTCTGCCCTATGCGCCGCCTATGGCCCTGGAGGAACATAACATAACATAACATGGCTACAGGCAAGTTTTCAACCAATTTTAAGGTAGAAATAGAAACTCCCAAGAAAGCAGCAGAAATGGTCTTACAAAATAAAGAACACATGTACAGGGATGTTGTACTACTAACAGATGCACTCTCTGTCATAACAGCACTGAAACTACGCAGGAACACGGAACTGAATGAACTGAGGACAGATCTAGTTTAACTGCATATTAATATTTAGAGAGTAGTGATCCAGTGGATAACTTCACACTGTAACATCGAAGGGAGTGAAGTTGCATATAGACTGGCCAAAGAAATAGGGAACATTTCTCAAGAAGACTATCTGGTCAGTTTTGAGGGAGTGAAGACCATCATCAAAGACAATTACAACAAAAAAGTGGAAAGAAGATCATCCGAAATATAATACAGATAACGGGTATTATGAACAACCCAGAAGAGACAAGGTTATCCTGCTGCGCCTCAGAACTGATCATAACAAAATGAGACATCACCTGTACACCAAATTCAAAATAGGCACAGCTGGCCTTTGTCATTGCAGCCTTGCGAATATGACAGCTTATAAGACTGTTCCCAGTATGCAGACCTGAACAGAAAGTTTGGCTCAACCCAATCAGCTTCGAAGAGAAACTGTATAGCAAGGCGGAAACTATGAAACAGGCATCAGATTATATCATATAATCCGGAGTTAAAACCTGACTGAGTGATGATCGCGGAAGATGAAGAAACAACACAAACAGCAAATAGACAAAACAAACCCAAACATTGGTGCAACATTCGCCTGTTGGATTTCAGTTTTGCTGCAGTGAGTACATATTTTCAATCTGATTAAACTTTTCAAAATGAAGATTTCCAACTCATCTTCAAATCAGAGTTTCAATATTGCTCATTGTATAGCAAAGTTTCTCAAATTGTGTCAATTTAAAATATCACTGGCCATGAAATATTTTTTATTTGACCATTTGTTTGTTTTTGGCTATTTTTGAAAATATATTTACTTTTATATATTTTCTTCTTTACAATTATCTAAAGAAATTAGTGTTCACGTGATGGTGATTTCTCGCTCCCTTCCTCTCTTCCTCCTGTCAAAAAGTGTCAAAGTTCATGGACCACAACCTGCTGACTTTTGTAAAGCAATGTGTACCCGCCGACAGATAGACAGGCTGTCACAGACTAGGGAAGCCTACCCGAATTAAAGGCATGACGAAAACGGATGTGCTGGACCTAGGACATCCTGACCACAAGTGGCCAACCGAGGTGCAAATAACACAGCTCTACTGTGGAACCTGCAGCACAACGTACTTCACTCTCCCCGGCTGAAATCACAAGATATATTCGTTGTGGTTATATGAGAGCGAACGCAGAAGAAGAAGAATATTGTTTAAGCTGTACAGAAAGAATCATAATATTGCAACGGTACAGAAAGAATCGTATTGTTGCAGCCTTACAGAAAGAATCATATTGTTGCAGCTGTAAGAGAAAGATTCATATTGTTGCGACCGTACAGATAGAATCATAGAATACAAACATGTGCATAAATCTACCTGTTTAATGTTCAGATGCAATGGACTAGTTTTAGAGCTATATACATATTGATTATATCTTCTTCTTCTGCGTATGTTCTCATACTCCTGTAGGTTACCAGGATGTAGTCATGAGAACGAATTGTCGAGTGTCATGGTTAACATCTTTGCTGCAATATGCACATTTCGACCTTACACATCCGACTTCGGCAAGACTTCTGGATCATTTTGACCCTATTATGGGATGTGGCAGCCAACTCTACCCTATAACTTCATTAAACGTTTTTTGCGACATGCATGGAAGGTAGAAAGTGTCGACAGTGTTCGCTATTCTTTGCTCCACTTTCAGGATCCAGCAACTCATTTGATTCTATCCTCTACGAAGAAATCAAATATTCCCGCTATTTTCTTCAAGGCGTGGAATACCAGACAGCTTCACACAATTCTCTAATCATTCACTATTTCACATATCACATAAAGATATCATTATCTTTAGATAACTCTGACGTATGGTATCTAGCATTGGTGCATTCATTTTTGTGTGGTTATTAGAAGCAGATGATAATTTATTATGCTCAAGATAACACCCTCCGTTCTAGTGGCATGTGGTGATTTTCTCAACAGGACTCGGTTATATTTATTGTGAGATATGGATTTAAATAAGGAAATATTGTAAGCGTTTGGTGACAGGATTACGTAGCACTAAACCGCCATTACTTATAGTCTTGGTATAACCAAAATGCACTTGCTCGATTTGTTGAACAAACGAACATCGCGCTGTGGCACATTAGTGAAAGGCAGATATGCTGGCAAAATACTTAGCAACACAGGAACAAAAGACCAAGAAATCACCTACCAGGAAAGGAAGACCATTATCAAAGTTATTAAGACAGTTGACCACAAAAAGTTGACCACACAAAGGTGACCACACAAAAGTTAACTATCACTATTTCGACAGAGCTGAGCAATTTATCATTTTCCACCACAGGACAGGACGGAACAACGCTAAACAGCCGCTTAAATAGACTAAGACTGGTTCCATCACCTCTGTGTCCATGTGGGTAGGTAGCACAGACCGCGGAACATATCTTGCAAGACTAAATTATACTAAACCAGTTGAGCGAGCTTTCTTAAGAAAAGCAGAATTTATTAAGAAAACTGTATTTGTTGTGTAGACATGTTAATATGCGATCGAGAAGAAGAAAAAATAACGACCTCACTAAAAATAAACTCATTAAATAATTTGTTTTATCTGAAGAATTTTTTTTTAACCGGTATAAAAAAACGGGTTCAATACAAGAATCAGTGTACAAATCACTGACAACATACCAACTTTTTAATTTCATATGCTATTGCACTATCTTCAAAACTTAAAAAAGTCGTATTTTAAAATACCGATCTAGCGACTTGCGCACAATGAACCGGCCATCCACCTCCCACTCAGTGTGCAGCGCGCATATCGAGTGATCAGGGCCTCTCATCGCGCAATGTGTCGAATATTGGATGCGTCGGTATATGCGACTTTATCGGAATTTCGTTCCGTTTAATTATGTTAGCTATTTGCTCCGTAGAAACCTGTCCACTGATTCTTGTATTGTACCCAAAAACGTTGCATAGCTGCGAATAGTATGAGAACCCACGGACTCTAACCTTCCACCGCCGTGGTTTTGTTTATTTTAATTAAAGTTAACTATCTGAAAGAAATATACTACACTGTTATGTAATGACATCTGTATTCTTATTTGTTTGAACAGAAGAGTCAGGAGTTGAACTATCTTTCATTAGTATTACTTTTCTTCGAACCTGATGGTTACAAATGAAAATTATCATTCCTTTGAGACCAACAAATTCACTTATTTGATACACATTTTGACCCATGACCTACTTACATAAAATACAGTACCGGATTTTTATTATATTTAGGAGAACATGTTCTTATAGGGAGTTCATAAACATATTTTTCGAGTTCTATATCTAGAATAAAATCTAGTTTCTTAATGGGAGCGATCACATAAGCTTAATAATCCCAAACATTCCCATATAAGCTGTAAATTGCAATTATATTTAAACACGCCTAACATTATCGTGTCTTCTGTGTCATAGACATTATGATAGAGTGACTAGCATAGGACAGGAAAGTCATAAGAATGACCATTAAATTTAGAGCGCTTTCCGTGCTTTTGAGTGTGATATTTAGTGTAATTTTCGTTTAAACGCAATGAAATAATATTTGTAAGCAAATTTAGAATTAATAAAAGTGAATATTCATTTCAATATTTTTTGGAATTGATATGCCGCCATTTTTATTGGCATTTCAAATCTAACAGGATGTAGGAATGAAAAAAATCACCATATTGACAGAAAAATTCAGGAACCTGAATCATCATACAGTACATGTGAAGGCAACCCAACTTAGAAAAGGTTGTTGAAAAGATAACGTTTAAATCACACATAAAAAAACTGATGAAGTCCATTTATATCCAAAGAAATCAAACATTGATGCAACATAACGTAACATTTCTTAGGGTAGATGTCTCCTATTTAAAAAAATAAACATGTGAATATAAGCACCACAATTGCACTATATAAAACTTTCATCATACCATCACTATGCTACCTATGTCAAACATGGACACCAACAACAAAAGCCAAAAGAAAACTCGTTACAACAGAAATGACTTGTCTACCCAAATTATCTGAGTATCAATAAGAGACAGAATCAACAATTAAAGCATCAGAAGACTAGCAAACACAATGCAAATCCTGGATTACAGCAGAAGACAATACGTTAAATGGTTTTCACATGCTGCCAGGCTACCATCAGATAATCCCCCTAAAAAATGATTACGATGGATACAAAGCCAGGAGCTGACCATGCAAAAGATAGATTACAGAAATGAAAGAGTAAAAAAAAGCAAACATATATTAATAACACAAAAGATCGTCTCCAGATATTCTTATACTCCTGATGCTGCAAGACATAACCGGGTATAAAGCGAAAAGATAAGAAAGAAAGAAAGCAATTGAAGAAAAGGTAAAGGTAAAGGTAGGTCCCATGGCATCTGCCGTCGGGGATGAAGATAACTCTTCATGTACTAAGCCGCAGCAACTATTAGGTGGGGTGGCCAGTTCCCTTCCTTGCTGTTTTTTTATACCTTCTCTAACGCATGCGTCAGGTACTCATTTACAGATGAGTCGACTGGAGGAGTGGTCGTGTCAAGTGAAAAATCACAAACCCGATTTTTTTAAATGTCCGGACGTGGTTTCGAACCTGGCACGCTGTAACCAGATGATATCAAGCAAGCTCACTATCCACTAGGCTACCGCGCTCCTCAATTGAAAAAGCAGCCACCAAAATCCAACGGAATAGTAGCAGCTAGAAGCTTATTGCAAGATTGAAAACATCGCACCCATATATATTGCAAAACCTACATTTCCAGGAAATGAGAACGGAGCTCTAGACATTCCCACTGCTCTAAGCACAAAAACACTTGATCAACTAGACAACAAATACTCTAACCAACACCACGTAGATTCATGCCTTTACTGATAGTTCATTAGTTAGTTATTCGCAATGTCATCATTATTGCACAGAATACTCGTTCATAAATCGATTTCCCCTTGTGTGTATCAATAACTACGGTGACAAACAGTTCCAATTCTCTGTTGATCGACAGTTAACCGTGGCGCTTATTTTTGGTAGCTTCACATTCCAAGACCAGCTCCTTTATCATGGACACACAACAAAAAAGGAATCATCACCCTCATTAATTTCATTTGCCTGTGCTGTTTATTGTAAGGAGATCAGTGTGACAGCCCGATTCATTACTCAATACAGTAACAGCGCTCGCCAGCCGATCTGCTCTCTCCTTACCGTGAGTACCCGGATGGCCAGGCATAAAAATAAATGTGTCATTCCTTCGAGTCTCGACATCTACTATATTGTCACTGTTTATGAATGCAGCCAGCTTGCGTTTTCTATTTTTCATACTCATCGAGTTACTGATGATGCAGACATGGGTAGCATTTTGTGTTCTCATCCAATTTAAAGCTTTGGTTACTGTCACAATCTCCATAGCCACGCCGATAATAGTCATAGCAAAAGTATTAAGCTAATTTCTAATAGTCTTCCTTTCACAGTTAGCTGTGTAGTCACAAAAACTACGCATGTGTCCATGGCACTAGATATGATTACCTTATTGGGAGGGCGGGGGTTATTACCCTAAATTTAAAAAAAAAATACATATTCGTCAATTTTCGTGTGTAAATGTCTCTATCTGACGAGGAATTTGAAGATGTTTTTCTGAAAAAATCGCTACGGGAACCATTTATGCCGACCTTTTGACCAAGTTCTTGGTACTAAATGTCATGTTCAGATTTGTTACAATTGGTGGGGATTTGAACATTCCAACCTCCCTTATCGAGGGACATGTAGGTGTCTAACAATCGAAACATCCGTGTATATAATCATGCGATGATTAATCATGATTATTACTAAGAGAGAAGTCTGGCAATCCACGGGTATATGTATATATTCTGCATCATGTACCGCATCACGACATCAGCGCACCCAATCTTCGTCTTTTCTCTCTTTAGTCTACTATCTTTCACTTTTTTGGTATTTCAGAATGCAATGGGTAATCTTTATCAGTGGGAGTATGAAGGTATACTAGTGCTCAGCAGAACTATATTCTTGCTGATCCAGCGGTCCGTGACCTTTAACCCAATGTCATTAAAATGGCATTATATTGCTGGGAAGTTTGTGAATTTTCTGCCCATTTTCTTGTGAGTAACTATCACACCACCAGGAAGGTTGGTTTCAACCTATGCACTGCTTCGGGCCACTGCAACCAAGATAGGGTTCACTGTGCTCAGTCCCCGCCACTAATTGACTACTGGTTATGCAGAACTTTTCTATTGCTCAGGGATACAACCAAATGTTTACGTCAAAAAAGATTGTCACGTCCTGAGTAACTGTGCCTCTAAGAATCGCTTAGGTCGCTCTGATTTGTCTCTTGTACACCAAGGTATGACACATATCGCTTGATTTTGGATTCATTAATATTAACGAATACAATCAACATGATCCTAACATTAGACACTTGACGTGTCAAGTCTTAACATTAGACACTTGACAAGTCAAGTATTAATGTGCATCATCTTCACAGATCTACACCCATTTGTGAAGCGGGGATACCACTCAGATATTTTAGAACGATTTAGACGAGGCTCTCGAATAGCTGTTTATAACTTTTAGAAAGTTTCCTAACTTTTTTTTCCAAGTCTTTCGCAGAAATAAATACATACACAAGAAGATATCCCTGACATATTGAATAAGCCGCTTGCTTTGTGCTCAAGTGATCGTGAGTTCGAGCCCCTCTCGTGACTCATTTATAAATTGGAGTTCTAGGAGTTCACTGAAGATTATCGCTTGAAAGTTCTCAGTTACGTGATATGTGTGGTAATCTCGACTTGACATTTGAGAGGCAAACCCCGTTTGATATACCCGAGTACAATGAAGTCATTCCCTAACCTTTTTTCAATCTATTTCTCAATACATACAAATTAGTGAATATTAGCGCTAACGTTTTAAATGCGACGAGCACTACTATGTCACATTCACTAAGGTTTCCACACTGCGCATGTTGGAGTTACTGACTTCCGATTTTGTTAAACATTGCAAGTAGTTTTGAAGTTTTAAGTTTTATAGTAAATAAATAAATTCTACAAAATTATAAGATGACAATAATATATGAAGATGCTCATCGCAACAATGAGAGCTAACACTTCAAATTGTAGAAATAAAGACTTGTCTGTTTCAGTAGCTATCATTGGTTGATGATAGACTAACATACGAGTTGTTTGTGTAAAATACTTGAGCGTCGTTCATTGGTGGAACCGCTATTGGTATTATATAGTCCATACTACTGATTGGTTGATTTGAAACGCTTGCATCACATAGCTCAAGATATTGAGCGCTGACGGTGTCTTGATTGGTGGAACTCGTGGATGTCGAATCGGCTAATGAATAGTAGGGAATATTCTGGTTCATCACGTGTGGAGGGAGTGGCATAGCAGGTCGAAGTTTAGGATCACCATCTGACATAGTTTTGTATAGATGATTATAATTGGTGATTTCATCCAGTGTTGCGTACTCACTAACATTTTCTGAAGAGTCAGTGTTGGTAATACCGTCTCTTCTATTAGTATTATTATGAGATGTATAAGTATTGTTTCTAGTGTGCTTTCCTACATCCCCATTTTTTGCGCTACTGATGGAACCATTCTTACGACCGTTAGGTTTCCTTTGAGATCCTTTATTTCCTTTGTGTTTTTTCTGAATTGCGTTGCCTTGGTGACGTGTGACATCACTGGAAGTACTTCCGGATCCCGCAGGCAGATTACGATTATTTTCTGAAGATTTCATTCTTCTTTTAATCATAAATACAAAACCACTGACCAGAATAACAAACGCGATGACACTGACGATGATAATTATGATGTGGGTTTTAGAAAGTGGATCTTCCTTGACTTTTCCGCTAGTCGCTGTGCCAGATGTTGAAGTAGTACCACCACCACCACCACCGGTTTCTTCATTCCAAAGATCATCATAAGTATCATGTATGTCTCGCAAGAGAGAATGTTGACGAGATATCGGTTTGACAACTGACCATGATTTATTAGCAAAATACCACCAACAATAAGGAGATAGTGTGGTTATTGCAATCGAATCAGGGTGTTGTTTACAGTAGCTGAGACGTACGTAGTAAGGACATTGGAATGTAAGTCCAAGACATGGTAAAGGGTACTCGGGTTGTGAAATGAATTCAGCTTCACCACTGTTGTTACTAAACTGACATTGTAGCGTGGTGACATCACACAGACAATCATAGAACCTAGACCCAAAAAAAGAATAGGATTAGTATCAAATCACAGAAAATGTTTACATAATAATAATTATTATTATAGTCAAGATTAGAATCATCATCATACATGAATAATAATCATCGGCATCATCACCACTATAACATTATAATAATCACAAACCCAACATCATCATTGTCATCACCACTACATCATCATCAGTGTCAGGCGGTCATTTTTCTCAATGAGGACTAGGATATTGTGGGTTCAAGGACTGAAAAGAAATATTCTTACATTTTGTGACATGAAAAGAAAAACTCTATTCTATATTTGTGGTTCTGATATAATTGAAATAGACATCGTGGTTAAAAGAGATGTGCCTCTTCCGAACTCGGATCGTATTTATTTTAATAGTTAAGAAAAATGAAAAAAATATCACATAAGATTCCGTTTTTGAACACACAACCTAGCTGATACAACCTGGCTGATAAACACATGCTTTATAAACGTAACTCCGAGACCATTACGATTTTGCTTATTTTAGTTACATGTAACATGCAGTAGCATAGCGTGAATAAACGCCAAAATTCTCGGCGTCCTCTCCCATGATTAAACAACTTAAGCTAATCACACAAAGTTATTGTTATTGAATATAAACACATTACCACCGAAGACGGATGTGTCGGGCCATTGGCGCAAATAAAACGGCAACACAACGCATTTCCATTCTCTGGACTACATCCTGCTGGAAATCTAGTAGGACCATGGTCCTGCTACAAGGGAGATCCAACAGAAGTTTGAGAATGAACTCTGAAGAAGAAGAATATAAACACTAGAGAAAGATAATCGCTTTTCTTCTTTTTGTTTTTAAAATTATCCGTCAAAGACGTCAAAATGTTTTAGCGTACATTTTCTTCAGTGCTGCAACGTTTCTTGGCTGATAAACACATGACCTTTGATCTTTTAATATCGATTGAATTGTTCTTTCAGACGCTGGCTTCAGACCAATCATATGCTTAAAAATAATGTATGATGTGTAGTTCTCAGAAATCAAAACTGAAATTCCCTATGTGTTAAAGCATTTTTTCTGTGCATAAGTTATTTAGAATTATTATATTTACTAGTACAAAATGAATCCATGGTAAGAGATCATCTGCAGTCAACTTCACTTCTAAATGACATTTCATCAGACATCCAAAATGATTTAATTGAAGTAATTGATGACCTTAATCTTTCTTCGTGTTCACTTTATACCTCTTTATGCCTTATAGCCTCGGGGGTAGAAAAGTTCTTTGGAGATGGCTTTTTTGTGTGCTTCATATATGTTTGTTTTCGTTGGCTCTTTTATTTTTGTAATCCATCGTTGACAAGGTACTTCACTGGCTTTGTATCCATCGTGTTTGTATAGTAATGTTGTATGAGGGACACTTTGATGGTAGCCTGGAAGGATGCGAAAACCACTTGATCTGTTGTCTTCTGATGTAATCCAGGATTAGCATTGTGTTTGCTAGTCTTCTCATGTTTTCGTTCCTGATGCTGTCTCTTATTGTTACTCCTAGGATTATACGTTGACAATTTATTTCTATGATAATTGTTCTTTTTGATTCTGTTATTAGTGTCCACGTTTTACATTGGTAATATAGTAATGGTATGACGATCGTTTTATACAGTACAGTGTTGGCGCTCATACTCACATATTGTTTTGTGAAAATAGGAGACATCTGACCCAAGATCCAGTATGCTATATTGCATCTATGTTGTATTTCTTTGGTGTTGTTCTATTCCAGCGGTTCCCTAAGTGTGCACCGTGGTGCACGAGGGCGCCACAAAGAGTATCTAGGGGCGCCGCGACAGCCTCGTCAAATCGAAAGAAAATGAAAAATATAAGTTTTGCTTCATATTATTTCCGCCGGAAATAATCTGAACGCTAAGGGCGCCATAGCCTTAAAATGTTTGGGAACCCCTGTTCTATTCAATACTATGATGCTTTCAAGATAAGTGAATTCTTCCACCTGTTGAATTTGTTGATCATTGATTAGAATAGTGGTATTTCTTTCAGTTTTTGAGATTGACATTACCTCAGTTTTTTTCTGTGTTTATATTCATGTTAAAGTCCATGTTGTGTGAAGTCTATTTATATGTTGTATAACAGTTCTTCCGTTATTGATATTATTGCTTGATCGTCTGTAAAAAGAAGTTCGCTCAGAAGGTTGTTTCGGTTGTCTTCTTCATTAGTATTGGCAATTTTACATACACAATCGATATATGTGATGACAAATAAGGGAGATAGAACACATCCTTGCCACACTCCAAAGTGTATGTGGAATTTATCCGAAAGATACTTGCCTACTAAAAAAAAGATTACTCAACATTTCTACTCTAAAAATCCCCGCTGCGCCACTGGAACCAGTGCTTTTATATGGAGGTACACGGGTATACGCCGTACCCCCACCTTTTATATTCTGAATTTTAGTGTTGGTACTTTGTTATTTTCATTCTGCGAAAACTAAATAAAATTTCATGTCTACTGGGAGGAAAATACGTATAAATATGAAAATCTCATAAGTCCATCTTATTTTTTTTTAAAATCATTTTTTTAGGTTCAGAATTTGAAATGCTCAGATAATGCAGAATCATAATGAGCACAGCTAGGAACACTACAGCACAAAATTAATAAACGCAAACACCCCTTCCAGTCCTTTCTTTATGATAGTATGACCAAGTAAACTCTTACAATATTTCGTATGAAAGGAAATAGTCTTTTTAAAAAAATAAAAAATAAAAGTTGTCTCCTCGTCCTTCTTCTGGGTTCGTTCTCAAACTCCTGCAGATTAGCAGGATGCAGTTCGGAGATGTGTCGTGGTTTACAGCATTGCTGCGATATCTGCGCCTTTCGGCCTGACACATCCGACTTCAGCATGGCTTTGGGTCACTGACCCTATATGAGATGGGACAGCCAACTCCATCTCATAACCTCCTTAGTCGCCTTTTACGACATGCGTGGAAGGTAAACAGTGTTGCTATTCTTTGCTCCCCTTTCTGGCCCCGGCAACACACGGGAGTAAAAATTGTCTATTAGCAAAGTGGTATTGCGACCGGCAGGTGGGGGTAGAGTCCTACCAATCAAAATATAAACTATTCATGTTTGTACATATCGTACACCCACCTTTTATTCTTGGAATAAAAACACTGAATGTCACTATTTCAAAGAATTATAATAACTCTGTCTTGAAATAATGTCTATGGTTGTTATTTGTTTTATCAAATGTTAGGAATTGATTTATATTTTACTATTATCTGCGGTACCTTTTTTATACTGAGGTATACAAATGAAGCTGAATAATCGCCTAGAAACACAACCATTCTATGTAAGTATATACCTCTAGCCGACCTACTATACAATTATTCGCACTACTTTGTTTTGTGGACTCCACTGACAAATCAAACTACACAATACACTGTCAAATTATGTTGATCGCTCACATTTCACATGAGCTCGTTCATTAACGGGACTAATGATATAATCTTAATTATAACTATACTGCCGCATTTAAGTTGTAAATTATTATATTTACGTATGACGCAACAACTATTACTAATATTTCTGTACATCATACACGGATCAGATTGTTAACCGCTAATCAGCCGGTCCCTATTTGGTTATTAAAACACGAGCGCTTCTGATGTCTATATGAATGAAGTTATTGCTGTTAATTTATTGTGTGGCACATATTAAGAAATATTATATTGTTTGTGCATATAATATATACATATATTATATGATATAATGGTTTTTGTAATATCTCTGGACAAAATACTTAAAGTAGCTTTAATGCTTGGGGATCGAACGTAGAAAGATAAACTTAGACTCGTTAACACAAGACATTAAATCTGTGATGTTATATTGTTTAGAGAAATGGGGGGAAAAGCATGGACAAACAGAACATTACCAACTTTCATCATTGTTACGTATGGAAGAGAGCCTGTGAAACTGTATGATAACACCACCGATAAGGAGGGATTCGTTGAAATAGATACCAGTAGAGAGAGAGAGAGAGAGAGAGAGAGAGAGAGTCAAAGCGTAAGAAACTACGCTTGAGATAAATGTGGCATATATTAAAAATGTATAAATTGTTTCGTCTTCCTTCCTTCAGTTTTTTGTATAATCATTTATCACTCATTTTCATCAGGTGTTTATTTAATCATGCATGAATGATGTGTTTATTTAATCATGCATGAATGATGTGTTTATAAACAGTGATGTGTTTCCAGACAGTGATGTGTTTATATATTGCGATGTCTTCTACATATCGAGTATTATTGTCATATGGTATCTTGGTAATGTAATATTAAGTATTTAGCCCGCTAACCAGAAAACCTGAGTTTCGAATCCACTCGTCATTTTATGGTTTGAAATATATTATAATGCTGTGGTTCACCCAGCCACTGGGGCGTAGGCTACCAGGGCTCATCCATCGCTACTGAACTAGTGCGGCAGACGACTCTACTCATGTGGCTTCTGGTCATCCAATGACTAGGCAGCTGACCACTTATGGGTAACATTGTGCTATGGCGCTGGTTATGTTCTGATTTTGGTCAAGGCTTTTTGTTCCAAATGTTACTTTTTTTTACTTTTACTTGATTTTTGTGCGACTTGATAAAGCTCTAGCATGCTGCAGTAGCAACTATTAATTAACTTACTTTAGAAAAGCTATCTTCCTAAAGTCTCTATCTATACTCTGTGGTCCTTATTTGCCTTGCGGTGTCAAGGGTGAAAGGGTTCTCTGGAGATGACCTTCTTGTGTGCTGTTTATAAGGCTGCTCCTGTGGCTTCTTTTATTTCTGAGATCCATCTTTTACAAGGTCTGCCTCTAGCTTTATAGCCGTTATGTCTATGTATCATGGCCATTTGTGCATGATATCTATTGGTAGTCTGGAAGCGTGTGAAATCCACTTGATCTTTTGTCTTTTGATGTGTTCCAATACTGGTATTGTTTTGGTTATCTGGCTATGTTATCGTTTCTAATTCTATCTCAATGACACTCCGAATATTCTTCGTAGATATATCATTTCTGCTGTCACTATTTTATTATTTTTAAGTAGTAACTATTAATTAACTTGCTTCAAGGAAAGCTATCTTCCTAAAGTAGCAACTATTAATTAAATTTCTTGAGAAACGTTATCTTCATAAGTTGCACATCAATGATCTTACCACATAAAGACTGCATTGATAAAATAGAAATAAATATATAAAAGACCTACTTTTTAAATTCTGAAATGGAAAAATTTACAGTAATGTTTTGATTATTTAGGCACACGGACAGCTGAAGTATGTGTGTCTCTGTCCCTACTTGTATCCATTCGTTATAGACGCCCATAAGTTCTGGATCATGAAACGCACAAACATATCCTGAATTTTGTTGATATTGATCGTAAAATCCCATGATTGCATTTATTCCAAGGAAATTACAGACGACAAGCAACCACAGCTGGAGCCAGGTTCTGAAGATCCCCATATCTGTGCAGCAACTTGAGGATTCCGACGTTTTTACAGTCTACGCATCTGAAAATATATAATAATTTTTTTTGTAAAATACAATAAATCCAATGTTTAAAAATTTGATGTTCTGGAAAGTAAGTTGCTTTTGTGTACCGTAGACATCAGACCGCAGATTGGGACAGGTCAGGTGGCCTCTTTCCAGAAATAACGAAATTACTAGCTTGTATTGAGAAAAAATACTAAATCGACTAAGTGTCCCTACCGACGACGTTTCGACTAAAAAACTTTCATCGCGACGAAAGACAACAGATATTTGCATATTTTACATACAAATGAACATATGGTATGACAATGGTAGGAGGAAAAGATTAAAGCATGGCAGGATATAGGCCTATGTCAAGAGAAATCGGAGACCCCATCCCACCCCGTGCATGAAATCCTGCCGGTGTCCACAACCTCAGAATTGATTCTGCTAAAGAAAGGGGTTTGAAAAAAAAAATCGTTTCGCTTTAAGGGTTACCCTCAATTTTACTTGTTTTTAGTACTTTTTTCTGCGTTCCTTCTCAAACGCTCACCGAATTTTTCTTATACATAGAAATTGGTTCTACTAGATTTCCAGCAGGATGTAGTCCAGAGAACGGAATTATCATTTGCAGCTGTGCAAGAGTTCTGTTGCTGGAACTTTAAGATAACTAACTGATAGATGTAGCGGGTTTATAGAAACATGTTTATGGAAGTACATATCTATCACTTCTGTTCAGTCCATGAAAGCGTTCATGTAACTCGTTTATGGAAGCACCCTGAGCACACATATATATCACTTCTTTTCAGTGTTTCTTATGACATTATATTTTCATGACATTACATCCACTATTTCAATAATCTTTTTTTTTTATTTGTGTGTGTCATTGAGTGGTCGCCATCCAAATAATGAGAACATTTCGTTGACAAGAAGACTACACAATCTTTGATAAACCGAATGTTTGCTCATAGCACAACAGTATATTGACACAGCACCTCAATAACATGCTTCCTTCTTTCCCAACCTGTATAATAAATCTAACTACGATCACATAGAAGGCAGTGTCAAGTTCTGAAAAGCTCGGTGAGTAAATAGAATACTGTTTGAAGTCTGGAAAGCGGATCTTAAAATGTGGCCTGTTCATGTTTTCTGGTACAATTTTAATACGACAACTTGAATAATTCAACATTGTCGCTGAATAATAACAAGATTGTTGGTGTTTCCATGGAACATGTCAAAGATGACGTTTTTGTGACTGCTTTCAAAGATTTCTTTAGTTGTAATGTTCTTCATATTTTTCTGTAACAGAAGTTCACATGTTCATAACTCAATATTATAACGTCGAAACAACAGGATTGTATTACTAAATATAGGCCCTACACACGCAACAGTAAGGTACAATATATAACGAACTCACATTCATTTTTACAGGTTCACAACAGCTCAAAATTTGTAAAAGATTGGCTAAATTGTACTCCAGTTATCCCATATGTACTCCGTCCCTCTCAGCGAAGCAACTCGCCGACTGCCGAGAGTAGTACTCATAGCACTCAAATCCGTAGCTTCAAGTGATAATCCCCAGGGATCTCACAGAAAGATCCCATTTACATGTTCTAAAACACTGTAGCACACCTTCATGTAATATGACTATACATTTTCCCCTTCAGTTTGCTCGGCGAAGTGTAACATCTTTAATGAGTGCCCATCGTTCAAATTCGTACAATCTCTTCAGTTGAAGATTCACATACATTAGTTACAACTATAATTCTTCCCACCTCCCTAATCACAGGGACATATCAACAAATTTATCAGTTCGTCCATTTCATCGGACACCTGTATGTCCTTGCACATACACGTGTACGATTTTGAGACATCTCAATAAAGAACACAGTGATTCAATTCCTTCCGTTCTTCACGATGCCGCAACACGGACTGTTTACTGACTAATTTTATTTAAAGATGTTTTTAAATTAATATTTTTTTCTGCATTATTCGGTGTTTTCTTATTATTATATGTTTGTTCAGACAAAGATCTTAGATCGAAACGTTGACCGTTTTCGTCCGTTTTCATTTTATAATAATAATTGTTATCATATTTTTGTTATTAGTTAGGGTAGTTATTTGTAACATAATCTTATTCACTATTGATTTATTCACTATAATTTCTTTGTTATTTGTGTTTCTACAGCCCATACCTGATTTTTGGATCTTCTCTGACTTTTGTGGCAATTATACAGAAAAACGAAGTGTACTCTTATAATGAGAGTCAAACGGAACACTGTCGTCTAAAGGGACACTTATCTAATCGCTATTAGCGACTGTGTGCCCTGAATCTGCGGAGTAGCAACACAGAGACCAGAGAACATACTACAGAATTGTTCCAGTTTTGCAGTTCACACACCTAACATCTGGCCATCAGGAGCTTCTCTGTAAAATAAGTTGTGGCCAACCAAACCTGACATAAAATGAACCGCTCTACACGTGACCAATATTGGACTGGATGTTTAACAATTCATTACAGAAGAAGAATCATAGACCACTTCAGAGATGTAGATATAATTACCTCCAGGTGGGGTTTTACTTGAAAAAAAGTCATTCGTCAGTTTTCGTGTGTAAATTTCACTATACGAAAGAAAATATGATTTTTTTTGGTGAAAAATCGTTAAGGGGAAGGGGGTTTATATGCCTTTTGGCTAAGTTCCTAGTACTAAAAGTCATGTTCTGATTTGCTAGGAAAGGGGTTTGAACATCCCAAACCTCTCCCCTATCTAGGGGTCTGGACCACTTACACGTGATTCCAATAAAATTTTTCTTATCATGTTTACTGATGCTGAGAAATCATGTACGAGTGCAAGTTTGAGATTCCAGAAGTCAATGTCCTTGTTATTGCCTTCACAATTTGAGATTCCAGAAGTCAATGTCCTTGTTATTGCATAATTTTCACAGTTTGAGATTCCAGAAGTCAATGTCCTTGTTGCTGCCATAATTTTCACAGTTTGAGATTCCATAAGTCAATGTCCTTGTTATTGCCATGATTTTCACAGTTTGAGATTCCAGAAGTCAATGTCCTTGTTATTGCCTTCACAATTTGAGATTCCAGAGGTCAATGTCCTTGTTATTGCCTTCACAATTTGAGATTCCAGAAGTCAATGTCCTTGTTATTGCATAATTTTCACAGTTTGAGATTCCAGAAGTCAATGTCCTTGTTGCTGCCATAATTTTCACAGTTTGAGATTCCAGAAGTCAATGTCCTTGTTATTGCCATGATTTTCACAGTTTGAGATTCCAGAAGTCAATGTTACTTCCATAATTTTCAGTTTGAGATTCCAGAAGTCAATGTTACTTCCATAAGGAAGTAACATTGAAGGGCTATAGGGTTAAACGAAATATTCTAACATTTTGTGATGAAATGTAACTTTCATTTTTATTTATCTATATATTGTCTATTCTCAGCTTTTGCTGTAAGACGTCGCATGATTGAATGACAATCAGTATTCGGGTTATGGCACATTTGGTCGCTTAATAAGCAGTAATATTGTAACGTCTCAGAACGTTGGTAACTGCTACAATCCACCTTTTTCTTGGCCTTCCTCTACCTCCTGCTGTTTACATTCTTATGCTGTATGTTCTTCCTGCTGATCTGTATGAGTTCATTCTCATTATTTAGCCGAAGCATTTCAGTCTATTTTTTTTCAATATATTTGACCATAGATGATGTTCCAACAGTTATTGTAATCTCTTCATTTCTCACTCTTCTCTTCTTGTTCTGTTTGCTGCTTTTCTTTATCATTTAACAAGTAGTAAGCTTTCTCTCTTGTTCTTTTGTTAATATCCATGTTTGACATTGATAACACAATGTTGGTATGGAGTACGGGATTGGTATGGTACACAATAAAACGGAAGAAGTAGAACCAAACATATTGCTAGCAGAAATAGAAAATGCCATACAGATAGTCCCATCAAACAAAACCCACGGATCCGATAATTTACAAGCCGAATTAATCAAATCAGCAGCAGATACAGGGATAAAATCGTTACATGATGTTGTTTAATATAACATGGAACACACAAGAAACACTATAAGAATGGAAAACTATGTAATAATTCCGACTTGGTAAGGGAAAGAAGCAGCAAAAGAGATTGTACAAAATACAGAGGTGTTTTACTTCTAAGCCACAGTGGAAAGACTCGATAGAATTCTAGAAAGAAGGTTACGAGCATTCAGTCACCTTTACCGATTGAGAATCTCATACAAAGATGAATGTCCATATGGATCCGGAACACTTACTTCAGGACTGCCCAACATACAAAGAGCAGAGACAGCAGAACTGGCCAGAGGATACAGACTTGAGGCAAAAGCTATGGGGCAGCCGTTCTGACCTGGAGATGACAGAGGACTCGTCTTGACGACAGGCCTGACAATATAGCATGATCACAGATGCTGAACGCAGAAAAAGAACGAGCATTCATCGAACCACAGCGTAACAACATTCAAATGTGATTACGTAAGAATAAGAGATGTACAGATTTCATTTTTACTTTCAGACAGATGGCAGAAAAAACAACTGGAAACAACCAAGAATTGTATATCGCGTTTGTCGATCACGAAAAAACCTTCGACAGAGTAGGACAGACAACAACTATGGAAAATACTATCACAATACGGGGTTCCACAACATCTAATCAAGTTTTGCAAGAGTAGTTACACAGGTAGTCAATGTGCAGTTAGAACAAGTGTAGGGCTTTCAGATAAATTCCACATACACTGTGGAGTGCGATAAAGATTTGTTCTATCTCCTGTGCTATTCATCACATCTATCGATTGTATATATAAAATTGTTAACACTAAGGAAGAAATTAAGAAGACAACATAAACAACCTTCTGAACGAACTTCTTTTTTCAGACGATCACGCAATAATATCAACAACGAAAGAACAGTTACAATAACATTTAGACTCAACACAACTTGTATGGATTTTAACATGAAGATAAAGTCAGAAAGAAACATCACTATTTTCATCAATGGTCAACAACTTCAACAGAAGAAATAATTCCCTTACCTTGGAAGCACTATATCATAAAATGAAAATAAGCACCAAAGTAATTCAACATAGATACGACATAGCATACCGGATTTTAGGGCAGATGTCTCATATTTTCAAAAACAAATATGTAAACATGAACACCAAAACTACACTATATAAAACAATCACCATATTATCACTGTGATACCAATGTCAAACGTGGACACTAACAACAAAAGTCAATAGAAAACTTGTCACAACAGAAATGACTTGTCTTCGTAGAATTCTCGGAGTAACAATAAGATATAGATTCAGAAATGTAAACATCAGAATACTAACAAACACAATTCCAAACCTGGACTACATCAGAAGACAAAATAGTAAGTGATTTTCATATGCTTCCAGACTACCATCAGACAGTGCTCCCTAAAAGGCATTACTATAAACACACGATTAATACAAATCCAGGGGCAAATCATGCAAACTATTGATTACAGAAGTAAAAGAGTTAACACAAAGAAACATATATGAAATACACAAAAAAGACTTTCCCAGAGAACTCTTCTATCCTCTTCTATTTTATGCTGCAAGGCATAAAGGGGTATAAAGCGAAAAGAAAGAAGGAAAAGTATGGAGATTGAATTTATCATTTGTCTTTTGGCTACCATTGTTATAGATTTGTGTTTCAAGATTGGTAAGTTCATAGTTTACCTAGTTGGTTTTCTGAATTCTCATCTCAATCTCTCTATCCATTCTTCTGTCTTCTGTAAAAATATTCCCAAGATATTTAAATCCGTGCACTTGTTTCAGTAGTTGATCACTTATCTTCGTACTGATTGTGTGTTCTTATATTGATATAACACAATTAGATTAAGTGATTGAAAGAGAGATGTCATACCAAGGAACGTGATTTTAATTTTATTTAAGAAACGATAAAAAAAAACAAAATTTCCATATTCCACTCATAACTTAGCTTGGAAAATGAGTAGCAGCAAAAACTTGAGTGGAATTAATCTCTAGATTACCAAATGCTCAGCATCTGAGCTACATTAAACTATTTTTTAAAGAAGCGTTATAACTTTGTTTCGAAATTACATGTATAGTTAAGTTTTTATTTCAGTATAAAGTCAGTTCTTTTGTTATTATTACTTATATCTTAGAAAACTAGAGTTTAAAATGAAACGAAATAATTGCTCGAGAACACATGTCTATATCATCACAACCTGCCAGACCTTTTTTACATTATTTGCACTATGTTGTTGTGCGGACTCGGCTGTTGAATCTAGTTCTTTTTCCTATCATGTATCATAAACCCGTAACACTCCAGGGTCGTAGGGGTACCACATTGGATAGTCCAGCACGCAGAGTCCTCCAACAATTAATATTTCATATGAATTTCATTTCCTTTTTCATATGGCACATTTTGAAACGCTGTTACATTACATTGGCAAATATTAACATTTTGCAACATCTCTTTTAGTAATCGGAACAAAACCACAATCTTAACAATCATAACACTACTGCAGTACGAAGTCATTAGAAATTCTCGAGGCTAACCGAAATTGAATTAGATCCGTTTTAGCGACACCAAATCGCATTGGAACACAAGTAAACTTATTTTTCGGTACTTTGCTAACCACACCCCCAAAAAGATGCGATTTTGTCAAAGATATTCAAACTGTGTACTCAAGTCACTAAGATCTACCCAATCGAGACAAGGACTATTACAACAACGATAAAAATCCCGTACAAGTATTGAAGTCTCAACACTAACCCAAACATAGACCATCTGTATTCGTACTTCAAGAGCAAATGGGTCTTCTTGTAAACATAAATAGCATAACGACAGTACAATGTTGCTTCAAATAATATCTTAGGCAAGGAAATTCAAGTAGGAAGTATGAGGATGTATTTTAAATTATTGAGGTTAACGGAAATTGAACCAAGTCCGTTCTAGCGAACACGGCTGTTTATGTTCCTGAGGATACTTCAATACGTGTTCGTTATTGTTGTAATAGTCTTTGACTCCATTTGTCCGTTCTCAGTGACTTGAGTACACAGTTTGAATGTCGTGACAAAATTGCATCTTTGTGGGGGGGGGGGGGATCTGGTTAGTCAAGTAAGGAAAAAACCCGTTTTTATCAAGAATTTTTAACTTATCCTTACGCTTCCTACTTTACTCGTAGAAACAAATGGACACCTACTGAAACACAGGCTCATCAGACAAGTGTGATGCTGTCACAATGAAAGGATATTGTGACTTAAAATGAAATTTCACTGCGTGAAAAATATTTATGTCCTTTACGCAATGTTTTAATACTTTTATATGCTGTAGAAATTACTCAAATTATCTTGATTAAAATGCCTGAGAAGTAGCTAAGTCCTACTAGTCTGATGATCGCACTTCACTGGCTTCTGGCAAAGAGAACACAATTCACATGCAAATAACCTATCAACTAGACAGTGACTGACGGCGTTTCGACTAAAAAAAACCTTCACCTGATGACTGTTATATTAGTCGAAACGTCGTCTGTCGCTTTTTCGTTGTTTGGTTGTTTTATCGACTTATTCTGGTAACACTCATACCTGATTGTGCTCATTTTGATATTTTCCCTGTGTTACCTCAGCCACCCATTTCCTGTTTAGGGTCGTCACTTGACACTGGAACGTTTAGCCCTTCACATACACATACTCAGACCTACTATTTTGAGGTTCTGTTTCCTAGTACAAAATATCATGCCCCGACTTCCCAACAGGAGAAAGGGGTTGAACCCTCAACGACCCCCTTCCCTACATACCTACTGGTCTGACCCTCTAATACCAAGTCCTCGGTATCTACTTCCTCCTTCGACAAACATATATGCTGTATTGTTATACTTATCTTTGGTTGGTCCTCTGCTAAATTTATCTTGTTTACAATAAATCAGCAGTAGTAATGGATGCTGTTTTATTGGAAAGTGGTATTATATCAGCCACTAATACACTGACTTGTTTTACAAAAGTGCTGGTTTCAGTAGCCTCTTGTGAGTACAATGATTGAGTTAAATTAAAACTGCGTTAAATCAACTATACAAATAAATTTAAGTAGGAAGCATGAGGATAAAAGAAAATAATTCTTACAGCTGACGGGAATTGAACCAGGTCCGTTTCAACGGCACCGAATCGACTTGCAACTCAAGTAAACAGGTTTTCCGTATTTGACCAATCGATTACAAATTGGTAGTTTAAGCAGTAGTTCAATCCAGTGCAACTTTATTACTGTGCAATTATCATAAAAAATTATCATAAAGAAAAGTGAGGGTATAGTATTAAAAAACATAAAGTGTATATTTTTGTGAGACATCTCCCATGCCCCCCTCCCGATCCAGTGCAACTTTATTACTGTGCAATTATCATAAAAAAGATTATTTCCTTTCACATGAAATATTTCGATAAATCAATAGTTAATTTATTCCTACTGCCATTAAAAATAAGGGGGAGGGGGAATTATTCGGCTTGTATGATTCTTATTGTGTTACTTATGAGGATATATTATCTAAGCTTCTTCTTCTTCTTCTTTCGTTCACTTGAAACATGTCTATATCTATAATTCTGTCTCCTTAATAAAACTCACTGTCTTTTGTAGTTCATACAGTGTCCCATAGAGCTTTGATTCCAGTGTTGTTTCCTCTGGCCAATATGTCTGCCTCAGCGTTTCATGCTCAGAACACTCTTGAAGTATATGTTTGGCACTCTGTGCTGCCTGTCCACATGTACACATGGCCGTGTTGTCAATCTTGAAGTTTGTATACATGTGACTGCGGAGTCGGTTGTGTCCTGTTCCGAGACGTAAAATTATAATTTGTTCTGGTTCTCAAATACAACTGACCAAAAATAGATGCGATATTCTTCAGTTTTTCACATTAGAATAATTATTTCTTCCACTTACATGAAGTCTCTTCAGGCTTCGTCTGAATTGAAATAACGAAGTACGAACACATAAATTCAGGATAAAAAAGGTTCGGCGTATACCCGTGTACCACCAGGAAAAAAAGCACAGTTTATATTTCACGTTTATTTAAATGTCTTTAATTTCTTTTTTACCTATATGTTGAAGTTGGACATATCAGGCCGAAAGTCGCAGATATCGCAGTCAATCTGTAAATCATGACACAACGCATTCCGTTCTCTAGATTACATCCTGATAATCTGCTGGAGTTGTTTGAGAACGATCGCAGAAGATCGTAGTCTTCAACTCTGAGTTTATGTATTCAGTCACTACCTTACTCATTTACCCTTCACTAACTCACTGAGTCATTCACTTATTTATATATCGTTGATATAGTGTGCTTCCATGCAGGTTTCTAGAAACTGTGGAATCTAGAATTATAACCACTTAACAACACCAAATAAAAAAAATATAGACAAGAAGTACAGACATATTTATTAAGGCAGTTCTACTTTCTTGATTAACGTTTATATACCACTTACCATGCCAGGAAAACTAAACAAGTGCCCTCCACCGGCATGCGTCCCACAGCCCAGATTTGCCGAGCGTCGGTCATTACGTTACGTCATAAAATCCAGGTGGGGAATGTGTTTACCTGGATTAGAGCTTAAGAGCGGTGACACACTTCGTGAATAACTGATACTCCTTTTCTGTCCAGGTTAAAGTTATGCCATTTTACATAGTATAAACTTAGGCAGATAGATTGACTCATATTTCTATTATTGTCTTCATCTCTCCCACTTTGATAGCTGTTGGCCTTAAAGTTTCATGCCGGTCCAACTTAAAATATTGTACATTTTTATACACAATGAAATTCAAGTTAAATGTTAATCAGAAGCGTACGACAAAAAAAAAATATCTGAAATCTAAATCAGAAATCTAAATCAGAAATCAGTAACGTACGACAAAAAAAATATCTGAAATCTAAATCAGAAATCTAAATCAGAAATCAGTAACCAACGACAAATAAAAATCTAAATCAGAGAAAAGTAGCGAACAACAAATAAAATCGGCAGTGAACGAAAAAAAAAAAAAAAAAAGAAATCAAAAACGAACGACAGACACTAGAGGCTTCGTATATAATGTGCACACGTAAATAGAACCATTGTCATACACGGGTCTTTGTTACCTCTAATATTTTATGGTAGTGTGTCCTGATATAACCTAATTGGACTTTGTCCGCTGGTTGAAAGGCACACGGCTCTCCAAAAGAGAGGCAAACTCATTAACTACCTACCAGAACCATTGTCAGTTTTGGATATACCTCGTTAAAGATCTCCTACATCCACGTATTTAGTGGATATATAGAAGATATATAGAAGATATATAGAATAATAGTGATTTATAGAAGGTATATAGAAGGTATATAGAAGGTATATAGAAGGTATATAGAAGGTATATAGAAGATATATAGAAGATATATAGAATAATAGTGATTTATAGAATGTATATAGAAGGTATATAGAAGAATAATGATATATAGAAGGTATATAGAAGATATATAGTATATTATCATCATCAGGTGCCATGCCGGCTTGCGTAGACGGTCTAACAAGCGCATTAGAAGAACAACGTTCATGGTATTCTCATGCTGTCTGACGTAGACGGTCATGGCTCTCCACAGCTCTCTGTCAACAGTATTATGTATCAAGATCGTTGTTTCCCTGCCGTACCAGGTTGTCAAACTGTCTAATATTATCTCACGTTGTCGCCCTGTCTCTGTTGCCTTCAATTTTGCCTGTTATACTATGTTCTCTAAACCTGCCTAACTCATAAAGTGGGGGAAAAAAGAAGATTGTATTTTTCTTATATTATTGATTAATGTCCGTTTCGTATTTGACTCTTTTAACACCTCTACATTAGTTTTTCTGACAATCCATGGTATTCTCAGCATTCTTCTGTAGAACCACATCTCTATAACCTCTAATTTCCCGCTTTTCAGTTTGTTTATTGTCCAAGACTCATATCCATATGTTAGTATAGGGGTTATATAGCACTGCAGAACTTTCTTTCTCACCTCTAATGACAAATTCATATTTAAACTATATATAGAAGAATAGTTATATATATAGAAGAATAGTTTTATATATATAGAAGAATAGAGAACTTCAAAGATAAAGAAGAAAACGAACACACAATTTCTAACAAAACTTCGAATGGAAAAAAAAGAAATATTAAAAGAAAACAAATATCAAACAAATAAAGTATTTTGGACATATTAAAAGACATGACACTTTTTGAAGACATTAAAAGAGGGTAAAGTCAAGAAGAGGCGAGCAAGAGGTAGGCAGAGATACAAGTGGGAGAGTAACACCACAAGATAGAAAAGGTTACTATACACTCTAGCAGAGTGTACTACCAAAGCAAAAGACAGGGGATGTTGGAGGTCGTTGCAGCCGATCTTCGTTGCTCGTTGCGGAAACGGCACTTGATGATGACAAGATATACAAAGTTACCCCAGCCACCTACTTCCTGTTTAGGGTTGTTACCCTACACTGGAAGATTTATCCCTACTTAATGATGACGAGTTAAGGACTTCATATTATAACGCCATGTGGTCGTTGCGATGGAATTACCTGAAGCATGACCTCCAATATTTTTGAAGTTAATCAACTATGATTAATGTATAACTTAACTGTACTAGAAAGGTCGTACTTGTCACAAAATGTACACATTAAATTATCATGAGACTAAACACGTCACATAAAGGTAATGTTGAGGAACAGAGAGACGCTGATAAAAAAAAAGGTCTCGCCAAGACAGGCATACTAGTGATATGGATCCGCACGTGTGCTGCCGGGGTCCGAAAGGGGAGCAAAGAATAGCAACACTGTTTACTTTCCACGCATGTCGTAAAAGGCGACTAATGAGGTTATGGGATGGAGTTGGCTGTCCCATCCCATATAAGGTAATTGAACCAAACCCATGCTGAAGTCGGATGTGTCAGGCCAAAAGGCGCACATATCGCAGCAATGCTGTAAACCATGACACAATGCATTCCATTCTCCGGACTACATCCTGCTAATCTGCAGGAGTTTGAGAACGAACGCAGAAGAAGAAAAAGAAGGATCCGAATGCGAAAGCTTTGAAAATCTCACTATTGGTATATCGGAACGACCATTATACAACATTACACGGTCAGCAGAGGACATGTCAATGTAGTGAATGTTTTCCTCTTGTGGAAGCCCCCGCCCATAAGTTTTCTAATTAATACTGAACTCATACTTGATTCAAAATACAGAGATAATAGAGATTATCATACAAAGATTAATGGCAAAATATTTCAAGATTGAATTGTGAATCATGCTCTTCTCTCATTGGTAAGACCGTCGTGCTTGATAATGGACAATGTTTGATTCCACAACGATCTGGTACCAGAAGATAAAGTTTCTAATCATCAAGTACTCAAGATGTGATAAAGATGTGGCTGACTAAAAACAACATTTCATTCAACGAAATGTTCCTGATGCCTGAATTACTTGGAATTGTGAAAAAGACACAGCATACAAAAATATTTCATATAGGCAAGGTAATTCAGGAACATGGTCACAGATGTTTAAGACTACCACCGTATCATTCTCACTTAAACTTAATATAATTAGTTTGAGCTAAAATTAAGGAACAGGCAGCAGCAACAAAATAAAACGTTAAAATTAAAAGATGTTGATATACTTCCAAATGTCTAATATATACATGGTTCAGGACAGTAGATAAAGGAGGGGTGTGGGGTGTTAAAACACCCCCCCCTTTTTTAAATAGCAAATCTGAATATGACCATTATTGCTAGGAAACTAACCAGAACGTAGTACCCATCTCTTAGCGAATTTTCTCAAAAGGTCTTCAAATTCTCCGCCAAATAGTCAATTTTTACGCACGAAAACGACGCATGCGGTTGCGTCTGTGGATATCTCCAATGGCTCACTAGACAAACCACCCATGCAACAGAAAATCTAGTAGATGACATGCCGTTACATTGAAGCTCTCTTGTGGAAGCTTTGTAGCATGTTTTCTATTCAATTATAAACTCCCTCTGAGTAGAAGTCTCCTTCAATAAGCATTGCACTAAGCCGAAAACTGAAGTCTCCTGGGTATGAAAGAAAGCTTAGAAAAACCACCCTACTGCATATAGGAAGTAAGAGCTAATCGCTTGCAATTTCTGAGGTTCTCAAACAAATAAACAACGCACGAAAACGATAAAACGGACTAATGACCTGTTTTTGTAGTTTTGTTTAGTTAAAATCAGAATGTTAATCATTCCTTAAGGTGATTATACCTACAGCCTGCAGGGATTATTGGAAGAAATGTGAAAACCATGTGTTACAAAAGGATTAGAAATGTTGAAAGTTTGATATGATTTTATATGACGGTTTGTCCTTCATACTTTTTATATGATGGTTTGTCCTTCATACTTTTTATATGATGGTTTGTTCTTCATACAACAAAGATTGGTTATCAATTTCTCAGAAACATCTGAATATTATTCTGATGAAATTTAATTTCTTTAAAGATGACCTGACCGTTATTGACAAGCGCATTAGAGGAACAACGTTCAATTAAGTCATTTATGTATCACAGAGTGGTGAAACATATGAAAACAATTAGATCAATGAAGTACCGGTATCGTAGCTTAGTAAATGTTAATGACATATACAATGTCACGAATATCTTGCATACAGTCATTTAAGAAATCATATGCAAACATCGTGGGCACACTGTTGTAATAGTCGGCACGCCTATGCATAATCAACTCACAGAAATCTGTGCCTGTAGCAGTAAAATTTTCTTTCTCGTTACACAATAATTAGTCTGTCGACAAAGATCAAAGAATTTCATTCTTGTAGAAAAACTGGACATGATGCACAAATATAAAGTGTAAATTTATTGGGTCTAACCAAATATCCCTCCTCCTCATCGTTCATTCTCAAACTCCTGCTGGATCTCCCTTGTAGCAAGACCATTGTCCTACTAGATTTCTAGCAGGATGTAGTCCAGAGAATGGAAATGCGTTGTGTCGCCGTTTTATTTGCGCCAATAGCCCGACACACCCGTCTTCGGCGGTTAACCAAATATAATATTACATGCAAAAACTAGCATTAATACGTTAGACAACAGATTCTTAAAATTTTCTGGTCACCGCCCAATTTGCAAGACATTAAATGTTGCAACGGCCCTCCTTTCCATTATAACAGTTTTTCACGTTTGATATTTTTCACGTTTGATATTTTTCACGTTTGATATTTTTCACGTTTGATATTTTTCACGTAAATATCAACTAATGATACATTACAATTTATGCCGTTAAATATTGAAAAAGTAGTGACCAATATGTGCACCTTGAACACAATTATTGTTACACCGATTTTGAAGAAAAATAGTCCACATGTACATATTGTAACGTGTATGCTCGAATAACATTATCAACAGTTGCATACAATGGTTTAAATATGAAAATATGGAATATATATTAGAGACTGCATTCACCCGTGTGTTGCCGGGGCCTGAAAGGGGAGCAAAGAATAGCAACACTGTTTACCTTCCACGCATGTCGTAAAAGGCGACTAAGGAGGTTATGGGGTGGAGTTGGCTGTCCCATCCCATATAGGGTCAGTGACAAAAAGACATGCTGAAGTCGGATGTGTCAGGCCGAAAGGCGCAGATATTGCAGCAATGCTGTAAACCATGACACAACGCAATCCGTTCTACGGACTTCATCCTGCTAATCTGCAGGAGTTTGAGAACGAACGCAGAAGAAGAAGAAGAAGAGACTGCATTAGATTAGTAAGAATCTTATTGTAGTGAAAAATATATATTACAAAATACATCACAAAATCACGAAAATAAATCATTTTTAAATAAATATAATTAATATCTTCTATAAGGAGGCACCGATCCCTATACCGCTTGAAACCCCCCGCCCGCAAATTGCTTCTGTACTCACTATCGCCCCCTAGAAAGCTTCAGCGCCCACTGGGAGGTGGTACCGCCCACTTTGGAAACCTATGCGTTAATCTGATAACTACAATGGTTAGAGGGCAAAGCGGGTGAAACGTGCTATAACATTCTAAACATATAGAACAAATCACTGGATGGTTGGGGTCCGTTGTAGCCAACCTTCCATATGGAAACTAACAGTTAATGTTGATATATAACATTATATTTATAAAAAAAATACCGGCGATTACAAAAAAATATCCAAATCTGTGCTGTGCATTAGAGACACCATCAGAGACACTAACATAGCTAAATAAAGCATATAATGAATTCAGATGCAATCAGAAGAGGCAATCAGAAGATGCAATCAGAAGATCTAATCAGAATAAAAGTACCAGAAAAATTCAAAACAAATAGTTGGATTATGCTGCATGACACTACTCCGACACATCGATCCCTACTGGTAAATCAGTACATCGATCCTTACTGGTAAAGTCTCTACTGGTAAAGTAGCAATCGATCTCTACTGGTAAAGTAGTACATCGATCTCTACTGGTAAAGTAGTAGTACATCGATCCCTACTGGTAAAATAGTAATCGATCTCTACTGGTAAAGTAGTACATCGATCTCTACTGGTAAAGTAGTACATCGATCCCTACTGGTAAAGTAGTACATCGATCTCTACTGGTAAAGTAGTAGTAGGACATCGATCTCTACTGGTAAAGTAGTAGTACATCGATCTCTACTGGTAAAGTAGTACATCGATCTCTACTGGTAAAGTAGTAGTAGGACATCGATCACTACTGGTAAAGTAGTAGTACATCGATCTCTACTGGTAAAGTAGTACATCGATCTCTACTGGTAAAGTAGTAGTACATCGATCTCTACTGGTAAAGTAGTACATCGATCTCTACTGGTAAAGTAGTAGTACATCGATCCCTACTGGTAAAGTAGTAGTACATCGATCCCTACTGGTAAAGTAGTAATCGATCTCTACTGGTAAAGTAGTACATCGATCTCTACTGGTAAAGTAGTAGTACATCGATCTCTACTGGTAAAGTAGTACATCGATCTCTACTGGTAAAGTAGTAGCACATCGATCTTTACTGGTAAAGTAGTACATCGATCCCTACTGGTAAAGTAGTACATCGATCTCTACTGGTAAAGTAGTAATCTATCTCTACTGGTAAAGTAGTAATCGATCTCTACTGGTAAAGTAGTACATCGATCCCTACTGGTAAAGTAGTAATCGATCTCTACTGGTAAAGTAGTACATCGATCTCTACTGGTAAAGTAGTACATCGATCTCTACTGGTAAAGTAGTACATCGATCCCTACTGGTAAAGTAGTACATCGATCCCTACTGGTAAAGTAGTACATCGATCCCTACTGGTAAAGTAGTAGTACATCGATCCCTACTGGTAAAGTAGTAATCTATCTCTACTGGTAAAGTAGTACATCGATCTCTACTGGTAAAGTAGTACATCGATCCCTACTGGTAAAGTAGTACATTGATCCCTACTGGTAAAGTAGTACATCGATCCCTACTGGTAAAGCAGTACATTTTAAAGTACAATGTGATTACGGTGGGACATCCTTCATATTCTCCCGACCTTGCACTGGTGTTTTTTTTTCGTTCTTGTTCTCTGGACTGAAATGACACTAAAAGGACATCGATTCAAGTATGCAGATTTCACTATCACTAATGAGACAAATACGAGGGGTGTTAAAGAATGAGTTTTACAAATTTGTCCAACATCAGTATACACGTTGGTATAAGTGTGTAGCTGCCGAAGGGAACTACGTTGTAGGAAATGAAGTGTAGATCAGGGGTCGACAACCTATGGCACCCACACTTGGCACCCCAAGCAATTTCAAATGGCACGCACTCTTCACGTTTCTTGTATAAAGGTGATTTTAAATCTATTAGCGTGGTTTCCTCGCTCATTTCGGCAATTGGGCGTGGAACTCTTGAATAATTTGAAACCTTAAGTTGGCACACAGTTAACAGAAGGTTGCCGATCCCTGGTGTAGATAATGCTATTGTTACTTATTTCTACATAATCCACTAATTCCGGGAACCTTTTGAAGTTATCTCGATTATATTTTGGAATGTAAACTTTTTTGGGGAAAAAGGGAATTGGCAACATTTTTTTTAAAAAGCAACGAATACACGCCTTCTTCATCCTCCATCATGTTCTCCGGCCGAAGTCAGATACTGCCATAGGTTTCATTAAAGAACTGTACTGTGGTCACTAGCCCCCGAGACAAGGCTGTGGAGTTTGTTTCAGTTGGCAATATTTTTCTTTTTGTGGTATGGTAGAGTGGAAATTTCTGCAAAATATGTGCTGTTTTACCGGAGACTGTTCACAGGGGCATTCAGAGTCTTCAATGTCCTGTACATATATTTTTTGAGTCTGTTCCCAATCTAAAAATGATTATTCCTTTCTTCCAAGCGTGTGAACAACCATTCTTCCAAGCGTGTGAACAACCTTTCTTCCAAGCGTGTGAACAACCATTCTTCCAAGCGTGTGAACAACCTTTCTTCCAAGCGTGTGAACAACCTTTCTTCCAAGCGTGTGAACAACCTTTCTTCCAAGCGTGTGAACAACCTTTCTTCCAAGCGTGTGAACAACCTTTCTTCCAAGCGTGTGAACAACCTTTCTTCCAAGCGTGTGAACAACCTTTCTTCCAAGCGTGTGAACAACCTTTCTTCCAAGCGTGTGAACAACCTTTCTTCCAAGCGTGTGAACAACCTTTCTTCCAAGCGTGTGAACAACCTTTCTTCCAAGCGTGTGAACAACCTTTCTTCCAAGCGTGTGAACAACCTTTCTTCCAAGCGTGTGAACAACCTTTCTTCCAAGCGTGTGAACAACCTTTCTTCCAAGCGTGTGAACAACCTTTCTTCCAAGCGTGTGAACAACCTTTCTTCCAAGCGTGTGAACAACCTTTCTTCCAAGCGTGTGAACAACCTTTCTTCAAAGCGTGTTAACAACCTTTCTTCCAAGCGTGTGAACAACCTTTCTTCCAAGCGTGTGAACAACCTTTCTTCCAAGCGTGTGAACAACCTTTCTTCCAAGCGTGTGAACAACCTTTCTTCCAAGCGTGTGAACAACCTTTCTTCCAAGCGTGTGAACAACCTTTCTTCCAAGCGTGTGAACAACCTTTCTTCCAAGCGTGTGAACAACCTTTCTTCCAAGCGTGTGAACAACCTTTCTTCCAAGCGTGTGAACAACCTTTCTTCCAAGCGTGTGAACAACCTTTCTTCCAAGCGTGTGAACAACCTTTCTTCCAAGCGTGTGAACAACCTTTCTTCCAAGCGTGTGAACAACATCGTTTATTGGCGGTATATATGAGCTGACTATCGTTTCATGTATTTGAAGCATGTAATAACGGATGCTATCTTTAACAATTACTCGTATGAACTATGCATGGATTTCTAGGTACAAGTATTTCTTAAATGATTACGTCATTACGTCACCGTAATGATTGATTGTAAACACACACATTGCTGATAGGTTGTAGATAGGTCTCGGATAAGATGAGGGGAAAAAGGGGGGGGGGGATTGATTTAAAATAAAGATAATTTTATAATTTCATTTTCCCGCGATATGTTGTGTCATTTTTTTTAGGCGAAACCATTTTTCGAGGGAGAGAGGGGTTACACACGTTTTTGTAGCTTCTTATTAAATGCTTTATTCGGGTCATTTGTCATGTGTCTGCATATTGTATCATTTGTCATGTGTCTGCATATTGTATCATTTGTCATGTGTCTGCATATTGTATCATTTCTCACGCGTCTACACATTGTATCATTTGTTTCGTGTCTACACATTGTATCATTTCTCACGCGTCTACACATTGTATCATTTGTTTCGTGTCTACACATTGTATCATTTGTTTCGTGTCTACACATTGTATCATTTCTCACGCGTCTACACGTTGTATCATTTGTTTCGTGTCTACACATTGTATCATTTCTCACGTATCCACACATTGTATCATTTGTTACGTATCTACACATTGTATCATTTGTTACATATCTACACATTGTATCATTTGTTACGTATCTACACATTGTATCATTTGTTACGTATCTACACATTGTATCATTTGTTACGTATCTACACCACATTGTATCACCAGCTAATGAAAATCACGGTGATATTTGGATCAGCCAAGGAAAGTGACGCTGCTTATGATGATGTGGGCGATCATGTTTCTCTACATCGTTTTGTATCTTGTGGTCTTCGTAAGTTGATAATCGCCACCCCTCGTGGTAAGACTCCACCCCTCGTGGTAAGACTCCACCCCTCGTGGTAAGACTCCACCCCTCGTGGTAAGACTCCACCCTCGTGGTAAGACTCCACCCCTCGTGGTAAGACTCCACCCTCGTGGTAAGACTCCACCCCTCGTGGTAAGAACACCCCTCGTGGTAAAAATACTCCACCCTCGTGGTAAGACTCCACCCCTCGTGGTAATACTCCACCCCTCGTGGTAAGACTCCACCCTCGTGGTAAGACTCCACCCCTCGTGGTAAGACTCCACCCCTCGTGGTAAGACTCCACCCCTCGTGGTAAGACTCCACCCCTCGTGGTAAGACCACCCCTCGGGGTAAGACTCCACCCCTCGTGGTAAGACTCCACCCAACGGAATCAAATTTGCCAGCACCTTCCACCCCCATAGCAGAGCGGCTCAACGACTCTTGTTCTGACATTTACCTCTTCTTATAGCGGATCATGAGATTCCTGAGATCTTCAATGATGGATTTTTTATTACTTTCAGGCGTGACTGTAAGCTTCAGGACTTTTTGGACCACAGAAGACTCAAGGTTGATACGGTCAATCACAGAGGTACATCACAATACGGAAAGTCTTGCTACACCTGCAAGTTTATGGTCCAAACCAATACTGTTCACTTTCCTAAGGCTACTTCACTGTCCGTGAGAACCTCACTTGTATGCTCAAGAATGCCATTTTTGTGAAGCGCCTGATCGTATGGTTAGAATGACGTTCTCAGATCCTTGAGGTCCTGGGTTCAATCCACGGTTGGGACAGGATTTTATCTTTCGGGTGTACAATTAAAAATACTTCCTGTACATGTCACGACGTCTGCTATAGCAAAGCGACTTTTATTTTCACAGCCCATTAAAAAGCCTCCCTGCACTCCTTCACAAGAAAACATGCAGTAACGAAAGTTTATATGTAAAATGTAATCAACGTCAGGAGAGACTGGCCTTAGATTTGGTGATCGGTCTTGAACGGTAACGTTTTAACATTTTGGAAGAAAAGGAAGAAGACACCAAATTGACCATATTTAGAAAGGACAAGAAACAGTTAGAGGCAGGATATATAAGTAGAAATTTATTAAAAACCTATTCTTCGAAAGCAGTTTATTTCAAGTGGAATAGAATCGAATTGACCAGGTAACTGGTATCTTATACTCAAGTCAGCACAATTTGCACACTTTGAATTTTAAAAAAACCCGCAGTTTGCACATTCAAGCACTACGTGAAACAAGAGATGCAAGTCTTGGTAAACATATTGTACGGATTGCTCTTACAACCACGCGCAATCAGTTGAATAAATAATTACTTGTAAATAAAGTTTGATTCACATTTGATCTCGGTAACCGATATTGTTGATCAAAGAATAGCTCGATTATTTTCATGCAAAGTAAATTGTTCATGACAATTAGAGTGTGGTCATTAGAACAATCCATACTCAAATTTGAATAAATATGCATGAACTACACACATCCGCAATACATTGCTCAAACTGTAGAGAACTAGTTTCTGCCCTATACACCTTAGTCGGCATAGATAAATAGCTTGATATATAGAAAGATATAAACTAAGTCAGTAGATGCAAGGGCTTTGTTGCACCCCCCACAACTCCTTAATAAATTGGAACAGGTGATTTATTATTAATCATCATCAAATGCATAACCCTTCAGTGTCGTAGGGGGTGCATGGAAAATGAGGGTACAAATTCCGCCATCTCTCTCTGTTCTCCGTTCCTTGTTTAAGTGTGAAGAAAATTTACCATGTCAAGGTTTTGGTATTTTAGTATTATGGAACACAAAATAGCGAAAACTTCCTACTCCCTTTCCCTTAATGCATGGGTTCCCTAAGTGTGCGCCGCGGCAGCCTCGCCCTAACAAAAAAGAATTGAAAAATATACGTTTTGCTTCATATTAAGGTAGACGCTGGAAATAATCTGAACATTAAGGGCGCCACGGCTTTACAAAGTTTGGGAACCCCTGCCCTGATGTTTTCTCTATAAAAAAGGTCACAATAACCTCACGAAAATAAAAGATATGCGCATGAAAATGAAAGAGTTGCGCACGAAAATGAGAGTTGCGCACAAAAATGAAAGAGCTGCGCATAAAAATGAGAGCTGCGCATAAAAATGAGAGCTGCGCATGAAAATGAGAGTTGCGCACGAAAATGAGAGCTGCGCACGAAAATGAGAGTTGCGTACAAAAATGAAAGAGCTGCGCATAAAAATGAGAGCTGCGCATAAAAATGAGAGCTGCGCATAAAAATGAGAGCTGCGCATAAAAATGAGAGCTGCGCATAAAAATGAGAGCTGCGCGTATAAATGAGAGCTGCACAAAAAATGAGAGCTGCGCATAAAAATGAAAGAGTTGCGCATAAAAATGAAAGAGCTGCGCACAAAAATGAGAGCTGCGCACAAAAATGAAAGCGCTGCGCACAAAAAAAGAAATAGCTGCGCATAAAAATGAGAGCTGCGCACGAAAATGAAAGAGTTGCGCATGAAAATGAGAGTTGCGCACGAAAATGAGAGATGCAAATGAAAATGAAGTAATTATATTTTTTGGTAGGTAACCCTCACCTCTTACTGAAGAGGTTATTTACGAGTCTGAAATAAACATACCGTCGTAATTCAATCATTATCATACACGCAACAACAGTATCAGAAAGAATGTAGCACTAGCTAGGTTCCGCACTGTGGTTTTCGTATTGGTGTCTTGTAGGAGTGTGGAGCGCTTTTATCCTAGTTAATAGTGAGCTTGCTTACTATCAGCGAGTTACAGCGTGCCAGGTTCGAAATGACGTTCAGACAACAAAAATCAGGATCCTGATAACCCGCCTGACACGACAGCTTCTCCAGTCAACCCAGCAGTAAATGGGTACCTAGCGCATGACTATCGGAAGGTAAACACAGCAAGGAAGGGAAATGCCTAGTAGTTTTTGTGTTTTAGTGCATGAATAGTTATCTTCATAACCGACGCCATGTTTCTGCCATGAGGCATTCTTTACCTTGTAGGTGTTTTTAGTGTGAATTGATTTATTAAACTATTTTTGTCAGGTTAGTTGTCTCACCTACCACTCTTATTCATAACAACTACACGGAAATTGTTTAATTGCGCAACTTGCACACAGATCACAGAGTGTATCTTTCTTATCAGTTAACTCCATGTACTTAGCGCACCCATATAATATGAAATAGAGGGGTTCCCACGTCTTCTGTTGGAACGGACTATTTACCGCATATCTCATAACTCTTTAGGATAGTAGAGTGTTACTTTGAAGACGTATGTTTAAAAATACACCATCCATATTATGCCGGTACTTTAATTGAAGCATTTCAGTGGGAATAATTTTACATAACGGCGTCCACCTCCTCTCCAAATCTTGTGTCTATCTTTAACCAGAAATAACACAACTATCATTCTGCGCCATTTTACTGGAATCATATTTTTTAGCCTTACATACTTGCTAGAATAGATGAATTTGAACTTCAACGACAGAGCACATACATGCTTACATCGCTACCGGGAACTGAAATTGTAACAATTAATAATAATCATATGTCTTGTCATGGATGTAGTAAGATGCTACTGATGTGGATTAGTAATGGGGCTTTATATCGTATTCTGTACAAAAGGGACCAAATAATGTCGCCATCCAGTTCCATTGTTAAGCAGAAAGGCGCATACCCAGCAGCCACGCTTTACAATACCACCACGACAAGTATTCCGTTCTTTGGAATAGATTATGTTGACCTGCAGGAGTTTGAGAATGAAAAAGAAGATCCAGCACCCTTAAATTGTATATATCGCAAGTGGCAACAACATTGTAAGTGGCAACAACGTTGTAAGTATAAACAAAAATAACAAACTTATCGAAAAATAACGAAATGATGAGATACTTGTTCTGTTCACATCAAGTCGCAGATGTTGCAATTTTGATGTGAAGTATTAGCATAACATGGCATTTTGCGTTTTTACTGACAGTCAGGAAGCAGACTATTGTAAAATTTCAACAGAACTTTGAGGATCATAAATCGGTTAAACTGTCGAGACACGTAGTCACTACATTTCACACATGATTACTTGTTCGGTAGATTTTATTAATGAAGTATCATGTTCATTTTCACTCTCGACTCTGTTGATTACTTGCAAGGGATTAGGAGGGCGACTACGCTTAAATAAAAGAAATGCAGAAGCCAGAAGATTGTTCAATACACTATCGACTGTGTTAGGGTCTCCCCCATCCCCCACAATCGACTGCCTTAGGGTCTCCCTCTCCCTTATCCCACGATCGACTAACTTAGGGTCTCCCACATCGCCCACCACCGACTGCCTTAGGGTCTCTCCCCTCCCGCACCAACGACTGCCTTAGGGTCTCTCCCCTCCCGCACCAACGACTGCCTTAGGATCTCCCCCATCCTCCACCATTAACTGCCTTAGGGTCTCCCCATCCACCATCGACTGTCTTAGGTTCTCCCCCCCCCCACACCATCAACTGCCTTAGGGTCTTTCCACTCCCTTCTCCCACGATCGACTGCCTTAAGGTCTCCCCCATCCCCACCATCGACTGTCTTGGGGTCTCCCCCATCATCGATTGCCTTAGGGTCTCCCCCCACCATCGACTGCCCTAGGGTCTCTCCCCCCAGCACCATCGACTGCCTTAGGGTCTCCCTCTCCCTTCTCCCAAGATTGACTACCTTAGGGTCTCCCCCATCCCCCACCATCGACTGCCTTAGAGTCTCTCCCCTCCCGCACCATCGATTGCCTTAAGGTCTCCTCATCCCCCACCATCGATTGCCTTAGAGTTTCTCCCCTCCCCCATCATCAACTGCCTTAGGGTCTCTCCCCTCCCTTCTCCCACGATCGACTAACTTAGGGTCTCCCCCATCCCCCACCATCGACTGCCTTAGGGGTCTCTCCCCTCCCGCACTATGGACTGCCTTAGGGTCTCCCCCCACCACCATCGACTGCAATAGGGTCTCTCCCGTCCCGTACCATCGACTGCCTTAGGGTCTCCCACGATCGTCTACCTTAGGGTCTTCCTGCCCCTCCCCAGATTTCTGCAATGGTTTACTCCCTTGGTCACCAGTAAGGCAAAGGTGAATAAGTACAACAGCAGATACAAGTAGAAAATTGAAATAAGTAACAACATAAGGTAATTCTTAGAAATCAGATTAAGCAAAAGGGGGACATTAAGTGATCGGACCAGAATTATAACAGAAGAACATTTGTCTCGAGTAACAGAATTTAAACACAGTTAAAGTAACAAAATGTGTAAACAGCAAAATTAACATGATGTGTACATGACTAAAGTAACTGAATATATACACGATTAAAGTAACATAATGTATACACAACTGAAGTAACAATATGTGTATTTTAATAAAGGAACTTAAAGTGTATCAACTAACGTAACAGAAAGTACACACGATTAACGTAAAAGAATGTGTACATGGCTAAAATAACAGTGTGTACACGACAGCTAAAACATCAGAAGTTTATATGTACATGAAGACTAAAGTAGACCACATCGATGAAACCACGAGAACAAATTTACAGATGTGAGGGGAAGGGGGTCAGGGTTATAGATACGTTTTCAGTAAGGAGTGGGTGTTACCTAAACAGAAACAAAACAACAACAACAAAAATAAAGGTTATCCGTTCGTTTTCCTGTGTAATTCTCAAATTTGCGAAGGAATTTTTGGACCATTTTGTGAAAAAACGTTAAGGGATGAGTTTTACGTATCTTTTTTTCTTGAATCCCTCGTACTAAAAGTCAATCATGTTTAGATTTGCTAAGGGTGGGGATGACTTGAACTCCCTAACAACCACTCATCTAAGCTACAGTCTTTGAAAAAAGGGGGGGGGGGGGTAACTGATTGATCTGAGTGAGCCACAGAAAAAGTAACTGTCTAAAAATTTTTGGAGAACAATCTAAAAATATTTCAACATAATTTATTTCGACTAGACATTTTAGGGAAAATCACCAAGAATGATCGGTACAAGTGAGCACAACAGGTCTTCAAATTAAAAGTTTCCACTACATTTAACCAGGGAGAAGGCTACGATGACACATGTACCCAGAAGGGGTGCATACAGATGCTATTATTGCACAAAGGGGGGGGGGCACAAATGCAACCTCTTACAAAGGAGGACATATTTATGCATATATATCACAAGGAGGGGGCACTCAGATGCATGCATCTTACAAGAAGAGAGTTGCATACAAATGCATGTATCTCACAAGGGGGATATATAAATGCATTATCTCACATGGGGTGGGTGCATACAAATGCATGTATCTCACAAGGGAGAGGGGTACAGAGACATGCATCTCACAAGGGGCGAGGAGAGAATAGATATACATGTATCTTACAACTGGGCAATACAGATACATATTTTTCACCATTACTACAATATTCTAAGTGCATGTATGACTCTGTGTCACAGATACACATTTTTATATCACAACTATGACTTGTATTGCATGCGACTTACGAAGGTTCGACGTAGGAATGGTACTGCAACTGGTAGTTAACAACAGGAGTGCGAAGATTGTATTTACAATCATTGTTTTTACTTGATTGTGTTTTTTCTTGAAATGATGAGATGATATGACAGGGAAGTTGTAAACACTCTTTAATGTGTTCACTTCTTTGGTTATATTAAGCAGGGAGTTTGAGAACTTAAGAAGACGACAAATTATGCTAAATGTTTATTGTAGCTTTCTACTTTGTAACAAAAATGCTGGTTCGGGACATGTTTTTACTAAAGAAATTAGTACCGTCGAGAAAATTTCTCTAAGATGAACACGCCGCGTAGGCGGAAACGTGGAATTCTCAAAATAACATGGAGACATGCCCGTTAGATATGGTTGGGAAGGGTAGGTTGAGGGGGAGGGAGGGTTTATAACGCGATACCACTTTTAGCTTAGGAAATTAGAACATTTAATTTAGAACTAGGGAACACCACTTTTAGCTTAAGAAATTATAACATTCAATTTAGAACTAGGGAAAACCACTTTTAGATTAGGAAATTATAACATTCAATTTAGAACTAGGGAAAACCACTTTTAGATTAGGAAATTATAACATTCAATTTAGAACTAGGGAAAACCACTTTTAGATTAGGAAATTATAACATTCAATTTAGAACTAGGGAAAACCACTTTTAGATTAGGAAATTATAACATTCAATTTAGAACTAGGGAACACCACTTTAAGCTTAGGAAATTAGAACATTACATCTAGAACTAGGGAACACATTTTAAAAAACGGTAACCCTCTTTCCTTTTACATTAATGGTTTACCCCAAAAGTGATCGCAAAAATGTCAGGAAAATGACAGTTACTAACGAAATGACATTTTTTCTACAATGTATTTAGGTATCTCCTCCAATTTAACGAAGTAGGATCTACGAGCCTGCATGATGGAGAACAGTAAAAGAGAAGATGCATGATGGAGAACAGTAAAAGAGAAGATGCATGATGGAGAACAGTAAAAGAGAAGATGCATGATGGAGAACAGTAAAAGAGAAGATGCATGATGGAGAACAGTAAAAGAGAAGATGCATGATGGAGAACAGTATAAGAGAAAGATATGCGTATAAAACAAAATCGATGAGCAATACATGAAATTACCAAAGACAAAATTAGGGATATAAACCACAGTGGAACATCAATAATAACCAAAGACAAAATTACGGGTATAAACCACAGTCGAGGAACAATACATGAAATTACCAAAGACAAAGTTACAGGCATAAACCACAGTTGAAGAACAATACAGAAAATTGCAAAAGGCAAACAGAAACTGAATGCTTTTTCGCGCCTTAAATGTCAAATACATAATAGACTAAGTAAATCTTCCATTCAATAATTATCGATTGGATTAAATCGACTTACCTGATTTCTATCGACCTTTGTTATCACACAGTGATTCTAGAATCAAATAAACCTACACAGAAGCATGTAGTCAGAACGTATTAGTAAGTACTTGGGACCTCACGTGACTGCTGTTTACAATGAATAAAATAAAGATTAATTCAAGATTCATTTTACAAGGATATATTTATAGACATCTATTTCACTTTGCCCAAATTTGTGTCCACAGAATGAACATAAAACGAGTCTTCTGAGGACTATCACAAATACCTAATACATTAGAAAAATAAAGTATCAGAAAGTCAATCTAGAGATGAAATTCTAGTAACATCCCCCCAACTCTTCCCACAATCTAAATTTCTCCTGTGTTCAGTATTAATTGTTTATGTTTTGATAAGGGGAAGAAGTATGCGGTGAACAGAGCTCAATGCAATATGACCGTGACCATTGTCGATACTAAAGGCCTTCTAACTGAATTAATTTGGACCCCCCCCCCCCTCATTCTATACGTATCTTATTATAGTTAGGCTTTTATTGATCGCTGCTTAGATACTAGGAGTCGCATGCCAACAATAGCCAAGGCCAACCAATAGATAGCACACAAATCGGAAACTAGTTCATGTTTACGTTTTAGTTGACAGGTTTCATATACCGCCTATCAGTCACGAATATGATAATTCGTTATCTAATTGGAATGAAACTGTGGCATAGTTACCTGAATTTCGACCTCCCATATTTTTAGGTGTATGATCACACATATAACCAAAATTGACTTGAGGATATAGTTGAAAGAGCGTGCTTGCTATCCATAAACCGTGACCATTGACGGTATAAGACATTTTGTTTAATTGGAAAACTTCCGTCTAGAATGACTCATTTATCAGTTCTCGTGATTTTCATTGGCTGCAGCCACAAAGTTTACACTAAGTGACCAATAAAAATCATTGTAAAATTCTAATGAGGCATTTTAGAAGGATATTTTCAAATTTGCAAACATGTCTTATACTGTCAATGGTCTAGTTATAAACCAACTGACTGACCTCAACGATATAATGGTTATTCCGAGATCCCAGTGACAGAGTACAGGAACTTTGACAAATGCAAGTAGATAATGGGGGAGTGATGAGTGTTGTAAGATTCAATCCCCCCCTCCCCAAAGGAAAATATAATATGATTTTAGCAGTACAGACCAAGTAAGATTGATGACATTATGTAGGTATTAGAAATGTTGTTATTGTCTACGCACTTCGGTCATGTCTAAAGGTGCTCAGCTTGTGTGCTTCAGTAAATCTCTCAGCATATAACGGCTAGTGGTTCCGGTTCTGTGTTGTTCCGGTGTTCTTTTCGAAGAATCCGTTAAAACTTCTATAACTTTCGCTACAAGCCACCCCCAGAACTGTTGGTAACTCACGCCCATCACAACATAAAACTGTTTGTAACCCACCACATCCCAACATAAAACTGTTGGTAACCACCCCCATCCCAACATAAAACTGTTGGTAATTAACACCCATCCCAACATAAAACTGTTGGTAACTCACGCCCATCCCAACATAAAACTGTTTGTAACCCACCACATCCCAACATAAAACTGTTGGTAACTCACGCCCATCCCAACATAAAACTGTTGGTAACTCACACCCATCTCAACATAATACTGTTGGTAACTAATGTCCATCCCAACATAAAACTTTTGGTAACTCACACCCATCTCAACATAATACTGTTGGTAACTAATGTCCATCCCAACATAAAACTGTTGGTAACTCACGTCCATCCCAACATAAAACTGTTGGTAACTCACGCCCATCCCAACATAAAACTGTTGGTAATTCACGTCCATCCCAACATAAAACTGTTGGTAACTCACACCCATCTCAACATAAAACTGTTGGTAATTCACTCCCATCCCAACATAAAACTGTTGGTAACTCACACCCATCCCAACATAAAACTGTTGGTAATTCACTCCCATCCCAACATAAAACTGTTGGTAACTCACGCCCATCCCAACATAAAACTGTTGGTAACTCACACCCATCTCAACATAATACTGTTGGTAACTAATGTCCATCCCAACATAAAACTTTTGGTAACTCACACCCATCTCAACATAATACTGTTGGTAACTAATGTCCATCCCAACATAAAACTGTTGGTAACTCACGTCCATCCCAACATAAAACTGTTGGTAACTCACGCCCATCCCAACATAAAACTGTTGGTAATTCACGTCCATCCCAACATAAAACTGTTGGTAACTCACACCCATCTCAACATAAAACTGTTGGTAATTCACTCCCATCCCAACATAAAACTGTTGGTAACTCACTCCCATCCCAACATAAAACTGTTGGTAATTCACTCCCATCCCAACATAAAACTGTTGGTAACTCACTCCCATCCCAACATAAAACTGTTGGTAACTCACACCCATCTCAACATCAAACGGTTGGTTACTCACACCCATCCCAAAATAAAACTGTTGGTAACTCACTCCCATCCCAACATAAAACTGTTGGTAACTCACGCCCATCCCAACGCAACATATGAGAAAATTAGCAAGATATTGTGTTTTCTTCAAAATTATTCCCAATAACGAAGTTGAAGGGTTTTTTCCCCATCTGAACCGCTCCCAATAGATTAACCGAGATCGCTAGCTATCAAGAAGACTTATGTACAGAAAGTAAGCAGGACTTCATTCGGTAGGTTTTTGATTATTGTGGCGATTTGTGACTATTTACATAATTGGAGACACATGCCAAAAAACAAAAAAAAACAAAAACAAAACAAAAAACGCCTATCAATGAAATGCACGGAAATAATCAAAATCAGAGTTTCATGTCATGTTTACCTTTCTGTACACAGGACTTTGTACTATAACCCGGTGATGCATTAAGGAAGTCGTATCTACGCAGTGTTTATTTTTTAATGTTGAAGTGTCTTCCTGATATAACCAATGTTGACTAGCTATTTTATTAGGTCATTGTTGACAAAGACGTGCCTCTCCACAAAAAAATTATTCTTCGTTCGTTCTTGGCTAGCAGGATGTAGTCCAGACCAAATTAATGTATTGTGTTAATGTTTACAACTTGACTGCGATAGATATGCCTTTTGAGAAAATACACTCGACGTCATATGCACATTTAGATCACTATTACTAGTTGGAATAGCTAATTCTCTCACAAATCTTGTTGGTCAGCTTTTGTGATATACATGGCAAGTCGATGTGCTATTATTCTGTACGATGATTTCTGACCCCGGTAACACACGGGCGAAATAGGTGTTTATCTTTTACCCTCAAAGAGACATAGATACAATGTTTGTCACCCCACATCACTTTACAATCTGTAATTAACCCATGGGGACCGCGTAGCTCAGTGGTTGGCGCGCTGGCTTCGCATATAAGTGGCCCTGCATTCATTCCCCAGTTTAGGCGGAGATGTTTTAACATCGCAACGGCTCCCGTGGTCGACCGAGCCTTAATTGAGTACTGGATTAATCCGGAATGTAAAGACTACAGGGGAGAGAAGATGGCTACCGCCCTCATATACCGGAGCCATGTAATTGTGAGTTCGCTAACATCTCACAACCCAACAGCGTTAATAAATAATATAGGTTAATTTCACTTAATTTAAATAACAAGAAACCTATGCTTAAATGCAGCGCCGACGTGTCACTGTACTACTCGCCTATGTGTCACAGAGCTAAATACTGTTTGTTTGTTCATATTCTGATAAAGATCTGCTGATCGAAACGTCTACAATATGTACATGTTTACATAAAACTGTACTTTAAACGGTTTTTTTTATCCATACTTATTTATCATATAGTACAAAGTTTTACTCAGACTCCCTGTATTTTCATATATAAATATAAAACAATTTTTCGAGTCTTGCCAATATTAAAATAACTCAATAGTATCAAATATGGTCAACAAATAAGCAATATATATATATATATATAACATAAGTAGGAAAGCGTTACATTGTCTAAATACCTGGCTATACAAGACTCGCTACAACAACATCATTTCTGAAATGCTCAATGATCCAAAAATATTGTCAGAAAAGGCTTTTATGTGCTTGGTATCTCACTACTCAACGGTCCATATTACCTTGATTACCAGAGAATCTCTTGTAGATGCTTATTTAGAATAATTATCCAATGCATGAAATATTTCATTAATTCTCTCCTGTCCAGGACATAGCTCTTAAATTTATAATTCTGTCCAAATTTTGTGACACATTTTATGCACTCCAATTAGTGACTGACTAACTAGAAGCAAATATTATCTAGAACTTTTACCATTGTTCATCATATTCAAGTGTCTTATTTGTCCTTATCCCAACCTGTTAATGATAAAACCTGTCACGTAACGAATATTTACCGTTGTTTGTAAATCCATTCATTTGAATTGTTCCGCGTCAGGTCTATCAGTGTAGTTTTTTGTTAATTTTCAAGGTAGTTGCGGAATGGTTTGCTAAACTCTCCGCGGGCGTTGGGAACAGAAAAATGATAATAACCTTTCATGATAAAACATTGATAAATTGGAATGACATTTAGTGAATTTTATTCTGTGTTTAAATGAATAATTAATACGTCGATGTGTTACTGATATAAGTGTTTGATATTAGTTTGTTGATTATCCTTCTCGCTCACCAGACATGTTCATAGGTGCTCAGCTCTCCGCTTCAATAAATCACTTAAGGTATAACGGCTGATGGTTCCGGTTATATGTTGGTTCACTGCTCTTTTTTGAAAGTTTTGTTAGGTGTTCTATACGGGCTGCACCTATCATCACTCTCAATTCTCGCATTCTTGATATTGACTCATGTTCACTTATCTGAAATTCTTCTGTTCATGCGGACTCACGAAGAGCAATGAGTATGTCTGTTCGGTCCATAGGCTGATCATCTGTTATGGTGGCGAGGTTAGTTAATTGGTTGGCCCGTTCATCTCCCTCCACACCCGCGTGTCCGTGGACAAAGATACGCGTAATTTTCGCAGTGAGACCCGCAATTTTAGCTCTCTCTAATGACTCCACCCATTCCCTACATACACCCAGTGCAGAAATTACGTATAAGCTACACAAGCAATAGCTTAGCACACCCCCCCCCCCCGACTTTCCTAAACAATTGTCATATATATTTAAATATATCGCAGCATTATTTGTCCCAATGCCACAGGTCCGGAAATCGTAGGGTCTTATCAAGTCTAAATCCGGCCCTGCGTACATCACCTGTTTTGACCTATTGAAAGAAGTTCTTTGAGTCACTTAGTATGCACGTATGGGAATGGGATTGCAATTCCAGCTAGTTAAATGTTGCGTTACGGCAGAAGCTCCCATTGTTAGACTACTTGTTGTTACGGTTATGGCTCCCATGGCTTCATGTATTGTTTTTCCTTTTAATCTGGCACTAAAAGCCAATGCTCTTCGCTGGTGGCGAATGACCGACCCGTCTACGTAAATCACAACTGTTTCGTCAGCATGTTCGCAAATGTGCGCCTTGACATCAGCGTCCACGCTCACAGGGCTGTGCTCCCTACACTCTCTATTGAGTTAAATCATTGTCGTGACTGCCTCCTGTCAAGACTGCCTCCTTATATGAATAGGTATTCTTTCCTCGCCAGGAGTTATGCCTTCTGGAGCGCAAATCTGTTTTAGGGATGTGTTTAAGACCGGGGAAATTGAAAAACTATCAATTTTTTAATTGTACGAAGATATTGGTAAAAAATTAAAGAGTATCCATTTATGCACATTTTGCTTAAAGAAATTTGGTCGTAGCGTTTATAAAATGAACGGTATCCTCCGAACGATCCCTTCAACGATTTGCCTCTCTTGAGTCTGCTTCCATTCACACGATGGAGTTCACTGTATAGTGGGTGATCTATGTTAGAACTCACCCCGCGGTATTTACGGGCATGCTACATTTCAATTATGTAAGATATGCGCGGAAGGTCAAGGAGAAACCTCATAGTCACACACACACACACACACACACACACACAGTGTGACCATGGTGCAACCAAGGATGACCCATACTGCTTCATTTTGAATTTTCTCCAGTCTCGCAATGTGTGTGTGTGTGTGTGTGACTGGCAGTGATAGGGCATAAGTATATAAGTATTCAATTTTTTTAATCAATCGATAAAATTAACTAAATACCAAGTACACACGAGTAACAGTGTCACGGCTGTGGTTTTTTTCCCCACAAGATCTGGAGTTTGTGGTCATCACATGGGGTGTTGAGTTATTATGGTCAATTGTGTTTTAAACTGGCTTTTTAAAAAAAAAAACACACATGCAGTTGTGTCTGTGTGTCTCACCAATGGCTCACTAGACAAACAACCATGCAACAGAAAACCTTAGTAGATTACATACATTTATATTGAGGTTATCTTCTTATAGAAGTTTCATGGCACGTCATCTATACAATCCCGTAGTCGCAACCTTCGATAACAGTTACCATGTTGTTCCGACAGACCTACGTTGTGCTTGAACTAGTTACAGGCACGGCGTGGGTGGGCGGAACAACAAAGAAACCTGTCACAAGGGCCAGAGTTGTGCCCTGATGCCGACGTCTGTTTCGGCGGCATTATACTCAAAACGCCATCAAGTCGGATGGTTGCTGGAACAGAGGACGGAGCACTTATGGGAATGCCCCATGTGCTGTTTTTTTTAAAAAGGAAGTCTTAGGAATAAATTAGGGTACATTCTTCCCATCCGTAACGATTTGTGTTTTAAAATGTCACCGAGAGTCTCATGGCCAGCCATGAAAGTGCGCACTTAAATTGACGTATGACTTTTAAACAAAAACACAGGGTACTATAATCGCAGTACAACCCCCGTTGCGCCAATTAGTGCCTACCTGTGTGATTATTTCCCTTCTCTATGTTTATCAGTTTATGTTTATCATTGTTAAATTTATATATAATTATATTTAGGGTTAGGGCTAGAGTTAGTTATGTAAAACATAATTAGCCATAACACCTAACCCTAACCATAAAAAAATATTTTAATTAATTATTGATTATTTATTGATATAATATTTGAAACAATTAACCACAAAATACGTAGGTACCCACTACTGGAAAACAAGAACGAAAACGGGGTTGGACAGCGATCATAATAGCAAACAAAGTATACTCACTTTACTTAGGGAATTCTTATTTATATTGAATTCTATAGTGGATTTCTATAGTTGAATTATATGGTTATCTGGGGCTTTTTCAGGGTTAACTGGGCTTATATGTTTATCTGGGGTTTTCTCGAGCTATCTGGGGTTATTTCTAGAACGTCAATGGTAAAAATATTTCACACGTTTACTAATAGTGAAATTAATCATATGCTAGAAAATTCGAATACTTAGAATAAAGATGTATATTAAAGTGTCAATCGTGGACACTAACTAAAGAACAATAAAGAAATCTTAATACTGCGTGAAATGAGATATCTAAGAGCAGCAAACAGAAGATATGTGAGTAAAGAAGAGAAAAAAAAGGAATGTTGGAACATTTGTTTGTGGTCAAATATATTGAAAAAAAAAGCCTGAAATGGCCCAGCCTTTTAAAGAGAATGAACCCTTATTGGACAGTAGCAAGAGCATACGATATGAAGAGAATGGAAAAAACGAATAGGCAGTGGAGAACCAAAAAGATGGATTGAAGGAGTGAACGACGTCCTGGGTCGTTAGAGTATTTTATGCATAAAAAACGATCAAACGTGTCATAATTGTCATAATACGGCAACCACTACAGCCACTACCACTACAACTAACCACTAACACTACCAATAACGCTACCACTGATTGAAAAAAACCAACTCTGAGTCGAAGTTTTACTAATAGATAGTCAACGGTTTATTTCTTATCAGTCAAAATATCGAAATAGTTGAACAGCTCAACGTTTCGACAAAAAAGACTTTCAACTTTGCAAAGAAGGCATGTTAATAATCAGATAAAATACTAGTTTCTGAAAAACATTGACTGATCAAACGAGCGGGAGTATTTGACTTGACTAAATGAAAATGGAATATTAAAGACTGGAAAGGAAAATTACAAAGTTACATGAAAGCAAAGTGAAATTGATAGACAGTGTATCAAGTATGTAAATGTAGAGTGATAGGTTCAAAGGGTAACAATTTGCCATCAGTAAATATTGAACGGTTCTCGAAGACAAATCGATACCGATTATACAGTGAGCAACACAATTGCTTCAATTTGATCTGGATGTCCGGAGAGATTAGGTGATATTTACTATTAAAGTGCGTGGTCACATGTGGTCATACAGAGGTGGTTGCATACTAGTTGTGGTGGTAGTAGTAGTAGTAGTAGTAGTAGTTGTAGTAGTAATAGTAGCAGTAGTAGTAGTTGTAATAGTAGTTGTAGTAGTAGTAGTAGTAGTAATAGTAGTAGTAGTAGTAGTAGTAGTAGTAGTAGTAGTAGTAGTAGTAGTAGTAGTAGTAGTAGTAGTAGTAGTAGTAGTAGTAGCAGTAGCGACAGTACTACTACTAGTATTAATAGTAGTAGCCGTTGTAGTAGCATTAGCGGAAGAGGTCATAGCAGCTGGAGTAGTAGTCATTGTAGTTGCGGAATGATAGTAGTAGTGATGGTAGTAGTAGTAGTAGTTTGGTGGTAGTAGTAGTTGTTGTTGTTGTAGTAGTAGTAGTAGTAGCAGTAGCGACAGTACTACTACTAGTAGTAGTAGTAGTAATAGTAGTAGCCGCTGTAGTAGCATTAGCAACAGTACTAGTAGTAGTAGTAGTAGTAGTAGTAGTAGTCATTGTAGTTGCGGAATGATAGTAGTAAATAGTAGCAATAGTAGTAGTAGAAACAGTAGTAGTAGCAGTACGTGCAAAACCTACTGCTGCAGTTGTAGTAATATTCACAGAGTATTACTTTTATTATTATTACTATTATACTACTACTACTATTATTATTATTATTATTATTATTGTCCTTGCCTGGAACGTGTGCCTATTGTGATGCACCGTTATTAAATCTAATCATATCATTAGTACAATGTGAATGGTCGGTGTTCGAACGACCTAGTTCGATGAGTTAGCTTTGTGATGCGAACTCACTATCAACTCTGCTACCTCACCGACAGTAGTAGTATAACAATTGTAGTATAGCAATTAATAATAATACGAAATAGCAATAGTAGTAGTCGCATTATTAATTTGTTTATGAACTTTCAAAATTGCATGCTACAGGAATACACCAAGTGGTGGTACTTTTATTATTATGGTTATCTATTAACCACTGACGTCATGATGCTAATATGTTCAATGTGTAACTCTTTGTGTAGTACATGGTGCAGAATGGTGCATATCCTAGACTATACCAACACATCATTATAGCATGCTTCATACGAAATCTTTGTTGTTTGTCCGTCACAAGTGATGATGATCATGTGTTACTTCCCCTTTTTGAAATTCAGTTAGAGTTACGTCCTTGACACGCACACACCACACACACACACGCACACACAGACATATATACATTCTTGCATCATATTTACAATTACGAGCATAATTATTCAGATAAACTATTGCAAACGTATGTTATTATCAGTTGTCGTGTTTTGTCCTTGATGCACTGGCCACTGGTCGGCAGCTCTTGGTGAAATTATTGTCAGTAAATAAATAATAGATACACCTGTTTGGTTATATAAAAAAAAGCTGTTTAAAAAGACAAATAAGGGAGAGCAGAACACCTGGGCGGAGGAAAAAGGGTAGTCAAGAAGACGATGGACTGATGACATTATAGATAACATATGAATACGTCGGTGGAAAATGCAAGCCGCATTGAGGAAGACAGGCAAGGGTTCAAGGAATTAATTAGGAAGACAACGTTCTGGAGAGAATACGTCACATGACATGACAAATAAATATTATCAGTGATAAATATAGTCCGGCTCTAAGGCGGCACAGAGCACCTCTGTGACAGCCAATGTACCAAGTTCGATTCACCCCCCCCCCCCCCCCCCAACAGGCAGTTGTGTATCCGTACCGTTCATAAAATAATGGCAAACCACTGAACGTATTTATATTGCCTAGAAAATTACTACAACCACAAAAGTGCTGAGTTGATGATTACGTCCTGAATAAGTTAGCTACCAATGTTATTTATTTCTTTTAAATGAATATATCCTATGCTATGAGAAACAACTCTATCAAACTAATATGCAAGTTGTTTTAAAAGTATTATCTCCTTTTGTAGGCAGGGGTTTAATAACCAGGCGGCGCTTCATCTGTTTTAACAAATATTGTTCTATCTATTGCCTTTTCCACAAATGCCGTTAGACGTCGTGGGGAGTTGAAATTTTCTGTCTTTGCATCTTTGTTGCGCCTGCCATGGTCAGTCGGCGATTTTAACAATCTCTCTGATTGAATCTTCTCATCTTATTCTTAGTCTTCCTCTTGCTTTGTAACCGTTCGTCCTGCTGTTGTATGCCTGGATGACTGGTTGTGCTGGTTCCATTCCCATAGGGTCGCCAAACAATTGATCTGCTGTCTCTATATATATTGTGTGCATGATATGGTCTTTACTATCTGTCTGATGTCTTCATTTCTCATTCGGTCTATTTTGGTAACGTTTATAGTTTTTCTCGGGCATTTCATCTGACGTTTTGTAATCTTTCTCATGAGTGTTTTTGTCAGGGGACATGTCTGGCACTGATAACAAAACATTGGAATAAAGATAGTGTTTATTATCTGTCGTATGGTCGCCATGTTATTCACTGGGTTTATAAGCAGCGGTGACAGTTGGCAGTTTTTAACCAGTTTTGACAGGGGCTGGCACGAACAGATATGGTTGCTTTGACAGGGGCTGACACGAACAGATATGGTAGCTTTGACAGGGGCTGACACCAACAGAGATGGTTGCTTTGACAGGGGCTGACACGAACAGAGATGGTTGCTTTGACAGGGGCTGACACAAACAGATATGGTAGCTTTGACAGGGGCTGACACCAACAGAGATGGTTGCTTTGAAAGGGGCTGACACAAAAAGAGATGGTTGCTTTGACATGGAAACATTTTTTATTCTAAAAGTGAGAGCTGTGTTTGAGGAACTACATAATATAAGTAACAGATTCTCTTTACAAGACAGTTATGTTTAAGAAAGTATACAAACTTGTCTAATAGATTCTCATTACAAGAGAGTTGTGTTTGAGGTAGTATACAACATGTGTAGCACATTTTCGTTGCAATAAAGATGTTTTCTATGAGGCAGCCTTCTCAAAACAATACATACTCGTCTAGTGCTTAAATAAGTTAGCATAGAAAATACTCATAATCTGAACCATGACCTCCTTTATTATTTGTGATGGTCATACGTTACAATATAACCAAACTTGACTTATCTGCAGTCTTAGACAGGCAGGCAAGGCAAATAGATAGATAGACATGTAGATAGACATATAGATAAATATATAAATATAGAACCTGACAGACAGAGAGACAGACAAGTAGATAGATAAATAGATAGATATACAGATAGATAGACCTATTTATCAGTTGATTGATTGATTGATTGATTAAAAGATAAAATATATATACATATTGAATGACTGGATGGATAGACAGGTTTTTAAAACACTTCTGAAAATCTCATGCATATCTGTAAAACAGTTGCGGGATTGACACATTTTTAAACAGGGGCATGTATTCTGAAACTTACTATAATCATATATTTATGTAGATTCATGAGAAGAGGGGGTGTGTGTCATGTGACGTATTCCTTCCAGGACGTTGTCTTCCCAATGAACTCTCTGAACCTCTCTCTGTCTTGGGCGATGTGGCTTGCATTTTCTAGCGATGTATTCATATTATCTTTAATGTCGTCAGTCCATCGTCTTCTTGGTCTGCCCCTTCTCCTACACCCAGGTACTCTTCCCTCCATTATTTGTCTTTCTAAACAGTTATGTCTCTTTATATGACCAAACAGGCGTAGTTTTCTTTTTGTTATTGTCTATGAATATTATGCTAATTGCTACACCACAAGAATACAATCCTAGAGAAAAAGTTCGGTTAATCCATTGAAAATTTCTAGGCACAATATTCCCGTAGGTTGCCATTACTTTCGGGAAGGATCAACCGTTAATCGAGCACCGTAAAGAGAACACATTCGTTCTAGTCGGCCATTTTGGCGGAAGACCCTCCATTTTGGTGGAGGGGGTATATAAAATACAATATAACAACATGCAAAATTGTGGGGAAAATAGATATATTGTCAAAGGTAGAAAATACTGGATAGTAAAAGGCTAGAGCTACCCAGAATTACATAATTATCAACAACAACAAAAATAAAAATATTTTAAATTTTAATGCTTACCTAAAACACATTAAATTTTCATACATCTAGGAGTATCTATTTTCGTACACAGTTCATATTTTGTATTTACTCGTTTTAGTTTTTGTGTTACGACGATTTGAAATTGGCATCAGTCTATCTATCTATTCGCTAAAACCCTTTGTTGCCTTTCAGCGTCAGGGGTAGAAAAGTTTTATGGAGATGGTCCTCGTGTGTGTTGAGCGTATTGTGGAGTTTGTAGCCTCTTTTATTTCAGTGGTCCATCGTTTTCGAGGTCGGCCTCTAGGTCTGTCTTCACTGTATCTTTGTAGCATAGATTGTTGTGGTATATTGTCTGATGGTAGTCTGCTGATGTGTGCAAACCATTTGATATGTTTTCTCTTGATGTATTCCAAGATTGGTGCCGGTTATTTGTCGAATGTCATCATTCCTCACCCTGTCTCTTTGCGATATTCCTAGGATTCTGTGTAAGCATGCCATTTCAGCTTTCACAAGTTTACGTTTGTCTTGTGCTGTCGTTGTCCATGTTTGGCTTTCGTAGCACAGCGTTGGCATAATAATCGTTTTGAATAGAGTTATTTTGGTGTTTAAATCTACATTTTTGTTTCTGAGATTGGTGTCATTTGCCATAGGGCTTGATATGTGAAAATTCATAATCAGACTATTATGAATAGTCTTAATTTTTGCAAGTGCGGCTTTTTTGTCCACAAAAGACTCATTTGTGTGATTTATACACTATATCTTTCTACAATCTGTTGAGAAATCTCATGCGATTTTCAGTAAATCTTTATATGATGTGCATCTTTGCCAATTTTCACTATGCGGAATTTTATTTTGATAAAAATAAGAGTAAGATTTTTAAACTATTCATTTGCTTAAAAAATCGATCCATTTTGTGCGTAATTTTCAGCACAATTTTTGAGAAATGTGTACTACATACAGTTATATCCAAGGATCATGATCTAGATAAGCAAAATCCGAACATAATTTCTTAATTTTGAGACTGGACGCGACAAAACGATTAATTCAGAGTACAAATCTAGCATCAGTATATTCGAATATTTCAATGTGTCTTTATTACATAATTAAGTATATGAACTAATTTGTTATGTTGTTATGTTCCTCCAGCGCCATAGGCGGCACATAGGGCAGAAACCATAGCCTTCCATTTCTGTCTTTGTGTTGCCAGGTCTTTCAATTGTTGCGTGTTGTTTAGGTTCATTGACATGCCTTCTCTATTAATGGTTCTTCGTAGAGTTTCTCTAGGTCTCCCTCTTCTTCTTGCTCGAGGTGGCACCCAATATAGTGACTGCTGGGGAATTCTTAGGCTGTTCATTCTGAGAACATGACCGATTAAGTCCAACGCCTTTGTCTAATGAAAGAAGATATATAGGTGTGTTTGCTTTCCTCTCTTATAGTAGTGTTACATTTAAAGTCATGAACTAATTAGTCATGATTTTTTAGCCAGCAATAATTTATGTCAAATCCCCAGTATCTATTCTACTATGGGGCAAATTTTTATATCTCAAAATTTTAAAATTTTAAAAGATCTCTACCCAGAACAGGGACGAGTGTTCTCTCTACCCAGAACAGGGACGAGTGTTCTCTCTACCCAGAACAGGGACGAGTGTTCTCTCTACCCAGAACAGGGACGAGTCTTCTCTCTACCCAGAACAGGGACGAGTGTTCTCTCTACCCAGAACAGGGACGAGTGTTCTCTCTACACAGAACAGGGACGAGTGTTCTCTCTACCCAGAACAGGGACGAGTGTTCTCTCTACCCAGAACAGGGACGAGTGTTCTCTCTACCCAGAACAGGGACGCGTGTTCTCTCTACCCAGAACAGGGACGAGTGTTCTCTCTACCCAGAACAGGGACGAGTGTTCTCTCTACACAGTATCTGAAAAAATATCTCTATTCATTTAAATGTTTATATCACTGTGTTCCATTTTAGTTGAAGCACTGAAGTAACAGCACAAATAATGACTGTTTTACAGAAATAAACAAAAAGTAAGCTCTCCGCTGGGTAGGTCTATCATGCAAGGGTAGAGAGTATGCAGTAGAACATAGTACAGCGGATAGTGTTGTGGACGTCAACATTAATAACCACCTTTACTACCCATCACAGCACATGATGATAAGTTATGTGTACAAGTAAACAAGCAAATCGATATAATAGTGTTTATGTTTGAAGAATGTAGGTAAATATGTAGGGAACTGAATGTGCATTTCGGTAAGTAGAAATATCCAGATGAGAGTGTAAGTACGCGGGTATTTAAAAAATCAGAAGAAAAACATTATAGGTTGTTTCGTATTATTTCTGTTAGCACAATTTTTATGTTGAGGGTCAAACCATTTTAGACATAAGCAGGTGGAGGTGTCCATGAATTCTGAACAGATACTTCCCCTTTCTAGTACATTAAAGACAGCATAATACGATATTTTAATATCCCCACAACTGTCGTAGCCATCGATCTAAAGCAAGAATAGGGAACCTCTGGTCAGTGGTATCATTTGATGTGACCTGCCTAAAACAAGAGAGTGGGTAAAAAAATTCATTAAATTTAAGGTCTTATTCTATAGGACAATAAGTTCATATTAAGTGAATCATAATAACATACGTACACACTTCACCAAAGAGAAGCAGTTCGAGTCATCACATCACGTTACTGAAATGTTTGAGTAAATATTGCGGACTAATTTTCAAGTTGATAATTTTGTATGGCCCGCTAATGATGTTATAAATTTACAAATGACTTTTGGCAAAAATGGTTCACCACCGCTGGTCTAAATACTCAACCTACATGTTCTTCGTCTTGACTATAATGTGCACATCTCACTGCTCATTCCCACGTAAACTACAGAAACAAGTGCTCCGCAAGCTACATTCTGGTCATGAACTTGACGTAGAAAGTAATCCCCCTGAATTGAGCTGATAATCCCAAGAAACTTGCTGTCTTTAATTTCTGGAACACAGATTTAGATATCGCCTGGATTAGGGGAGACGGCTTTCTCGCGCTAAAGTCTCATTGTAGAGATTAGCCAGTGGTTGCTGCTGACACCTTCGAGATCTATCTGGAAAATCTAAGAAAGAATGTGCTAGAACACCATTGAATGTTAATGTGAGTGTTATTCTCAGATTTTACATTAGTGAGATATGAGGAGATTTATAAATCTACATGCCATATATCTCTATATTTATATGTCTGCCTGTCTTTCCGTCTGTCTATGTGTTTATCTATCTGCCTGTCTGTCTATTGATCTGTCGATAAAGATGTCCTCCCGCACGTCTGTATGTCTATCTGTTGTCGTTTTATTTATGTGTATGTTTATTTTATTTACGTCGTTCTGTTTATGTGTCTGTCAGTCCATGGATCCGTATGTCTGTTTATCTGTCTTCCATTCCATGGATCCATATGTCTGTTTATCTGTCTGCCTGTCCATGGATCCATATGTCTGTTTATCTGTCTGCCAGTCCATGGATCCATATGCCTGTTTATCTGTCTGCCTGTCCATGGATCCATATATCTGCTTATCTGTCTCTCAGTCCATGGATCCAAATATCTGTGTATCTGTCTGTCAGTCCATGGGTCCATATATTCGTTTTTCTGCCTATCTTGCAGCATCTACGTACCAATCTTTAAAACAAAACCCATCAGTCTTGCTTATTACTTGCCGCACCAAATAAGATCTCAAAACCCATCAGTCTTGTCCATTACTAGCCGCACCAAATAAGATCTCAAAACCCATCAGTCTTGTCCATTACTAGCCGCACCAAATAAGATCTCAAAACCCACCAATCTTGCCCATTACTAGCCGCACCAAATAAGATCTCAAAACCCATCAGTCTTGTCCATTACTAGCCGCACCAAATAAGATCTCAAAACCCATCAGTCTTGTCCATTACTAGCCGCACCAAATAAGATCTCAAAACCCACCAATCTTGCCCATTACTAGCCGCACCAAATAAGATCTCAAAACCCATCAATCTTGCCCATTACTAGCCGCACCAAATAAGATCTCAAAACAGATTTAGAACATATAGACGTGACTATCTGTTTGAATTAAGCTACAAGTCACAAAATACACGAGACATTATAGTTCGTTTCAAACATCTTGTCCCTACAACATTTTTTTCAGAGACTATTACAAGTATTCTATTAATTCTTCTCAATCAGTCTTGCCTTGTATTGAAGTTGACGTAACACACGTGATCTTCATATGTTCACAAGTAACGTGGATTGTACACAGTGGCTAAATGTTCTTACCTTTAGAAGATTGTATCTTTTGGCATTATGTTCTGGGGTCATTATCCATTATCATTTCCAGGTGTGCCGTTAAGTGTCGTGGGGATTGAAGTGGGAGTTGGTGTTGTCTGTCTTCGGTCATTTGGGTAACATTGGTGATGGTCAGTCCGTGTCTCTATAAGGTTTCTTTGATTGTCTCCATTAATCTAGTTCCGTCTTCCTCGTATCATCTAGCCCGATCTGCTGTTGTATAAACGAACAACTGGTTACGTTGGTTTTCTTCTCATGAAGTGACCAAATCACCCGGTATGCCGTCTTTCTATGTAGTCTTGACTTGATATTCGCAAGATACGTGGCTCAATGTTACACTTTACTAAATGATTTTACTTGACAATTTTCATCACTACCCAGAACAGAGACGAGTGTCCTCTCTACCCAGAACAGAGATGGGTGTCCTCTCTACTCAGAACAGAAACGATTGTCCTTTTATCCAGAACAGGGATGATTGTTCTCTCTACCCAAAACAAGGATGAGTGTCCTCTCTATCCAGAACAGGGAAGATTGTCTTCTCTACCCAGAAGAGGGTCGAGTGTTCTCTCTACCCAGAACAGGGACGAGAGACTAGTGTTCTCTCTACCCAGAACAGGGACGATTGTCCTCTCTACCCAGAAGAGGGTCGAGTGTTCTCTCTACCCAGAACAGGGACGAGTGTTTTTAGAAGAGGCAAGACAACTTGTTCAAGACTGCAGAGAATTCAAGAGATCCATAGGGATCTGAAAAGAATATGTTACCTGATATTGTGTAACGTTTTCTATTTTAGATATAAACTAATTTGTGTGTGCTGCATATCCTACTCATATATAAGTGTAGATTGAAGAGTGTATGCTACCAACAGGTATTCATATTACCTTTATCAAGATGTCTAAATGGAAGATTGAAGAGTGCATGCTACCAACAGGTATTCATATTACCTTTCTCAAGATGTCTAAATGGAAGATTGAAGAGTGCATGCTACCAACAGGTATTCATATTACCTTTCTCAAGATGTCTAAATGGAAGATTGAAGAGTGCATGCTACCAACAGGTATTCATATTACCTTTCTCAAGATGTCTAAATGGAAGATTGAAGAGTGCATGCTACCAACAGGTATTCATATTACCTTTCTCAAGATGTCTAAATGGAAGATTGAAGAGTGCATGCTACCAGCAGGTATTAATATTACCTTTCTCAAGATGTCTAAATGGAAGATTGAAGAGTACATGCTACCAACAGGTATTCATATTACCTTTCTCAAGATGTCTAAATGGAAGATTGAAGAGTGCATGCTACCAGCAGGTATTCATATTACCTTTCTCAAGATGTCTAAATGGAAGATTGAAGAGTACATGCTACCAACAGGTATTCATATTACGTTTCTCAAGATGTCTAAATGGAAGATTTGTTACTGGCATGAGACTTAATACAGCAAACAATGAGAACAGAAGTTTGAACAAAATGGTAGCAGAAGGCACTAGATCATAGGTTCCAAAAGTGGGCTGTACCGACTCCCAGTGAACGCTGAAGACCTCTGGGGGAGGGGGGAATTAGTGAGTTCATAAACAATTGGATGGGTGTGGTCAGACGGTCTAGCAGTCGGTATATCAGTATACAAGAAATTAATAAATTATATTTAAAAATTAATTATTGTTGTGATTTTGCGATTGTATTATAATCATGAAAAATGTAAATACTGTATTTTAATTCATCTTATGCCCGTCTGAAACAATCAATTTATTCATTAAATTTCTATTTCAATTTTTAATCATTTGAAAATTGACAACGTCTAATAGAAATAGATGTCAATTCAATTTGTCTATGTCAATAAGAAAATATAGCATGTATATATATTTATGAATGATAAGTTATGCTTAGATTAGCAAATATATTCGTTTTATTTCAATCCAAAATCAAGATGAAGTACATATTGGCGACTAATATCTCAATAATTTAACGGCATAAGCAGTAATGTGTCATTATAGTCCGTTCAGAATCGTTTGCCGAGATGTTAAATTATTTTTATCAAAAACGTATTGTTCATTTGGATTGATCATTTGAAGTTAGGTTTAGAATAATAATGTCGCTATAGAAATATTTTTTTATCAAAGAAATGTGATCCAGTATCAAAGATACCTTATTTAACCTATATTAAAAAAAAGTTAATCTAAATTATAAACAACCGCTGGATTATGTAGATGCTTACATCTCACATCTGATTATTAAATATAAAGGCATGACCCTCACGGTAGAATGTGCACCGTTCTAAAAGTAGTTGTTTCCACTGTACATTTGTATAAAGCAATGTTACATATGGAAATTCCCGTTTAGCACCAAATATTATTTTTCCTGAACTTAGAATTATGTGAAATCAAAAACGGATATTGACTCGATTTCAAGTCACAAGTCAGAGGCACGTCTCAATATTTACAGAATGTAGGCGGCACTAAGCATATTACCTTCTGCAAGTCTATGTGAGAATGAATCTGAAAGCGAAATATTTTACTGAGCATAACATTGCTATAAAGATTTATCAATACTTCTGTAGAGAGCGTAAAAAGGGACATCTTTATTGTTCTTTATCAAATCCTGAGAAGAGAACAATGCATATTTTAGGTTTGTGTAAACGTTCATTTGATCGAATAGTGGAAGCAAGCGGATATTTATTGCCAACAAATTCACGAAAGCAAGGAAGGAAAGAAAAGATAGACAGTTTCGATAAGGACCTAGTAAAAAGAGAAATATGTAGAATGTTTGATAAAAACGAAGAAGTGACACTTAGAAAGTTGAAGATTTGGCTGAAAACTAATAACGACATTGAAATATCAAAAACTTTATTATGGAAAACTGTAAGAAATGCAGGCTTCACCTTTAGAAAGTATGCTGGTGGAAAAAACATTATTTGTGAAAAGCCACATCTGGTAGCTCTTAGAAGCAAGTATTTACGTGAAGGGAATGCGCGAGAATGGTTATGATATTGTATATTTAGATGAAACTTGGATCAACGCTCATCATACAAATGAAAAGGAATGGCAGTTAGCAGATGGAAGTATTAAAAGATCAGTACCAAGTAGTAAAGGGCAACGTTTGATAGTTGCACATGCAGGTAGCAGACATAATGGGTTGTTGCAGAATGCTCATCTAATTTTCATTTCAAAATCCATTGACAATAGAGACTACCACTCCGAAATGAATGGGTACATATTCGAAGACTGGATCGAAAAAAGTATTCTTCCAATATTAGATAGACCTTCTTGTCTGATAATGGACAATGCTTCATACCATAACGTAGTGAACGTAGAAGATAGAATCCCAACATCATCAAGTACAAAAGATGCAATCAAAACGTGGCTCATAAAAGAACACATACCATTTACCGACAGGTACTTGAAACCCGAATTGCTTAACCTTGTAAAACAGACACAACGAACAAAGATATTTAAAATAGACAAGTTAATTGAAGAACATGGTCATAGATGTTTGAGACTACCTCCATATCATGCACACTTAAATCCTATAGAGCTAATTTGGGCAAAAGTTAAAGGACACGTAGCATCTACAAATACAACTTTCAAATTATGTGATATTGAGACTCTTACAAATCAGGCTCTATCATATATACATAAAGACTACTGGGTGAAATGTGAGGATCATGTGTTACGCCAAGAAGAGGAATATTGGAAAAAGGAAGGTTTGTTGTTTGTTCAGCCGAAAACAGTAATCGACCTATTTGACTCGTCTGATTATGAATGATCATTACTCTGATTAAGTCTACACTAAAAAAAGTTTGATTTGCAAAATTTACAAGTTGATTTGTAAAACATTTCATTGCTCAATACCACCCAAGCAATTCAAAAAAATGTTATAAGCAAACCATCAACCATTACTTATAAAAATTAGCCCGCTTGATTCAATACAGAAGTTCAGATATCTTGGATCAACTATTACAGACAAAATTTCCTTACATGAAGAAATATATGTACTTATTTCAAAGGCAGCGACAACATTTGTGAAACTCACACCAAGAGCATGGAACAATATCAAATTGACTCTACGAACAAAAGATATATTTTAAATTTTTTTTACACCTGCCACCATGTAAAATTTTGTGGACACGCCTATGGGTCATCATTGCACTAGATTACTGTAAAATATTTTGTTTATGGTCGAAATAATATTTACATGGGCAAACATCAAAAGAATTCGCCGCTTTCAAATAACCGTTACAGCTAGACATCAAGTAACACATATGTTTTCGCGACATGGACATTTTAACAACGTATGCCAAAATTCATGTGAAATCATCAAGAACTTTTTGAATTATAAATCATAACATCTCGGCAAACGATTCTGAACGGACTATTTATAGTTGATATTTACGTGGAAAATGTCAAAAGTAAATATCAAATATTGAACGTGAAAAACTTATAACGGGAGGGGTGGGTTACAACATGTATGTCTTGCAAAGTGGGCGGTAGCCCGAAAATGTTTGAGAACCTAAGCACAATATAACAGTAGCGCAGAAATTTAACTGTAAATTAAGTTATTACATAATTAAAAGTAAGTTTTAAGTAGTATCATACGCATGCGGTTGCGTATGTGGGTTTCACCAATGGCCCACTAGACAAACCACCCATGCAACAGAAAACTTTAGTAGCATGCCGTTATATTGAGGTTATCTTCTTAAAGAAGCTTCATGGCACGCCATCTATACAATTATGCTTCTCATGTTTTTATTGTGTTGTTGCAATGTTTTTGTTTTTTTATGCTTTGTTATTTGTATATATGTATGCACCCTCTGTGGTTGGGGGGGGGGGAGCCAGAGATGTACTGCGCAGCACTGGGGAGGAGGAAACTGACAGCACTGTTTATTTCCTATGGCTGAGGCCCATCATAGAGGCACATTAACTCAGAACGTGACAATTCTGTTGACTTGAACATTTGGTTGCATGCCTGGAGCAATAGATAAGTTAATAAAAAATAGTATACCCCCTACGAATAGAAGACTTCTTCAATATGTATTACATTAATCTGAAAATTGAAGTCTTCTGAATAGGAACGAAAGCTCATTTTAAGTTAGAGCAAGTTGCTCGCAATTCCTGGGGATAACAACAAATAAATATTACAAAAATACAAATAGTTTCTACAGTTAAATAGGATAGTTTACCATTCTGTTTACAAAAAAAATTAATTTCTATTTTATTTCGTTACAATTCATCCAGTTTTTTTTGTTATTGTGGTTACATAACACCGCCTTAGTTTTTTCCTGTTATTAAATGTTTACAGTCTGGTTCATTTTAAAATTGCTTTATTTCCCTAGCGTAGTGGTTAAACTGTTCGCCTTGTGTTCAAATGTCATGGGTTCGAACCGGACTCGTGTCGTATTATGTACAAGTGGATTTTTTTTCGGAGGATGAGTGGTACTCTCGGCACGCATTGTGATGCTTCGTTGAGAGTGACGGAGTATAGTGAAGTTAATCATATTGTGGACCCTTTTTTCATTTGCAAACTATAATTTGTAGAATTTTGTTTCCTTTTGATGTGCAGTTAATGTAGCCGAAACGTTGATTCAGTCTGTTAACTATAGTTGTTCACGAATGTTAGTCTATTTTGCGAATGGTAAAGTTTACGACTTTACACATTTGTGTTAATACTTATTAATTATATAGAGAATGATGAAAAAGTTAACAATTATGGTTATGGTAAGGATGTAATTAAATGATAAATTCGTTATGGTAACGATGAATATGTTAATAAATATGGCAGCTATTAATGTACTAATGGTTACGGTAAAAATGAGAATGTTCATAAATATGGCAATGATGAATATGTTACTACTTATGGTAGTGATTAATTATAGTTAATTATGGTAATCATGAATATGTTATGGATTATGGTAATAGTGGTAATGATAAATATGATATGGATTATGGTAATAGTGGTAATGATAAATATGTTATGGATTATGGTAATAGTAGTAATGGTAATGATAAATATGTTATGGATTGTGGTAATAGTAGTGATGGTAATGATAAATATGTTATGGATTGTGGTAATAGTAGTAATGGTAATGATAAATATGTTATGGATTATGGTAATAGTAGTAATGGTAATGATAAATATGTTATGGATTGTGGTAATAGTAGTGATGGTAATGATAAATATGTTATGGATTGTGGTAATAGTAGTGATGGTAATGATAAATATGTTATGGATTGTGGTAATAGTAGTGATGGTAATGATAAATATGTTATGGATTGTGGTAATAGTAGTGATGGTAATGATAAATATGTTATGGATTATGGTAATAGTAGTAATGGTAATGATAAATATGTTATGGATTGTGGTAATAGTAGTGATGGTAATGATAAATATGTTATGGATTGTGGTAATAGTAGTAATGGTAATGATAAATATGTTATGGATTATGGTAATAGTAGTAATGGTAATGATAAATATGTTATGGATTATGGTAATAATAGTGATGGTAATGATAAATATGTTATGGATTGTGGTAATAGTAGTAATGGTAATGATAAATATGTTATGGATTATGGTAATAATAGTGATGGTAATGATAAATATGTTATGGATTGTGGTAATAATAGTGATTGTAATAATGACGATGAACATATAACATTTAAGAAGCACGAAACAAACACGAAACAAACAAAAAGAAGAAGTTTCAAATTCAGCAAAGGAAAAGAATATTTTTTTTAATTGACAGAAAAAGAGGCGAACAAAAATGGAAGTATGGGGGTGGTGGAATAGTCAAGTAGAATCGGGTAAACAATTCAACACCTACCATCTTCCCCTCATTGTCTTTCTGCTCTCTTGTATCTCGCGCGTCGCTACTAATCTCTGGCCAATTTATTTACCGTTATATAAAGACCATCTCTGGTCAAGTCTTTCATTTTCGATCGACGGTTTTGTAGAACGAGCAAAACCTCAATGTACGCTGGTACAGTTCCTTGTAGACACTTATCTTAGTGAAGTTCGTATCTGAATTTGGTAGTAGGTAAGTATGTCGTGAATTTAAATCTATTAGATTGGTAGTAAATTTATTCGTAGCTTCTAGCAACATAATTACTTAGTTCCATCGTCGAATCTAGACATTTCGACACTATGGGCAAGCTCTGGTTTCAGCTCCCCTTACATAAACTAGATCCATCTCAGTTTAGATGTTCCTACTCATTGTTTTTGTTGTATTCAAATATGGCGGCTCAGTGGCCTCTGTATATTATCGACGCTACTTATGTCTTGGGTATAGGCCTAGAATTACAGATGAATGAAACATATCCCAAATAAGCTCAGATTCATAAAACTGTATTTAGAATCTACAGAACATTTTGTTTATTAAGGTAGACAACAAGAATTTGAAAAACATAACTAACACGTGTGAGATCTGGATATAGAGAAAGAATATATATCATTTTATGGAAAAATAAACAAACAAATAAAGAGTTCCTAGAAAAACTAATAATGAAAGGAGAACTTTTAAGGGTTATAAAAACTAAACGAAATTTTAAAATTCGTTACATAAAAGCCACGATACGCTGATGAAGACATTACTGGAAGGTAAAGGCGACGGTTGTCGAGAAACAGGTGGCAAATAAATGGGGGAGATTCATTGTCATCAAGTACATTGCCGAATTTAGTGGGTTTATTAGTTGGCTGGTTACTGGTTCAGCGCCTATTAGTTTATGCCCTTTGACCCAATGTCAATGTGTGATATAAGCATGTGTTTGTGAGCTGTTGTTTTGTTCCATATATGGTGTACCATTGATCTGACCTCGGAAGGAGAAGCGTTTACCTTATGTCATCCAGCACTCGGCCTTAAAAAAAGGTGTTAATCGACAATTTGCAAGCCGGGCTACAGTAAAGACGTGTACAGAAAGGAAACTTGACCTGAAAAGTTGATTTTTGATTATTTCCGTTTATTTCGTTGCTAGACGTTTATTTCCGTTTATTTCGTTGGCTTTTTTTTTTTTTGGCATGCTTCTCCAGGTATATAGTGACTACCGAAAATCACAACAATAACCAAAAGCATAACGAGTTTGCTTGTTTGTTGCTATCTGATTGGTTTGCCTCATTTAGCCGAGCATGCCTTTTCAAACTTGGAACCAGTTCTTCTTGGTTATATCAGGACTTTTGGTGGCTTTTGTATCTTGTGACGTGGTTACCTGGTTGGTGTTTCTTACTGGTTGATCTTTCTTCCCAACCAAGATGCAGCTGAGTCTTCTAACTGAAGTTCTTAAGAGGACTATAGTGTGGTTTTTTTCATGATCCTGTGAGAGACTATGGTGCAGCCTGCTGGGGTAGCACTTAGAAGGACTTTTAGGGTGTATTGTGAAGTGGTCGTCCGGGTGTTGCCGTTAAGGTTGCTGCTATGTGCAGTCATCTATTGGAAGGGCTCCTTGTGGTTATTCTACGTGGGGCTTCTGCTCTTGCTGCGTTTTCTGATCGTCTAGTTGAAGTCGTGTCTCTTACCTTGTAGATTTCCATTCATTAGTGGGCTTGGTGTTTCGTGTAGCCGCCATCTTGTTCAGAAGTAGTAGTAGCAGTGACTTTCTAGTTGTCTTGGTGTGCCGATTGTTTGTAGCTACTGCTGAATTGTTCTTATTCTTTTGTTTCTCCTTTTTTCTTCTTCTATTTCTTTTTTTTTCTTCTGTTTTATACATTTAACAAAAATCAACCTTTTTCATTTTTAGAAATAATTGTGTTTAAAAAATATATATTTTAAGGGTATTTAACATATATATATATATATATGCCTTTTTTGACATTTGCTTAGTTAATCTTCTTCTTCTTCTGAGTTCGTTCTCAACCTCCTAAAGATTAGCAGGATGTGCTCCGGAGAAAGAAATGCGTTGTATCAAGCTTTTGCCATAATACATATTCAAATTCTAAAGTTATATACTCACACATGCCCTAATACATATTTAGATCCTAAAGTTATATACTCACACATGCCCTAATACATATTCAAATTCTAAAGTTATATACTCACACATGCCCTAATACATATTTAGATCCTAAAGTTATATACTCACACATGCCCTAATACATATTCAAATCCTAAAGTTATATACTCACACATGCCCTAATACATATTTAGATCCTAAAGTTATATACTCACACATGCCCTAATACATATTCAAATCCTAAAGTTATATACTCACACATGCCCTAATACATATTTAGATCCTAAAGTTATATACTCACACATGCCCTAATAATATTCAAATCCTAAAGTTATATACTCACACATGCCCTAATACATATTTAGATCCTAAAGTTATATACTCACACATGCCCTAATACATATTCAGATCCTAAAGTTATATACTCACACATGCCCTAATACATATTCAGATCCTAAAGTTATATACTCACACATGCCCTAATACATATTCAGATCCTAAAGTTATATACTCTTTCATGCCCTAATACATATTCAGATCCTAAAGCCATATACTCACGCTTGCCCTAATGCATATTCAGATCCTAAATTATATACTCTTTCATGCCCTAATACATATTCAGATCCTAAAGTTATATACTCTTTCATGCCCTAATACATTTTCAGATCCTAAAGTTATATACTCTTTCATGCCCTAATACATATTCAGATCCTAACGTTATATACTCACGCATGCCCTAATACATATTCAGATCCTAAAGCTATATACTCACACATGCCCCAATACATATTCAGATCCTAAAGTTGTATACTCTTTCATGCCCCAATACATATTCAGATCCTAAAGTTGTATACTCTTTCATGCCCCAATACATATTCAGATCCTAAAGTTGTATACTCTTTCATGCCCCAATGCATATACCGTGCATTCAATATTCCGTACATTCACTTATATTCGGTACCTATGTATATATATATCTATCTATTTGTTTTCTAAGGTGTAATAATAAAAAAAAGGGATGATATAAATGTGATTTTTTTAGTACGGGTAGGGTATGTTTGTTTTTGTGGATAGAAACTCTGCATAACCTCAAGTCTGTCTCTCACTTGGGACGAGAAGTATGTATGTATGTGTGTGTGATAAAGCATGTTTTGTTTGAGTTGACAGCTGTTTACTTTATGTACAGATCTTTTATACCGCAGACTACCATGCTTCTTTGCTAGTTTGTCTGCCTTGTTATTGTGTTTACGCGGTCAAGAATCCACTGAATAGGAATTATTGATATTATGCAATCGTGGGTACAAGTATATAATTTAGTCCTTTATCGTAAGTGCAAATTAAGAATTTAGCCCGTTACCGTGGATATAAGTGAAGAATTGAGTCCGTTACCGTGGGTATAAGTGAAGATTGGAGTCCGTTACCGTGGGTATAAGTGAAGAATTGAGTCCGTTACCGTAGGTATAAGTGAAGCATTTATATATATATATATATATATATATAGTATGTGCATCTGTTTGGCACTGTAATATATTTGAGCTAGCTTATGCATACAATGTCCATTACAATCTAGAGCATGGAGAGCGGACATGGATTCTGTAAAAAATCATGTTTTTAACTATGGATGGAAAGACGGGCGTAGGCGATTATTTATTATAAAAATATTAGTTGGTCTGTCATTGTGGCATGACAAAGTCAACAATGTTTCTGGGAAATTTTCATCATTATTGATCCAAATAATGATCCAATTGTTGTCAAACTTCAGCAGATCAGCATAATTTAGCTGAGAGACTGGAATGCATTGTCGTGATTTACATCTGTGCTGCGTATATGCGACTTTCGGCATGATACATTCTGCTCCAGTATGGCCAATGGGTTCTTTGACATTCTATAAGATGGGACAGTCATCCCCATCCCTCAAACCTCTTACGACTTGCCTGGCAGGTAACAGTGCCTCTATTCTTTGCTCAAGCATCGGGCTCCGGCAAAGCACGGAGGAGAAAGTTCTTGAATGACAGAGATACCGCCAAAGATGAGTGTGTCGGGCCATTGGCGCAAATAAAACGGCGACAGAACGCATTTCCATTTTCTGGACTAGATACTGCTGAAAATATAGTTAGCCTTGCTACAACAGAGATCCAATGGGAGTTTGAGAATGAACACTGAAGAAGAATGATAGAGATGTGAATTGAAATATAGCTAAAATAGAAATAGTTGATGTAATTGTATGACCACGTCAGTTGTCGGTATCCGGGCGTATACAATAGAACAGGATGGACTACGTAAGAATATCAACTACACAAAAGAACTGTCGTTTTCAAAGAGTATCTTGTGGGCACTGCAACATTGTTGCTGTTAGTGACATTGCTAAATAGTTGACAATATAGTCAAATATTCATTTCTGAAAAGTGTTGCTTAATATGGAAAGATCTCCCTTGTGTTTTCGGGGCCCGAAAGGGGAGCAAAGAATAACACTGTTTACCTTCCATGCATGTCGTACAAGGCGACTAAGGAGGTTATGGGATGGAGTTGGCTGTATCATCCCATATAGGGGCAGTGCCAAAGCCATGCTGAAGTCTGATGTATCAGGCCGAAAGGCGCAGATATCGCAGCAATGATGTAAACTATGACATAACTCATTCCGTTCTCCAGACTACATCCTGCTGATCTGCAGGAGTTTGAGAACGAACGCAAGAAAAGGAAGAAGATATGAAAAGATGTTATAAGAGGATGCGCTATAGATGGATTGCATTATACAAAGATTGTTAAGCTGGAGTATGAAGTTACTATCTTCGTGAACCGCGGTACCTCGAAAGTACATTGGAATGAAACCATTCTAACCTTGGAGATTGGTGTGAACTTTGACCTCTCATATATATTGCGAGTCATTCTCCCGTATATGATGAGGGTTAATTCTTCTTCTTCTGCGTTCGTTCTCAAACTCATGCTGATTAGCAGGATGTAGTCCGGAGAACGGAATGCGTTGTGTCATGGTTTACAGCATTGCTGTGATATCTGCGCCTTTCGGCCTGACACATCCGACTTCATCATGGCTTTGGGCCACTGACCCTATATGGGATAGGACAGCCAACTCCATCCCATAACCTCCTTAGTCGCCTTTTATGACATGCGTGGAAGGTAAACAGTGTTGCTATTATTTGTTCCCCTTTCTGGCCCCGGCAACACACGGGCGGAAGGTTAATTCGTATCTATGATCACTTCTTCCACTTCAGCGTTCATTCTCAAACTCCTGCTGAATTCTCTTGTAGCAGGACCATTGTCCTACTAGATTTCCAGCAGGATGTAGTCCAGAGAATGGAAATGCGTTGTGTCGCCGTTTTATTTGCGCCAATGGCCCGACACATCCGTCTTCTGTGGATCTATGATCACTGTCCAAGAACATTTACAGCTCATTTAGGACTCATTAGCCATCTACAAACTATTAGACATTGACATAATTCAAACAGAATTTTCAAAAGTGGATGTAAAAAATGGTCATCATCACTTATGATGGACAAACACACATGATTAAAAAGGGGCATTTCTCATCAAGACTATGCTTTTAACGTATGATTTTAATGATTTTAACCCCCCCCCCCCCCCAAAAAAAAACATAAAAAATTAATAATAATAAGTTGAAATCATGAAATCATGAAATTGTGACTTTCTGTCAAGTGTTTTCATTAGCTTAATGTTCAATATAAAGAAAAAGGTAAGCAAGACATGAAAACACACATCAGTTAAACCTCAATGAGGAGACAGCTAATTTTCTCAATCTGTTCTTACTGACAAGTAATTTACTGATTTTGTTTCTATTTTCAGAGTAACATTTCTCAACTCATCAATATGGCTTCGTTATCTCTGTATATTGTTCTAACGATTGCCTTCGCAATGGCATTGAAATTGATAGCAGCAAACGAATTCGAATACTTAGAATCGGATTCAGATGTGGACTCTTTAGAAGAAGACGATTACTTCTCGAAACGTGGATTTGCAGATAAACGAGGCTTCGCAGATAAGCGAGGATTCGCAGATAAACGAGGTTTTGCAGATAAACGAGGTTTTGCAGATAAACGGGGATTTGCTGATAAGCGTGGTTTTGCTGACAAAAGAGGTTTTGCAGATAAACGAGAAAAGATTAGTCCTATTGTACTGAGACTTCTTCATCACAGCTACCAAGGTCAATCAATGCCATTGACTGGTCATAATTCATTCAGTCGTCTCCTAGCGCGACAAGGCTTGCTGGAATGACTGAAAAATGACTGCAAATCCTCTGAGCACATCATTTTGTTTAGAAAATGTTTACTATACACAAACACAAATTAAAATTGCAATGAAAAACTAAAAGGATGGACTAAAAAAATAACACGAGCATACATACGTTCTCAGACACATATAAACTATGTTATTGATAATGTTGGTTTATTGAACATTTGTCCGAATTAAGATTCAGAATTAGGTTAAAATTTAATTATATTAATGTTTATCAGAATTTTGATGCTATATCTTCCAGACTACATTTTACAGTTTAACTCTCAGTCGCCAGCACGCAGCGTCGTAGACTTTTAAACGGTAGAACAACAAACTATGAGCAGCACTAATCCGGATTGAGTGATACAGTAGAAGTAACTAACAATGGAAGCATTTGCCGTAACGAGGGCATTTAACTAGCTGGAATCGCAAGCCTATTCCGATGCGTGCATACGAAATGACTCAACGAATATGACTCAGAAAGGCAAAACAGGTGGTGCACGTAGAGAATGGGTGGAGTCATTGGAGAGAGCTAAAATGCGTGTATCACTACGAAAATTCAATTTTATGTTTGTCTCCGGACACGCGTATGTGGAGGAAAACGAAAGGCCGACCAATTAGCTAGCCTCGCCACCATAACAGATAGTGAGCGTATGGACCGAACAGACATACTCATTGCTCTTCATGAGTCCGCACGATCAGACGAAGTTGAGATACATGAGCATGCGTCGATATCAAGAATGCGAGAATTGGGAGTGAGGATAGGCGTAGCCCGTACAGAACACCTAACAAAAATGTCAAAAAGGGCAGTGAATCAACATATAACCGGAACCATCAGCCGTTATACCCTGAGAGATTTACTGAAGCGGAGACATGAACACCTATGGAAGTACCCGGTGTGTGAAGAGGATAATCAACATACCTAATACCCAATGATACAGAAGTAATCAATAGAAATGAGGCTGTAAAGATCACACACTGTAAATGAAATGTATAATGTCTTGGCTGAAGTAATATACAAATTTGAGTATATTTACAATACTATTCTTTTATCCCTAAATTTTACAGATGTATTTAGTATGCGTGTTGTTACTGTAAGGCTGCTTGTACGAAGCCCTGCATACAATTTTACTTAATATTTGAGTGTGATTTGGCAAGTCAAAATATACTTCGTTGAAACTATCGATACTGTGAGAATTAAATTTAACTTTTTCTACAAAATAAATTGTAAGAATATTTTCATCGTTATTAATTTTGTAATATGAACTTTCTTATATAAAGTTAGATTTAAACATTGATGCTTAGTAAAAGTACTATAACAGGAAACGAGCGGGTCGTTCAATACAAGATCTGATACGCATGCGCAGCTTTAAACATGCATTAAAAGTCTACCGAAACAAACAATACGTCAACAGAAACAATTTAGCAAAACTAAATTGTTGAAATTAATATTTAAACACACATTTGATTAGAAATATTGATACATATTCTATATCTGACTTAGCCATGGGTATTTTTTCTTAGACATAAATATGAAATGTGGTGCCAACACGATGTTTTGATTTCATGACATGCAAATATCTTTGAATAAAGAAAGCAACATTGACTTTGTAATGTATAGATCTATTGATTGTAAGAAATAAATACTGGATAATATTTGATTTGTTGATGGTATCAGTCTATTACTGCGTTATCCTGTCTGTTTGTCCACTTATTTGTTATGTGAGAACATAAGTTGAGAACCATTTTTGTTTCGACATGTCGGATTTAGGTTTCCTCTAGTGGTACGGGTCTAAACAGTGGGCTTTATCTGTTAATTGGATTATAATAGGGTCCAAAAAAGGTGAGCTTTATTTATTAATTGTACTACCAAATAATATTTCCTAAGCTCAGGGTCCAGTACATATAGTACTTGTAAATCAGTTTCAAACTTGAACAATGAATAGCCACGTGTGTTCATACTACACATTTCAAGGCAGCGTGGGAATGCCACATGTGTTCATACTACACATTTCAAGGCAGCGTGGGAATGCCACATGTGTTCATACTACACATTTCAAGGCAGCGTGGGAATGCCACATGTGTTCATACTACACATTTCAAGGCAGCGTGGGAATGCCACATGTGTTCATACTACACATTTCAAGGCATCGTGGGAATGCCACATGTGTTCATACTACACATTTCAAGACAGATTGGGAATTAAAGAATCAAATCCTTTGCTGCTGGGATAATTCCACATGAAGGAAGAAATCTTCTTCTTCTGCGTTCAGCATCTGTGGTTATGTTATATTTTAAGGGTCAAGTTCACTCAAGGAAGAAATGATAGTGACTCTGACCGATACTAAATACGCTTTGCAAACATTCACAACTCAAACACACTCCACATGAATGACTTCAAATAACTACAACCGAAACTAAATGAAAAGTACAAGTTATCCCATTTTCACGTCATTGAGGCGTATTGGAGAATACAGTTTTAGATCCGTAATTATCCTCTGCCCTGCATACCTGAGGGTGAAGTGATCAGATCAAACAACTCATAAGATGATTTGTCTGGATAATCCATATAGACACCATGACCTGCTTTGATGGTGGCCCCGAAAGCATTATAGAAATGAATCAATTAGTCTGGGTAGGTGTTTGTTCTTTTCCGTGTTACTTTCATAAGACTTACTGAGTCATAACTTTTCGTTGTATTATCTCTTAATTGTGTCGTGATTTCTTTCAATTTAAATTTGTGTCTGGTGGTAAACAATGTTCCACTCTGTGCAGTTCTTGTCTGGGAAGCGATAGCTGTCTTTTATTTCATTGACATGGCTGAGGGCTGACTTTTGTTTTATTATGTGTTTTGGTTGCAAGTTTTCTACACGTTGCTTATTCGGGTGGTCTTTCATAAGCCTCCATTACAGTCAGATCGTGTTTCAAGAAGTTCTGTATTTGTATGTATTACACATGCCGAAGTTGATGTAGATCTCATTGTTCCACTAATAATAAGGTATAGGGCATTGTTCTGTACTATGTCTAGAGATTATACATTTATTTTGGAACATGTTTTCAGTAGTGCACTGTTGTATTCTATAGCAGAACGCATGTAAATAATATATAGTCCTCTGATTATATCCTGTTTGTTCCCCAAGATGTGCCGGTGAACCTGTCCAGTAGCTGTAAGAGCTTCATTGCTTTATTTTTTTATTCATTTTTTACGTGCTTCTTAGGGTAATCTGCCGATTAAAAGTAACTCCAAGATATATGGGGTGTTCTTCTTTTAGAAATTTCTGTGTAACTAACCATATTCTGATATTTACTTTGACTACTTAGTGTCTTTTGGTAAAGATGGTTTATCTCACAGTTTATTTTCAGGTTCCATGTTTGGCAGTACTCGAATAGTCTTAAATCTCTATTTAGTCTTTTGGCTAAACTTTCCATATTCTCATGGCTCTGCCATATTGTTAGATCATCAGCATAGAGGGCTTTCTCAACTTTGGTATGCTTGGCCAGATCAGTAATGTAAATGTGAAACATGGTGCAACTCAAAGCAGAATCTTGTGATAAGCCTTCCTCTAGAACTTCTTTACATGTATTGCATCATTTATCTTTGTCTGGATTGTTCTATCAGTGATGAGTAAATCAACTTAGAAACAATTTTATTTCCACAACAATGGCGTAAAATTACTATATGCATGAGTATCGTAACCCCGCCGAAGACGGATGTGTAGGGCCATTGGCGCAAATTAAACGACGACACAGCGCATTTCCGTTCTCTGGACTACATCCTGCTGGAAATCTAGTAGGACCATTGTCCTGCTACAAGGGAGATCCAGCGGGAGTTTGAGAATGAACGTTGAAGAAGTATCTGAACTGGGAAAATATTGAACCATAATTTCTCTGATTCAAATGGTACATTACGATACTAAACTGTAATAAATAAGACATTTTCTGATAAATATTTAATGTTGCAAGTTGAAAACTGTTGACAACGTGGAGACAGAGCCCCCAGACACATTGGAGACGACGAATGATTTACCTCCGCAAGAAACAGCAAAATATTTTTTAATGTTAAAAAAAGGATTCGTTTAATTCGACAAATGTTACAATGTCACTTACTTTGCATATGAGGGGGTCCTGGGTTCACTCTCGAGTTGAGGCGGACATGTTCTTCAGACCGCAGCGGATATTGTGTCGATCAAGCCTGGATTGGGTACCGGATCAGTTCGGTAGGTAAAAACTGCGAGGAAGAGAAGATGGCTACCGCCATCATATAGCAGATCCACTGAAATGTGAAATCGCTAACATCTCACATGTATTAATAAATGCTATGGGTTAACCCTACATTACTTTCTTTACAGTGTCACTTGGAACCTTAAATAACTTTTTAAAAACCATGTTTAGTCTAATGATGTCCGACAATTGATGCAGGATTGTGCCCACCTTCCCCTTAAAAACACCAATCCCCAAAGCTGTTGCTTAATTATCTTTGATTTAGAAACTTTTAGCAAAATGTCTATTTATCCACGTGGTGTAGTGGTTAATCTATTTGCTTCCTGTTTAAGAGGTTGTGGATTTGATACTGGATTAGAACATCTTGTTTAAAACGCTTAAAGCTACGGCGTCGCGTGCTATGTGTGAAACCCTCGGCAGGAATCTTGCTGTTTTGTTGAGAAATTAATCCTGGCTATCGACAGTGTACTTCAGGCTTTCTAACAGAATTAATTAACCAAGCATTCATTCGTTACTTTTCTGGGTTATTCCCATGCTTTGGTCAATATTTATATACTTGGAATAGCATGCCAAAGATATCCACGGTTATTCCAAGTATGTAAATAGTAACCAATGGAAAACGTGGTAATAATAAAAAACGTACAAAATGAAGTCTTATTTACGTTTAGCACTCAGGTCGTCAATATCTGCTGACGGTCGCGGATTAATCATGGAGGCAAAACTTCAGGAGAGAACAAGAGGCAGACCAAGACTAAGTTGTACCGTGGCTAACGACAGTAATGGAAAACCTAGTTGAAAAGCCACGGGAATAGTCAAAAGGAACGAATGAAAACCTAATTAATTCAGAGAACATATCTTCTACCGCAGATCGGTCGCGGTTGGATACATGACATCGTACACCCTCTGATTGAACATGACTAAATGTCGAAACTGGTCAGCGTGCATAGAACAGCGACTTACAGTGTGGCAGTGAGGACAACATTCTATAAGACATGTCACATTGTTACATTCTGCAGAAATTGCAAGTTGAGATAATAAAAGGCTGTATACAGAGAAAATCATCATTATCAAGTGCCGTCTTCGCAACGGCGGTTAGCTGCAACAGATCTCCAACATCCCCTGTCTCTTATTTTGTTTTGGTGGTGCCCTCTGCTACACTGTAACCTGTCCATCTTATTATGTTATTCCCCCACGTGTATCTCTGTCTACCTCCTGCTCACTTTCCTTTGACTTTACCTTCAAGTAAGATCTTCAAAAAGGTGTCATGCTTTTTAATGTGTCCAAAATATTTTGTTTGCCTAACCTTTATTTCTCTTAGAAGTTCTTTCTTCATATTAAGTGGTTTTTGTTTGTTTTTTTTTCTTCTCTTTCCATGATGTTCTCCATATTGTTATATATACGTCTCAAATGCATACATTTTGTCTTCTAATTGTTTATTTAGTGTCCATGTTTCTGAGCCATACATTTATATAGAATAGATGTACCATTTTATAATTCTCATTTTTAATTTGTTTGTGATTTGTTTAGAAATTAATAATGTCCTCATATCATTGAAATTACTTTTAGTCATTCCTATTCTCCTTTTAACTTCTGTGTCACATCTGCCGTCATTTGTGACTATGTGTCCAATATTGATTTATATTTATGTTTAGCTCATATTCTTCTGTGTATTTGCTGATTATCATGGTTTATGAATATTTATCCAGTCCATATTCATTACTTGATTTAATTACTTGATATAATAGTCTTTGTAGTTCATGTTCACTTACTGCTAAAAGTGTTAACAGAGAAAATAAACACACATTAATTATATCGGTCAGTACAGTAGATCAGAATGGGAGACAAGCGTTGCTAAGACTTATCTCCCCGCGGTTTTAACTCAAATGAATCATACACCGCAGTCATCACGTATTCCAAACTGTAGGCCATTGGCCTTACAGATCAGAATTATCCTACTGTATGACAATTTATTAATGTACACAAAATATCAGTGTATATTCGGTGGCTGTAAAATAAGCGACTTTGTTAAATCAAAATGTTTATAAATCAATTCTGTAACATTTATTTTTGTAACGATTCAAATTAAAAAACATTTGATTAGTTGTAACGACAAATGAGTTTACTGTAAGACATAAATGTAATAATATCAGTAATTGTAGCATAAAATATATATATATATGCTTTTTACATTAAAATATAAAAGCTTTAGTTATGTCCCTTGTAAATTAATTTTTTAACAGATATTGAATTTTATAGATATTTTCACTCAAGGGAATTATTTTTTGTAATTTTTTTCAGAGATTAAAATTGTATAGATTATCTTCACCAAAAGATTCGATCCTTTCAAACCTGGATACAAAATCCGAATCCATTTTAAAAGGGTCACAGGTAAAAATGTCAGGTAAAAAAAAATTACAAGAATATAAAATTATCTATATAATTTTTCACTATTCCGCTGATTGTCTAAGATTCACTTCCATACATCAGAATTATTTGAATTTGAAATATTTGTCGAAACATCTGCAAAACAATCATGTAGTTTATCCGTACCTTTTTATGCTTGGGACATGTCTTCGTGTTCAATTTTGTTGTAAATATTAATTGACAACAACATTAAAAAGGAGGATCCCTGGTTTCTCGACGGTTTGTTGACAATGGGCGAAGGAGGTCAAAATTCTAAAGAAAGTTTAAACGTAATTCATGGACAACTACCAAAGCTATTAGACGTAACTATCAAAATAAAGATTTTATCTGACTACCGTTGGTATAAATAACAAATTCAGTCCTTTACCGTAGGTATAAATAAATAATTTAGTCCTTTACCGTAGGTATAAATAAATAATTTAGTCCTTTACCGTAGGTATAAATAAATAATTTAGTCCTTTACCCTAGGTATAAATAAATAATTTAGTCCTTTACCGTAGGTATAAATAAATAATTTAGTCCTTTACTGTAATGAATATTGCAAGAGAAAAGGAGAACATCAACATACAGATAAATAATAAACAACTAAAACAAGTAGATGAATTCAAATATTTGGGCAGCACATTGAGATATGACAACAAACACGAAGCAGAAATAAACGCAAGATGTAATAAGGCCTGTCAGATCATTGGTCAATTAACACCTTTACTAAGAAACAAAGATATTACACTAGAAACAAAGAAAGCGCTTTTCAACACCATTTTCTTACCAACATTGTGTTATCAGTGTCAAACTTGGACATTAGATTCTAGAACAATATATAAGATTAACACCACTGAAATGAAATGTGTGAGAAGTATGATTGGAGGTAGCTTGAGAGACAAAATCAGGAATGAAGCACTAAGGAAACAAGTAGGGATCAAGCCAACAATAGAATACATACAGAAACAACAAGTTAAATGGTACGGCCACATAACCAGACAGAAAGAGCAAAGTATTATCCAAAAAACACTTAACAAACGATACGAAAACAGGAGACCTATTGGACGCCCTCGTAAAAGGTGGATAGATAGTGTATTAGAGACACTCGGAAATATAACAGCAGAGGAGGCAAATAGAAGGGCAAAAGACCGTACACTCACTCTCCCCTCAACACCGAAAGGTGCACGAAAGTCCTTTACTGTGAGTATAAATAAAGAATGTTTTCCTTTACTGTGAGTATAAGTAAAGAATGTTTTCTTTTACCTGGCAATAAAGAGCTAACATATGTCGCGCTAATTAGTTCCCGGGGCGCAAAGAATAGCGACGTGTTGTCTGCAACGCATGTCGCAAATGGAGACTGTTTTGTGTACAGGGTGTCAGGGAGGAGTAATTGTTCTGATACTGAGGGTGTCATGCTCCTTTGGAGTAGTTCTCACATCCTTGGTTCCCACATGGCATTCAACTCTCACTTGCTGAGGCTCCCGGTAATTGTCAGCATGCAGCAGCAGCCACACCTCGGTTACGGCTATGACAGACTGGCCAAATCAGCTGAGGGTAACCGAGGGGCTCCAGCCTGGAGGTAAACACAGGGCATATCTACCCAAGCATGCGAATCCTGGATACTGCAAATAGTGCGGATAAAACATATGATGTCCAACGGGCTGGAAGGCACTTGCGTTGTGGAACACAAAGGGCTTTGTGTGGCACATAGAACACTCTTAGTCATCCACTGCATCCTGGTACATCTCCAGTCGTCTTGATTTTATCTTGCCATTGGAATATTGTTGAATCAGAAAGATAGAGAATGGGGTCGACGAATGGCGCAACTCTTTCACACTTAAAATAAAATTCAGCGCTGGTCATTACTCAAATATTATCATCCATCATCATCAACTCACACAAGTCCTGTGGCGATGAAGAAGTGGCGAACAAGAAAGTGTGGATAGTCAAGCTGCAATCACAATCCTGTACGCAGGCCGATCATGGGAAAGTGTCGCTTCCAGCTTAAATACAAGGCAGAAATGGGATTCGGCAGCTCTCTTTGTTCGGCCGAAAAACGCTATTCATGATAGCTCTGATCACTCACATAGCATGAGAAAGGGACTAGAAAAAGTCTTAAGAAAAAGTTATAAAAATCTTCAAGGTCACCCCTCTTCACCTTCAAAACAGCAATATTCACCAGAGCCAGCAGCACTAGCCAACTAAACTAAGGGAGATTCATGATATGTGGTTGCAACAAAAACTAAGGGAGATTCATGATATGTGGTTGCAACAAAAAGCCAAGGAGATCCAGAATTTCGCGGACAGGGGGGACTACAAGTGGTTCTACGATGCAGTGAGAACAATATACGGCCCAAGTTCTACAGGATCCCCGCCCTTGCTTAACGCTAATGAGTCAGCCCTATTTACAGAAAAAAACTCAGATCCTAAATCGATGGACACAACATTCGAAGCAATTTTAAATAAGCCATCAGCCCACATCGAAGAGGCAATAGATCGCATGCCACAACACATCATAAGAGAATAGCTTGACATACCATCAACAAATCAAGAAGTAAAGACTGCCATTGGACAAATGTCACGAGGAAAAGCTCCATGCATAGATGCCATCTCAGCAGATATCTACAAGATAGGAGAAGAGGTGCTTGTCCAAAAGCTTACCAAAATCTTTGTTACGTGCTGGAGCTCAGGAACCCTGCCTTAAAACCTGAAAGATGTCTCAGTCGGCCACCTATATAAAGATAAGGGACATAAACAGTCATGTGACAACCACCAGTGAATATCGTTACTATACATAGCCGGTAAAATACTAGCTCGTGTAACGCTGAACCGACTTACACATACACTCACAGATGATCTTTTGCCTAAAAGTCAGTGCGAATTTCGTGCTGGCGTGGAATATTGGACATGCTCTTTGCTGCCCGTTAACTCCAAGAAAAAAATCCACGAACACCAAAGAGAATTTGTCACAACATTTACAGATCTCAGAAAGGCATGTGACACAGTGAACAGAGATGGGATGTGGAAAGTCCTCGCCAAATATGACTACTCCACCCCCAATTTTTTTTAAATGATCAAAATAGTGCGACAGTTCCATTGTATTTGTTAGTTTTCTTTCTTTCTGTCATTTTCTCAAAAATTTCATCTGGCATCCATGCTTGTTTGTTCTTGGCTTTTCTTATTGATAAATTTTCATTTGATGTTTGAATACCCCCCCCCCCCTCCGCCGAAGACGGAGGTATCGGGTCATTGGCGCAAATAAAACGGCGACACAGCGCATTTCCATTCTCTGGATTATATCCTGCTGGAAATCTAGTAGGACCATGGCCCTGCTATAAGCGAGATCCAGCGGGAGTTTGAGAATGAACGCTGAAGAAGAAGAATACTTTTCTTTAGGATGTGTCATGCTGTATTGTATATTTTCTGACAATATGTTAATATGTCAACATACAATGACATTAACAAGTTCCAAAAAAATACGACGGGAACTAAGTTTTTAAAAGGGTTAACAGTAAATGCTTCATGGGTCCTTGATCCCTATTGTTCCCAAAGATGTCATACATTTCACACTTGTTCCATCGTGGCATTATTTGCTGTATATTTTTTGTTGAAGTTTATCAACAACTCTAGCATAGACACCAATAATATTAATCTTCAAGTGAAATCTTAATTTGCTGACGGCATATCAACAAAAAAAAATTAAATAAGATTTTCAATCCAAAGTTATTGAAATATAAGCCATACTTCACCAGTGCTTATTATCTCAACATGTTATAAACAAAATATAATTGACAACACTCAAAGTACTTCTTATGCAAAGTTTAATTATTTGGAATAACGGAATATCAGCCATACAAATAATAGATCAATTTAAGGACTCTTGTATCTATGGCAGATGTGGGTAATTTTGCCTGAATCGTCGGACCAGATTAAGTACTTTATAACTGGGATGAGACCAACACTATGTTTTCATTAGTACTCCGATGTATATCAATCAATCAAGGGACATGCCGAGTGGCGTATGCGATCATGAGTCTTCACATCACTCTGTATCTTGTGTTGTTAATAAATTGATGACATCTTTTTGTGCCGCAATGACAACCCATTCAGAAATGTCTCTCTCTGTCTTCCCCCTGTCTTTTCTTTCCTTGATCTTTCCAATCGCTACTACATGTTCATGTTTTGCTTTTCCCATCATATGCCCTACTGAATTTGATGGTCTGCTTCTAATTTTTGCTATAATTTGTCGTTCTACTTCTGCATACTCTGACGTACTAAGTAGTGGTTTTTTTTTCTTGACCAGATGCCAGTTCATTTATTTAGTACTTTTAAATCAACCTGATGGGCAAGTAAACATGGCGTGGTGGACCATTTTTATTCATCAAATACCAATGATCATATCGTCTTGATATGCGGTCTGACGTAAGTTTGTATCATTTAAAGTCGAGACGCCCGTGTGTTGCTGGGGCCCGAAAGGGGAGCAAAGAATAGCAACACTGTTTACCTTCCACGCTTGTCGTAAAAGGCGACTAAGGAGGTTATGGGATGGATTTGGCTGTCTCATCCCATTTAGGGTCAGTGGCTCAAAGCCATTCTGAAGTCGGATGTGTCAGACCGAAAGGCGCAAAAATCGCATAAATGCTGTAAACCATGACACAACGCATTTGTTCTCCGAACTACATCCTGCTAATCTGCAGGAGTTTGAGAACGTACGCAGAAGAAGAAGAAGTCGAGAATGCTGAGCATATTTTCTTGTTGCTGAATCTGCCGATCGATGATCGATTTGATCTGTTACTGTAGAAGCATGATCTTTGACAAAATTATATGTTTCATCACAAAAGACTATTGGTACTAGCGTCTCAATGAGCAGCCTTATTTCGTCCATTCTTTTCATTATTGAGTTTTGAAATGTCATAGAACCCCTATACGCATGAGTTTTGAAATGTCATATAACCCCTATACGCATGTTTTGTAATGTCATATAACCCCTATACGCATGAGTTTTGAAATGTCATATAACCCCTATACGCATGAGTTTTGTAATGTCATATAACCCCTATACGCATGAGTTTTGAAATGTCATATAACCCCTATACGCGTGAGTTTTGAAATGTCATAGAACCCCTATACGCATGAGTTTTGAAATGCCATATAACCCCTATACGCGTGAGTTTTGAAATGTCATATAACCCCTATACGCGTGAGTTTTGAAATGTCATAGAACCCCTATACGCATGAGTTTTGAAATGTCATATAACCCCTATACGCATGAGTTTTTTTTCATGTAATACGATATTCCGCCAGTTTATACCAAGAGTTACAGGACTTTACAAACCAGTTAACGGAAGAACACTGGCCCACAGAGATGGATATCCACAAAGATGTATGGGAGCACTGAGGAGCTTTCAAATACAGTAGCATTTATTAAGGAAACATGACTTGCTGTGTAGACATGTCAAACTGCGAACGAGAAGAAGAAGAATAATACATGGCTTTACAAAAGAATTCATTGATGATTGCCATACATCACAATGGCATTCGAAATGGAAAAAACAAATATCAGTATTTGAAATTAAATTTTATAAAAAATTCATAAGAATATTATGGACAAGAGAAAGTTCAGTTAACAAAAATAAATTTGAGAACGATGGTAAAAGAAGAAGAAGAAAATGTAGGCCTACTTATGCAGTTGTAAAGTACATACAATCTAACATCGGATGTTTATAATCTACTGAAGAATGGACTGTAAGTCATTCACAAGAATTACATATTATTATGCGTTCTTTCTGAAACTCCTGCAGGTTAGCAGGATGTAGTCCGGAGAACGGGTTGCGTTGTGTCATGAATTACAGCCTTGCTGCGATAGCTGCGCCGTTGGTCCTGCCACATCCGACTTTAGCATGGCTTTGGGTCCCTGGCCCTATATGGGTTGGGACAGCCAACTATATCCCATAACCTCCTAAGTCGCCTCTTACGACATGCATGTAAGGTAAATAGTGTTGTTATTCTTAGCTTCCCTCTCGGGCCCGGCAACACATGGAGTCCGCTTTAAGCATGGAACAATCGAAGCATGGAACAAACCTACATGATCACAGCGGAAACGTTGTTAGATATTTAGTCATCAGATCACCCTCATTAGAGACAGGACAAAACCATAGCTTATCACATATCTCTCTCTCCCTCTCCATGCGAATATCCGCAATTACTCGACGACGAGCAGTTCTAATTCCTGTTGGTTGACAAACAATCGTTTCAATTCATAATGACTTTCATTTTTGTCAGCGCCATATTTCATGCTCAGCTCGTTTATTCTGAATATGGAAAAGAAATCACCAACCTCATTAATAATAAAGGGACATAGAGTTTGAAAAATTCAGTTCTTAAGCCCAATGATAACCTATTGTACGCCCCTTCAAGGTTTATTTCGGCAGAACATGTCGCTATTATTGAGTCGAAATCTTAAAATACATAGAGATGGATGCATTACACAAGATTTACTTGTTATGAGAGGTGGGCGTTTGCGGAAACAACATGTTGCTCTATAGATAATAAAACGATATTCATGTAACAAATCTCCTGCCACAAGCAAATCTAGCCAACATTAACGTTAGAATGTTATGGAAATATATGATACCTATACAAATCTAGCTAACATTAACCTTAGAATGTTATGGAAATATATGATACCTATGCAAATCTAGCCAACATTAACGTTAGAATGTTATGGAAATATATGATACCTATGCAAATCTAGCCAACATTAACGTTAGAATGTTATAGAAATATATGATACCTATGCAAATCTAGCCAACATTAACGTTAGAATGTTATGGAAATATATGATACCTATGCAAATCTAGCCTACATTAACGTTAGAATGTTATGGAAATATATGATACCTATGCAAATCTAGCCAACATTAACGTTAGAATGTTATGGAAATATATGATACCTATGCAAATCTAGCCTACATTAACGTTAGAATGTTATGGAAATATATGATACCTATGAAAATCAAGCCAACATTAACGTTAGAATGTTATGGAAATATATGATACCTATGCAAATCAGCATAATAATTGCGCCTAAGTCAAGTACACACGGGAGCTATTTGGATTTTCAATTCCCCCCCCCCCTAAAGGAAATCAAAGCATGAATTTAGTACTTCCCCTCTCCCTCTAAACTATTTTCTAAAAATAGGTCATGAAATATCTTATAAAAATGAAGATATGCAATAATAATAAGAAACATAACACGTTAGGGTGTCCACACTGGAGACTTCCACACAAAAAGCTATCCAAACAACTCTATTCTCAGAATTCTGAGGAGTGTAGAAAAATCACGCCAAGATCTTTCTTTGATGTTATCAATCCATAATTTTCTCTAACCACATCTCCTCCTTATACCCTCAACTGCTACTTGTAAAATAATTTTAAAATGCAAGTCGTGTCTAGTTACATGTCCAAGCAAAACAGTTTTAAGCCGTTTCCCCAATGTCAAAATTGATTTTTTATAACCTGCAAGTTTGCATATTTGCTGCCGGTCAAATATATTTATCTTTTGTTCTATATAGCTAATTCTTAACCTTCACCACGCCATGGTCAAGTGTGATTGACAAAAAAAAGATGGCTGCTGTTTGCTGTTGTCAAGTGCACTCGCTCAATGAGACATCGTGCGAAATAGGCCTACCACAGCCTAATTACTGCTTGTATATAGTTCTAGTCATGCGCAATCGAGGCAGGGACATTCCCACTTCCTAAATGATTGTTGTAAAGATGTCGAGGTGGAAGATACGCGTGTTATAACAATTAATCTGACCACATCTGCATACCGGTACGATGCCTTGATGGTTGACCGTTTTTATAGACCTTTCTTTCATCGTATTTAGAATAAAATAACATTGAATCGTGGCTGGAATTATGAATTATTAGGTTATTTAGTTTCACAGCAGTGAATATACAGAATTCAGTGTTGGTTTGGGGACTTGTACGTTTGATATTGAATATTCTGAAGTGGCAGAAAAAATAACTCTAGGCCTAAGCTCAAAGAACGATTTTACTGCAAATCTACATGTTTTATACAGTTCCCCCGGCTATATTTTGATAATTTCGCAGTGAAAGAACATAAATACAACAGATTTGCATGATTTAGTTTACAGTGTTGCCAAGGAATTCGATATGTAAGGTAAGTTATTCTTTTTTCTTATTTTTTTCCTCTTTATTTGTTATAAAATATGTTTTTTGTGAAAAACGTCTTTACCACTTTCTCATACATCTGGTATCACACACACACGTACATAAATTACACCAATATATGCATAATTCAATTCTTTATTTATATGTGCAAATATTATTTAAATATCTCTAACAACCAAAAAGTTATCACATTTTCAAAACAGTCACCATCAATAACGCAAATTTTCAAAAAAGAATCCGGTGGCAGGGAGACGTTTCGTATTTTTTAATCTGGCTTGCTAAAGGTTTTAAACAAACGTCCGACACCATTGTCAACACGGCAATGTGAAAATGTGGACAGGCACCACCGATAGCAGAGCATATTCTTCAGGAATGCCATGAATATGAAATTAATCAATCAAGTGCCATGTCGAGTGGCGTAGGCGATCATGCTTCTCAGCAATTATATAATGTCTCTTGTGGTGTTACTAAGTTCAGTTGGTGACTTCTTTTTGTGCCACAGTGACAACCCATCAAGAAATTTCCCTCGTTGTCTTCTTCTGACTTTTGAAAGATCACCTCTTATTTTTCCGATGGTTACTAAATGTTTACGTTTTACTTTCCTCAATATGAAATGCTGAAGTTAATACACTGGCCTTGAGAAACAACAGTGGGGGAAAAACTCTACGCACCCCCTGTAAAGTTACAGACAGAACACAGTCAAATTTAAAGAAGACATAAAACTTCAGATATGAGCATGTTCAAGAGAACGACAGAGGAAGAAGAAGAATCAGCATAACGCAAGTTACAAATCTTACAAGATATGCAAGAAAATGGACGAATGGCCTTTTATATTTAATTCACTCACTCCACTCCCCTTTTTTATTACAGAAAACATATCTACGGCCCTTCAATTGCCTTTGAACAAGATTACGGCACTACATGATATTTGTTGTTGTCGAGTTATTTCAACGACCTCTTCCACTTGGTATTTCTTACAAATAATTTCTTTTCTTTTGTTAATTAATGTCCTGAAGATAGCAGACGAGATTTGAACCATGTCCATTCAGCTGCTGTCAACTCATTTCCCAACTTCAACCAACACATTTTCTGAATTCGACCAACCCCAGTCCCTAATACATAAGTATAGACAATTCTAACCAAGATATCCGACTTCTGTATATTCTCAAAATATTATGAATATGGAACGGTCGATCTCGAGTCATAGCCATAATTGTACAAGCACGGTATGTACTCATTTCTACATGACCACACATTTTTAAACAAACACGACCGGAGTCAAAAGGGAGCAAAGAATAGTAACACTGTTTACATTCCACGCATGTCGTAAAAGGCGACTAAGGAGGTTATGGGATGGAGTTGGCTGCCCCATCCCATATAGGGTCAGTGATCCAAAGCCATGCTGAAGTCGGATGTGTCAGGCCGAAAGGCGCAGATATCGCAGCAGTGCTTTAAACCATAACACAACGCATTCCGTTCTCCGGACTACATCCTTCTAATTTGCAGGCGTTTGAGAACGAACGCAGAAGAAGAAGAAACAAACACGGACCATTCCTAAAACGTGTTGATATCAGTTTCTAGATGAAATGGTATCAGATGAACAGACCTGGTTCAAATCTCATCTGCTACCTTTATATCAATGGAAGACTATCAATGCAGACCCGAATTCGAGTGCTGAGATGTTGGAACCAATTCTTTTTTAAAGATGTAAAGCATGGACTGTAAACACGAAAATTCAAGGCGAACTATAGGTTACAGAAATGTGGTTTCTGAGAAAAATGATGAAAATACCATGGGCAGCTAAGAAAACTAATGCAGAGGTTCGCATTGATGCTGACGTAAAAAGACCAATCATATCAAACATTAGAGGCAGACAGTCAAGGTTTCTAGGGCATGTGCTGAGAAGAACACATCTTGAATACTTAATAACCACTGGAAAGATCAAGGGGGGAAGAGATAGGGGACGGCAAAGAGAAAAGTTACTAGATGGACTTGTATTGTGGCACGGTAGAAGCTCATCAACCAAGCTTATTGACAACACAAGAGACAGAGTCGTGGAGAAACATGATCGCCTACGCCTTCGGCATGGCACTTGATTGATTGAAGATCTTCAACAAGTTGTCATGTCTTTTAATGTGTCCAAAATAGTGTATTTACTTGATCTTTATTTCCTTTAATAATTATTTAATCATACGAAGTGTTGTTAGAACCTTGTTGCTTATTTTCTTCTCTTTCCATGTTCTTCTATATATCCACATCTCAAAGGCATCAATTCAGACTTCCAGTTGTTTATTTATTGTCCATGTTTCTGAGCCATACATTAATATAGAATATATGTATCATTTTATGATTCTAATTTTTAGCTTGTTTGTGATTTGTTTAGATGTCAATATTTTCCTCATGTCATTGAAAGTACTTTCAGCCATTCCTATTCCCCTTTTGACTTCTGTTTTATAACTAGTCTACCATTATTTGTGATTGTATGTCTGAGATATTAGTAATGTTCTACTTGTAGTATATCTACATGTATTTTTATATTTAGCACCTGTTCTGCTGTTTATCATGGTTTTTGTTTTTATTGGAGGTTATATCCAGTCCATATTCTTTACTTGATTTATCAACCTGACCTATTAGTCTTTGTAGTTCATGTTCACTTTCTGCCAAAAGAACAGTGTCATCTGAATACCTTAGGTTGTTTATTATTTTCCCACTGATCTTGAGTTCAGATATTCCTTCTATATGTTTAAAGATATTCTATGTGTAGATATTAAATAGACTGGGTAATAAAATACATCCTTGTCTTACTTCTCTTTTTATTTCTATGTATGATGAGTAGCTGTTTTCACACCTTATTAATACAGTTTATTCCCAATATATATTTCTAATCAGTCTGATGTCTTTTTTATCTACGCCTATTTCCTGAAGACATTCAATTAAACTTTTCATGTTGGACTGTGGCAAAGGCCTTGCTGTAGTCTATGAAGCAAATATAGATACTTTTTGGAAGTGCTATATATTTATCTATCAATAGTCAGATACTATTTTCCTAAAAACCAAATTGTTCTTCACTGACTCAAAAATCTATCTTGTTTTTAATTCTTTCATGTATTATCTTGAGAAGTATTGTGGTTATGCAACTTTACTCATCAAACTTAATATTCTGGTACATGATAATGCTCTTATAATACACAGCTCTGGTACTGCTACTACTACTAATATCCTATAAATTTCATTTCTGGTACTACTACTACTAATATCCTATAAATTTCATTTCTGGTACTACTACTACTAATATCCTATAAATTTCATTTCTGGTACTACTACTACTACTACTACTACTACTAATATCCTATAAATTTCATTTCTGGTACTACTACTACTAATATCCTATAAATTTCATTTCTGGTACTACTACTACTACTACTACTACTACTACTAATATCCTATAAATTTCATTTCTGGTACTACTACTACTAATATTCTATAAATTTCATTTCTGGTACTACTACTACTAATATTCTATAAATTTCATTTCTGGTACTACTACTACTACTACTACTAATATCCTATAAATTTCATTTCTGGTACTACTACTACTACTACTACTACTACTACTAATATCCTATTAATTTCATTTCTGGTACTACTACTACTACTAATATCCTATAAATTTCATTTGCCTTTTCTTGATGCATCTCATTACAATCTTCAAACACTCATCTATTTAATTACCAGGACATTTGATTCGTTATAGATTCTTAACCCCCATCCCACAAATCACACTTCAGCTTTCTTTGGTGCATATTTATCACCATTTCATTACCCAAATATAGACTTCAGCTGTAGAGTTGATAAAATGCCTAATAAGTGGATAAACTCAAGATTAATTGATATCAGACTGAGAGATATCTTGATACTGGAATATCAATTTTGAATTCTAGATTTTATTGAAAAATGTGTTGAGATGTAATTAAACTTCAAGTGAAGATATATTATTTCAAAGGTTAAATATGGTCCCATTCTTATAATATTACATGTCGGTCTTCACTTATTGATTGATATTTCTCAGGTGTCACGTTAGATGGGACACGAGTTTTTAATTAAATTTATTTAATTTTTAACTTTAATTAATTTTAATTAAAGTAATTAAATTTTAAATTACAAGCTCATTATTCAACATCATTACCCTCATCTGTATAATCTTCTGCTTTCAATCTCCTGTTGGTTAGCAGGATGAAGTTTCAAGAACTGAGTGAGCGAGAGACTGCAGTAAAACTATGCACAATATGGTAGGTAAATATTGAAAACAAATATATATAAAAACAAATGCAGTGACATATCAACTTTCACCATTACTTCCGCATCCAAAGATCAATATGGACATACAGAGACATATATCTACAATTTTCATACCAACACTTTGTTGCCAGTGTCAAACATGGTCTTTAATAACCTCGCAGCAGAGAAAAGTCATCACATGTGAGATGAAGTGTTTAAGAAAAGCAGTTATAGTCACCAAACTGGGCAGAGTAAGAAATGAGGTTATCAGAAAAAGAGTAGGAATACTGCCTTGTATCGAATATATAGAATGTCAGCAGATAAAGTGGTTTAGTCAACTTATGAGAGTGGGCCCAAGTAAATTACCACTGAGAGCTTATAACAAATGATCAGCTGGATACAGAGCAAAGAGAAGACCGAGAAAGAAATGGATTGATAACATCATGACCACCCTCCACAAACTTGGACTCAGTACAACTCAGGCATCACATCTGGCCTTGATCAGAAACTTACAGCTTCCCCCCTACGCTTAATGACAAGTGTGGATGCTATCAACAAGCTTCCATCTGGGGATGGTCAATAGTTAAATAGCTTTACAATTAAAAAAATACAGCAGTGACATTTGGACCATCTTCATTAATTTCGTTTGGTTGTGCAGTATCTATCAAGGAGTTCAATGTTGGCACAGTCCATTGCATGACCTTAATAAAAAGGTCTTTATCAAGATTGAGGGAAAAAAGCAAGTTCTTGAGAACATAATAAATTGTCAAAGCTTTTTATCTTGATCTGTTATACCTTTGCCTTTCACATCCCACATCTGATTTCATAATGCATTTTTGGTCACATTGAATTGCGGAATAGGGTAAACCATCCTTAGTCAACTACTATAGTATACATGGTAGGTCACAGAAGCACTATTCTTTGTTCCTCTTCCTGGCCCAAGCAAAGCAAGGTGATCTTCATTATTTTATTTGTGTATAATCAACATCTCCATTTATGGGCACTAACTAAAGATCAAGAGAATAAGTTGACTAGTGTGAAAATAAATGTCCAAGAATAACAGCAAACAGAACAAGACGAGATCATTTGAGGAATGAAGAGAATACAAGAACTGTTGGAACATCATCTGTGGTCAAACGCTTGTGTATTGAAAAACAGAGACTGGGTTCAGCCACTTAATGAGGCAGCAAGAGCATACAATATAAAAATTGAAACGGCAAGAGGCAGATCAAGAAGAAGGTGGATTGAGGGAGTTACCAATGTTCTGGGATGTCATATTACTTCATATCCTGAAATCAAACATGCACTAGCTTGAAAACCAATCGTCATTCAATTCTGCAACTCATAACAGAAAAAAGACAATAGTCAGACAGGCAGATCCTGACCAATTGCTAGCATAAGACCAACCAACAGAATTTCAAATAAACCTTTTGATCATATTTTCATCGATTATTGTGATACTTTTTGTTGCTCACTATTTATATACTTTGTGTCATCTGCTAAAGCCGACCAACGAAATGCAATGGAATAACCTAAAACATTGACCCAAAAAGCTTGTTTTAATTCTGTTGGTATATCTTCTATTGTTGAAAGTCACAGATAGATAGAACATCTCCATTACAATGCCCTGGGCAATATTTTGGTGATTATATTCCCTGTTACAGGCACCAGTGTGTATTTTCTACTTCCTGACAAACTCTCTCGTCACAAGTACTCAAGGGAGCAGTTTTTCAGAATTTTGCACCAAGGCCCAAATATTGCAGGCATTTCTATCTTGCGATGATTATCTCACCGATCTTGTATAGTCTTTTGGCAAACATATACTGTTGGTCATAGTTTGGTTGGTTGATAGAATTAAATCCTCATTTGTTTTGGTGGCTAATGCACCTTTCATCTTTGGTTAAGGGACCAAGTTAGTTATATAATAAAGGATCTCAAAGTTCTGCCGGTAATGCTCTTTAGGACCCTCAGATTTTGATATTTTTGTCTAAGATTATGCATAGAAGAGAAGGAAGTGGGTGATGAGAGAAATCATAGGTTATTGTGAAGCTGATGGTGATTTGAGTATGCATATATATATATATATATGGCTTTTTGCTTCTTGCAGATGGTCATTTAGCAATAAGAAGAAGCAGCCCATTGAATATTTCAGTCAGGAATGTGACTTTTCAAGTGATCATAACACAGGAAGATTTTTTTGTGTGTCTTTCTCTTTTTTCTTCCATATCTTTAAATAAATTATTTCTGAACAATGCTGCTTCCGCACACAATTCTGCCTCCAGACATTCTAAGTTTCTGCAATGTTTTCCCAGTTTTTAGATTCTATGTGGAAGCCTTTCATTGAGAATTTACAGATGTCTTTATACCTGAGCATTCATCTACAAGGGCTCGATGACCTTTAGCCAGTTCCCCCGAATAGTACCTGTTTTGGAATACAGCAGTTTGGCATTCTGCGGATGTAACCCAGCCAATGCAATCTGTTTATATAGAGTGTTTCCATGGGAGATGGTAGCTGAGTGTGGTCCAGCACTACCATGTCAGTGATTTTGTCATGCCATTTGATTTTTTAAGATCTTGCAGAGACATCTTAGAATCACAGAGTATTCAGAGAATCCATAAAGAAGTCTACGTTCTCGAAAGAATATGTCACATGATATATATATATATATATATATATATATATATATATATATATCATGTGTATATATATATATATATACACACACATACACACAGGTGTATATATAATGAAGAACTAACTTATGAGACTAAGATATATATCTATGGTGAATGAAGAACTAACTTATGAGACTAAGATATATATCTATGGTGAATGAAGAACTAACTTATGAGACTATGATATATATCTATGGTGAATGAAGAACTAACTTATGAGACTAAGATATATATCTATGGTGAATGAAGAACTAACTTATGAGACTATGATATATATCTATGGTGAATGAAGAACTAACTTATGAGACTATGATATATATCTATGGTGAATGAAGAACTAACTTATGAGACTAAGATATATATCTATGGTGAATGAAGAACTAACTTATGAGACTAAGATATATATCTATGGTGAATGAAGAACTAACTTATGAGACTATGATATATATCTATGTTGAATGAAGAACTAACTTATGAGACTATGATATATATCTATGCTGAATGAAGAACTAACTTATGAGACTATGATATATATCTATGGTGAATGAAGAACTAACTTATGAGACTAAGATATATATCTATGGTGAATGAAGAACTAACTTATGAGACTATGATATATATCTATGGTGAATGAAGAACTAACTTATGAGACTATGATATATATCTATGGTGAATGAAGAACTAACTTATGAGACTATGATATATATCTATGGTGAATGAAGAACTAACTTATGAGACTATGATATATATCTATGGTGAATGAAGAACTAACTTATGAGACTATGATATATATCTATGGTGAATGAAGAACTAACTTATGAGACTAAGATGCCTATCTTAGAACTAATAATACTAATGAAGATGGCTACACAACGAAGTAGTTATGAACACATTCAGGTTCTTTGTTGAAATCTTTATTTTGCATTAAATAACATGCAATAACAATATACATTTCAAATATGTAATGTGCACTGTGTTATGAGAAGATGTTACAACATTCATGAACATTACTGATTGGAGTGTTATAATGAATATAGAATATAAAATTATGGAAAAACATTCTTTGTGCTCTTTCGACCTCATATCAACAATATACTGTGTTTTTTTCCAAGAAAAACATAAATAAGGTAATTTTTTAATCTTTTTATTTTATTTGTGGTTTTTTTTCAATATTACAAGTTTATACATTTATTATGGTATATACATTTTATGTCATTTCTAAATATGAACGTATTTAGAATTCTGGCAACCTGTGAAAAAATCATCATGTCACATTTTTTCTCAATTTCTTACTTTTGTCTTCTATCAAATCAACCCTATGGATGATAAATAGTTGCAAGACAGCAGACACTGAACCTTGCCCTTTTGTGGCAGACTCAAAAGTGATGAGGAATGCTAGATATGTCATCACTGTCGATGGGTCAACAAATCTGGCAGAAGAATGAGATGACTTAAGATGGTTGCCCAGACATGGTAATCCTGGCGCAACGAAATGCCTCCCTTCAGAGACTAAGCACGCAATCATACACTCCTTTACACAGCCATGCCTCTGAGACACTTTATTGAGTCCGGGTGTCTGCGAAATGAGAATAACCTGTGCTTTTGTTAGAAAGGCAATGGGCTGTCAAGAGCTACCTTCTCACAGCTAAAGGGATTATTTCATCATCATCATCGCCTGGATATTTGATTATTTCTCCTAGAAATGTGATTCTCTGGGTTTGAATTTTAGTTTTCACTCCAAGAAATTTCCCCTTTCCTCTTGTAGCCATCCTGAACCAGTATAGGGTTACAACAGGCTTAGCGCTCTACTAAAGTGATGAGATTTATCATTTCTTAGTGGTACAAAAAAATTACGAAGGAATCATTTTCATATTACAATTGTTTGTTTTTATCAAGAAATCATTTTCGGGAGCTCGCTAGTGTGTATATCTCAGTGGGTGTGAAGTCACCAGATATTGCATAGGGATACTTGGGGGTCAGTTATCGAAGAAATATATATAATTATGACATTTTGATTTACTAACTAAAGTCATTTTATACGTTGATTCAGAGTTCTGTCATGCCATCATACATATTGTTACTGTAACAGTTGACAAAGTGTTTGAGAGATAGATTAAGCAGTACCAGAAGCATTAGGTATTAGGTACGTTGATTATTGTCTTCGCAAACCGGAAACGTCCATACGTGCTCTGATCTCCGCTTCAGTAAATCTCTCAGGGTATACGGCTGATGATTCTAGTTCTATGTTGGTTCACTACTCTTTTTGAAATCTTTGTCAGGGGTTCTCTTCGGGCCACGGCCATCCTCACTCCCAATTCTCGATATTGACTCATGCTTATCAATCTCAAAATCCTCTGATCGTGAGGACTACGAAGAGCAGTGAGTATGTCTGCTCGGTCCATAGGTTGACCGTCTGTTGTGGTGACGAGGCTAGTTAATTTGTCGGCCTGTTCCTTTCCCTCCATTCCCGCATGTCTGGAGACAAAAATAAGCATGAGTTTTTGTGTTGATGCCCGCATTTTAGCTTCTCCATTGACTCCACCCATTCCCTACGTACATAACCTGTTTTGACTTTCTGAATCATATTAGTGAATCACTTAGTATCCATGCATGGGAATAGGCTTGTGTACCAGAAGTAACGTTGTGAATGAGAAGGTCTCAGCACCAGCATTACACCATTCACACAGTGTCATTGCTGTAAATGAAACTGTGACATAAGCATCTTCCCTCTCCAGACTACATCCTACCATAAATCTAGTAACACCGTTGCTACAAGAGAGATCCAGCAGAAGTTTGAGAACAAATGCTTAAAAACAAAAATGTTTACTTCCACCAAGACTCTGTTTACTTCCACCAAGACTGTTTACTTCCACCAAGAGTCTGTTTACTTCCACCAAGACTCTGTTTACTTCCACCAAGATTGTTTACTTCCACCAAGACTCTGTTTACTTCCACCAAGAATGTTTACTTTCACCAAGACTCTGTTTACTTCCACTAAGACTGTTTACTTCCACCAAGAGTCTGTTTACTTCCACCAAGATTGTTTACTTCCACCAAGACTCTGTTTACTTCCACCAAGACTCTGTTTACTTTACTTCCACCAAGACTCTGTTTACTTCCACCAAGACTCTGTTTATTACTTCTAAATATCTGTTATTACAAAAACATTATTTGTAAAAACTTTTTCATACATTTTCAGAAGACGTGATTCTTGAAACTGATGCTATGATTCACCTTCATATGATGTTGTGTCCAGTTCATGCACATCTTCACTCCAAGTGTACGGGGGTATACTGTTGTGTTCTGTGGAGCAGAAGAGTCAAAGAGTAGTATTTTATCCAGCGAGGAAGAGTCTCACAATTATGCTGCTACAAGGACAGAGGAAATGAAATAAAAACTCACCCAGCATACAGAAATACTCAAAGCCACATGATGATGAAATAATTCCATTAGCGGTGAGCCACTTTTTTAATTGAGATCTTGATCGATTACCCACTGAGTCCCCATGTGATCTTAGTAAAGCTGTATTATTTAATTTCCATGGGATATAAAAGCAATTAAAAATTTGTGTTTTCTTCTGCGTCCCTTCTCAAAGTCCTGCAGATTAGCAGGATGAAGTCCAGAGAACAGAATGTATGGTGTCACAGTTTACAGATTAGCTGTAATATCTACGCATTTCATCCTGACACATCTGGATTCAGCATGGCTTCTGGGCCACTTTGACCCCTATATGAGATGGGACAGATGACTCAACACCAAAACCCCCTGGTTTCTGGTTGCCTCTTACCATAAGCTTCTCTGGAATGATCTGAAAAATTCTTACCCAAGTACTGACAGAGACACTGAGCGTATACTCTTAGATGGCTGACAGACAGATTAGCTAAGCACTTATGGGAACACCCTCAGTGCTGTGGATACTGATTCCTACTGAAAAATCAAGAATGTTTCATCCCTATTGTGATTCATCTGTCAATCATTATATCACAGTAGCAATGACATCAACGAACTGTACGATTCACTTCTATCACTTACTAGGTCAAAGCAAATATACCTTAAATGAACTTTGCATCACTTTTTTGCCTTCAGAATGTGTCTTGCAGCTTCCGGGTTCAATTAACAATTCCCACAAGCCATGATCTTACCTGTTGCTTCAAATATTCCACTTATCTGTTATTTCAAATGTTCACCTGCAATTCAATGCTTACTCACCTATAACTTCAAATGTTTCACTTACCTGTAACTTCAAATCACTTATAACAAATGTTCCAAATCACATGTAACTTTCATCACATATACTTTTAAATGTTCCTCTTACCAGGTATTTTATATGAAGGACAAGCATAAAGACTCTGGCCAGCATCAACTCTCAAAGACTCTCCAGTGATAAACCTAGCCCCAGGTGAAAGCAGGAAACAGACAGCAGCTGATACCTAAAATAAAAAATAAATAAAATTCAGAAATATAAACTCCAAATGTAGTCACTTTTTAAACCCTTACTTTGCGTACGCATGTTTTCAAATCGTGTTTGTGCAGCAGTTGAAGGCTTGAGTGCTCCACCATTGTGTGGTAGGCTCTATACACATGTCAATCTGTAAAGTTTCCCTTACTGAGCAACCGTATCAATCATTTTTGGTGATGTCATCCTTCCATTGAGTAATTAGTTCCTTTAGCTTTGAGCACCCATCCTTACAAACATACTGTTACAATTGTATCATTTTTAAAGTGTTAAAAAATATGGTGCAATGATAGCAGACCAACCCCCAAAGTTTTGTGGGAAAAAATTTGAGCAGAAATCGGTGTCACACTATTTAGTAGTCATGAATGCAAAAACAAAATGTAAACAAATGTAAAAATAGCAGCAAACATTGTTCAAGCCAAATTCCACACACTAAATAATGATGTCATCATGAGATAAAATTGCCAGCCGCATGTGTTAGGATTAGATCTTAGGTTTAGTGGATAATGTTAGGGTTTGGCTCTAGATAACTGGCCCACACAAGTACCTTTGAAGTCATTCTCCACGACATTGCAAAATATTAATCTTCAGAAAATGTTTAGTAAGAAATAACCCTAATCCTAACCCTAACCTGAATACTTGACCTTACACCTAACCCAATGTTTAACCTTAACTCCTAATCCTAACCCTACCCTTAAGATCTAACCCTAAGCAAGACGAAACATGTGAGGCTGACAATTTTATGCCACGATGACATCATCATTTAGTGTGTAGAATTCTGCTTATATGTGTTTCAAAATTGCACACATTACAAACAAAAATAAAAAATAATTCATTGGTGCGCAACAGTGGTTCTGCTATCAATGTATGAAAAATATCAAGCAGGGACGGGAAACAACAGACCTGCGAGGTCATTTGGTAAGGCCATGATAAACTGGAGGCGGAACACAAATTTCAATACTATTTAAAACTTTTTATAAAGCAGCATAATTTATTTTAAGTCAATCCTAAAAATTGGACACTCCAGCCATCCATGATTCTTGACTAGGAACAAGCGTCATGGTACTGGGGGCATTCCCATATATGCTCTGCCGTTCCGTCAGCCATCTAAAAGTGTATACGCTCAGTGTCCCAGTCAGTTGCTGATTATGTGTTCTGATTTCTGGAGAGGGCGCACTTTCTCCCATCATTTCTAGTCACTCCCATTTCTACTATTCTCTGAATATGTACATTGTCACGTTCTACTTCCTCCGGCGATCCTGTAATGATGCAGCGCAATGACTTGTGACGAGACACTAGGCATAACAAATAATGTCCAATTGAACTTTTAATCATAGGATAGTAGTAACATGCGAGAGAAACTGCTGTCACCTGAAGTCATGCAATGCACTACAAGAATTGAGGACTTATGGACACCTTTAGCAAGCTGTGTTTACAAATCCAAAACTCCCCCCTGCCACTGAATTCTTTTTTGAGAATTTGTGTTATTGATTGTGGCTGTTTTAAAAATTCAATAACTTTTTTGTTGTTAGAGATAATTAATTAATATTTGTACATATAAATATAGAATTGAATACTGCATATATCAGTGTATTTTTTTACGTGTGTATGTGATACCAGACGTATTCGAAAGTAGTAAAGATGATTTTTCACCAAAAAATAAAGAAATTATAACAGATAAAAGGGGAAAAAATTATTAAAAAATTACTTATCTATAGTTTTTATATTTTCTGAAGTGGGAACCCTGTAAAATAAACCTAATTCAAATAGTATTTATGTGGTTTCATTGTCAAATCATCATAATGTCACTGGTAATAATGAATGAACCTCATAGATTTGCCATAAATTGTTATCTAAAAGATAGACCTAGTCATTTTTTATCGCTCCAACACAGTCGATATTCAGTGATTCACCATCTAAATCATGAAAGCAGCGTGATCAATGGACAATACTATATTATATAAATCAACTTACCTCTCAAAACACGTCTAACACACTAACGTTATCAGCTAGGTCTATATCTCCCACAATTTCATCGAAATCGCTACGCCAATCATGGCTATATGCCGAAAGGACATGCAAATTTTCTACAATTTCATCCTCGAAAATTTCTTAACCCACGCTGCCAACAGAATCAGTATCACTAGAATTATCACTATCTAACACCACATCATCTACTGGAGCGATATCTGCTTCTAGGAACAGCACAATTTCCTCCTCATCGGAATAGTCATCCATAATAAACTCGAAGAAAATTGAATCCACGATGAACAAACTTGATTGCTTGGATGTCTGTAGGAAAAAACGAACTACTCATCTCTATTCTACAAGATTTGTGTGACAAATATGGTGGCAGACGTGTAAATGGAATAGGCTTCATCTGCGCATGTCCCAGTTTATGTGCATTTCCAAACGAGGCTTTACTACGGGGAAAAAACACGTCATGTTTATAGGTGGGTCAGGACACCTTTAGCTTAGAAGGAGCTAGTACTTTAGGGGATCCGTACCACCTTTAGCTTGCTAAAGGTTAAGAGAGTTTATCAATATAAAACTCGAGCCAACATCTGAAAAATTAAGTAGTCAAATTAAATTAATTGTCATACACCTTTCTACAGGTTATCTCTAGACATAGAGGATTAATTGCATTTGTCAAGAACTGACACATTTCAGTCTTGATGTAACTAATTTAATTATATATCATTGCATCATATAACAAGAAAGTCACTGCACACAGTCAAGTGTGATGTTGCACACAACAATGAGATGTCAACAGTAGTGCTAAGCATAAATTGTGTCAAAAGCAGTGGGTTTAACAACAAACAGTTTAGGGAATTAGTGCAGGATTTTGACTCTGAGTACAGTGATCTTGTTTATCATTGTTAATTGTGCTTGTTGAGTCACAAAATTATGCTCATGAGGTTTTATGACCTGCAGGATGAAGTTAGGCAGTTCATGAATCTAAAGAAACCTGTCATGGAACTCAATGTCAGCAAGTGGCAGTGCAATTTAGCATTCACGGTGGACATTACCAAATACCTGTCGGAGCTAAATGTCAAGGTGCTGGGTCCCCAACCCAGCTTACTCCTTTCTAACATGAAATTTGAAGCTATAGTCTGTGTAAAGAGCTACTCTAAAGAAATAGCATGGTGGGTACCCTCACTCTTGGAGAATAAATGCTTTCTATGACATTTTAATATGCTGATGAATGTGCCAAACCAATTGAGGCATTTAATGAAAGATTCAAGAACATGTCTGCAGTGACATGTGCAAAACAAGTGCTTCTGATTGATGGAAACCTGTAAAAGCATTTGTAATAGACATATCATCAATATCTAGAAATATTGCGCATGCGGTTGCGTCTCACCAATGGCTCACTAGACAAACCAACCATGCAACAGAAAACCTTAGTAGATGACATGCCTTTAGATTGAGGTTATCTTTTTATAGAAGCTTCATGGCACATCATCTATACAATCCCGTAGTCGCAACCTTCGATAACAGTTACCATGTTGTTTCGACTGGCTGACGTTGTGCTTGAACTAGTTACGGGCACTGCATGGGTAGGCAGAACAACAAAGAAACCTATCTAAAGGGCCAGAATTGTGCCCTGATGTCAACGTCTGTTTCGGCAGCATTAGACTCCAAACACCATCGAGTCGAGTGGATGTTGGAGCAGAGGGCGTAGCACTTATGGGAATGCCCCACGTGCTGTGAGGCCAGTTTATAATCAAGAATATCATCAATATTAGTTGATGATGTTCCTTCTTCGCAAGCAAAGATGAGCATGGCATGAAATGCAATAAATGTGATGAACAAGTACAAAAAACAAACATTGGTGATTATTTGTTTTGCGTTCGCTCCATTGTAACCATCACGGATATCCGTGCGATTTCTGCAGGGAGCGTGATTACGTTGTGCCACCGTTTTGCGCCTTGTAGGCCTAGCACATCCAATTTTGGCATGCCTTGACAATTCGGGTGGGCTACCCTTAGCCTGTGATAACCTCTATATCTGCCTTTAGGCTGTGCCTGTGCCCATTGGGTACTGAACCGTTTCTCATCCATGAGCCTGGTTCCTTAGGGGAAGAACTCAAAAGAGGAGTCGACTCCGCAGTCACATGTATACAAAGTTCAAGATTGGCAACACGGCCATGTGTACAGGCAGCACAGAGTGCCAAACATATACCTCAAGAGTGTTCTGAGCATGAAACGCTGAGGCAGACATATTGGCCAGAAGAAACAACACTGGAATCAAAGCTCTATGGAACACTGTATGAACTACAAAAGACAGTGAGTTTTATTAATGAGACAGAACTACAGATATAGACATGTTTCAAGTGAACGAATGAAGAAGAAGCAGTGTCCACACACAATTGACAGAAGCCATGCCATTTGATGCCCTGGACCACATGTGTACTTTGATGACTCATTAATTTTGGAATTTGTGTACATCTGGCTTTTGTAAATTTTTAAGTTTTTTTTTTTTTGAGAACCCCAGGAATTGTGAGCTATTAGCTCTTATTTCCTATGTGCAGTGGCATGGTTTTCTGAGCTTTCATACCCAGGAGACTTCAGCTTTCGGCTTAATGCAATGTCTATTGAAGGAGCCTTCTACTCAGAATGGATCTATAATTGTATAGATGACAAGCTACAAAGCTTCCATAAGAGAGTCTCAATATATACTACGGTTTTCTGTTGCATGGGTGGTTTTTCTAGTGGGCCATTGGTGAGACCCACAGATACAACTGCACGCATGACTACACAGTTTATTGCATTCAGTTGTGAGTAAAACATACAATGATTGAAGATTGTGTATACTGAACTTAAACTATAACAACTAACACACCTCCTCAACTGTACCATTTCTGTTATATGGTACAGTCTCCTTTATGGTGTCAAAAATTTTAACATTTCCATAATTCGCAGCAGCTGTTTCTGAGTAGATTGAACCCTACAATTCACAAGAAAAGAATCATTAGAATTTGTAATCATAATTTTTTTTAGTAAATAAGTGTATGTGATAAACAAAGATATAAGAATTTACAAAAGAATCATTATAATATAATTGTAATAATAATTATCAAATTTGATTCCAAGGTTAGTTGTTAAATGTCTGTAGTCTAGTCCATCTGTCAAGCTACTATTATTTTCAACGTCTGTCCCTTGTCTTGTATTTTTTTCTCTATAAAGACCTTATGGTTGAAACATAGATTTGTATGTCTTCTGCTGTACTGTGATAAATATTTAGTCTGTCTTCTGCTCTACTGTGATATATATTTGTCAGCACCCATTAGTCAGTTAGTAAATGCTGTGTAAAACTTAGTCACTGTTGTTACCTTTTATTTACAAAAGCCAATCACTTCTTTTTTTCTCTTTTTAGAAATGGTTTAACCCTCTCCCTTGCTAGTCTGCGTTTGGTAAATTTGATCTCCATCAAATTTCTCCCCCTTATCTACAGTTTACGGTCTTGATCTAGCTACTATCTAGAACATACTGGAGCAACGCTGTTAATCCTGACTCCATTGTGCACCCACTCCAAAGACAAAGACTTGGTCAAGTTGTCTACACCAGCTCGAGCAGCACCTGTGTGACTACCCAAAGAAAATATGTCTCAGGTTTCCCATTAATGAACTATGCACACATTTCAAATGCACATTAGAACATTCAACAAATACATTAGATATTTCAACAGATACCTCAGATCTTTCAAAAGATACATTTGATATTTCAACAGCTGCATCCGATCTTTCAACATATACATCAGATCTTTCAACGGGTGCATCAGATGTTTCAACAGGTGCATCAGATCTTTCAACAGGTACATCAGATCTTTCAACAGCTACATCTTATTTTTAACAGGTACATAAAAACACAGCAAAACAATGTCAACAGGTGGTGTTTTTTTTTACTGATGCAATGTCTGTCCTAGAAGCCATTGACAGCAATAAAATTCCAGACCCGAAGGAAGTCATATGAGATGTGTGCATCCAAAGAAGGGTAGTACTACAGTGGATATGCTACTTTGGCATACCAGGAAATGAGGAAGATATGCTAGCAAAAAATGGAGTCAAACAAGAACAAAAAGAGGACCCGTACCTAAGCTATTAGGAAAACTGACCACCCAAAAGATAACTATCACTATCTCAACTGAGCTGAGAAATTTATTATCCACCGCATCAGAGCAGGACACAACAGACTAAACAACCATCTAAATAAACTACGCAATAAGACTAGTTTCATCATCTCTGTATTCATGTGGACAAGCAGAACAGACAGGAACATATTCTACAAGGCTGCATTACACTAAACCAGTTATTGGTGGATGTCTAGCCCACACAGACATCAACAAAAAGCAGTATGTGAGCCTTGAGAAGCTTTCAAATACAGTCACATTTATCAAGATAAACCAGACTTGTGTAAACATGTTAAAATGCGAATGAGAAGAACATGTGTACCAGATATTTCACCAGAAACATCAGATTTTCAATATGATACATCAAATGATCTTCAAATATTTAAAACCCGCCGAAGACGGATGTGTCGGGCCATTGGCGCAAATAAAACGGCGACACAACGCATTTCCATTCTCTGAACTATATCCTGCTGGAAATCTAATAGGGCCATTGTCCTACTGCAATAGAGATCCAGCAGGAGTTTGAGAATGAACGCTGAAGAAGAAGAAATATTAAAAAAATACATTAGATCTTTCAAATAAGTAGACCTTTCATCAAAATTAGCAGAACTAGACATTATGGGGAAGATTAAGAAGTTCTTTAATAAATTAGCCAGAAGAACAACTAGCATTTATGTGTATCAACATCTGCTACAGAAGAGTGATCATCTATGAAATTGTTGGTAGTGAAGTGCGCTGTTGCCAGAAATAAGCAGTACATAAGAATAACAAGAGTTATCAACACAGCTAAAATAACGAGTCATTGTGTGCTGAAAGAAATACTGAATAGGAGATCCCAGTATCTACAGATTTGTCACGAGTGTAATGATAGGAGAAAAGACAATCTAAAGCCTCTATCTCAATTCTCATACTTAACTCCCAAATAAGTCAGATGTGTTTGGCCATTGGTGCAAATAAAACAGTGACAACACATCTCCATTCTATGGACTAAATCCAGCTGGAAATCTAGTATGACATTGTCATGCTGCAACAAAGATCCAGTGGGATTTTGAGAACAAGTGCTAACATACACACACAACCTGCTTGATGCAAATGTGAGATAAACATTAGATATCTTTCTCCCTTTCCTGCCATTTTGTTAGGTGGCAATCACCATTCCTAGCTGTCTGTCTCTCTTATTACTCAGTTATCTGTGTAAATTATAACAAATAAAATAAAATAATAGTTTTTAATATGGCTGGATGTGTTCATATATCATCCCTACTGTCCTGGAACACATTCAAACTCTCTGCAAAGCTGCATTACAATCTAGGGGATATCTTTCCTTTATATGCATTCACTGCTGCCTTCCTAATCTTTTCATCTAACAAAAAAGAATATAGCGATCTGATGACAATACAAATTCAAACAAAGAAACAACAAAATCCTATTTGGATGCGCTTTCTTTTCTGCAGCAACAAAAAAATCAATTTCTACTTAGGAAGCTCATGTCAATTTACTCTGAAGGCATATATACGTATGAGCGTGCATTTGTGCAAGCATACAGGTTATGTACGTACATATATACAAAATATAATTGAAGTCTGTGTATATAGCTTGTCAACTAATGTTTATAGACACAGCTTAAATATGTTTCATTAACCTTGACAGAGATAACTGAAATGGCCTTATTCATGCCAGACATCAAAACCCCAACCATTGATCAATATTTTATACCAGCAAACACCCAGATGTCAATCTTCTAGCTGTGGTACGGTATTCTATTCCATAACTGGACTCTAAAAATCATATCCGCACACACCAAAGAGCTGCAACAACATTAGTCTGAAACTTTTGTCATCATCCCCTGCCATGGATGGATATTATTACTACCTCATCATAGGAAATCCATCCCACATGTCAGCTATTATATTCACTATAGCACCGCCATTGTCTTTCATCCATTGGTTGTAAACTGCAATAAAACAAATGAAACATGATGAGTGTTGACACTTCTATATTTCATGTTTGTTTGGATTCCACTGGAATAACTACAGCTCTTGTATCCTTTATTTGTGTAATGGGGAGATTTCTCCAGAGCTTTATTTCATACACAGAAGGTTACAACTCTCAGCCAGAGCTCTATTCCATACACAGAAGGTTACAACTCTCAGCCAGAGCTTTATTTCATACACAGAAGGTTACAACTCCCAGCCAGAGCTCTATTCCATACACAGAAGGTTACAACTCTCAGCCAGAGTTCTATTTTATACACAGAAGGTTACAACTCTCAGCCAAAGTTCTATTTTATACACAGAAGGTTTCAACTCTCAGCCAGAGTTCTATTTCATACACAGAAGGTTTAAACTCTCAGCCAGAGTTCTATTTCATACACAGAAGGTTTAAACTCTCAGCCAGAGTTCTATTTGTTGGTTATCATTTCTTTAATTTCTAGATCAGCTTTTCAGTTTCACTGCTCCCAGCATCCTCGACTGAGTGTAAATATAACCTTATGATATATCATGTGACAGATTTTCATCAGCTCTTATCCATTTGTCCTTTTTAAGTATTTCTTCAACAGGAGTAACCTAGGCAATCATATTCTCTGTGTTAATGAATATATAAAATTGTGTCTAGAGTGTGCTAAACTGAATCAACACTTCTCTGTGTTAATAAATATATGAACTTGTGTACTAGGATGCTACACTGAATCAACACTTCTCTATAAATGTGAAACATAGTCTGTCAATACAAGAGTTCAATATGTGTTGGAGGCTACTGTAGTATAGTTTTTAGAAGACTTAAAAATACAAAAGACAACTATGAAAATTAATGTAGAGATTCCAAGAGATAAGTAAAGAGATAATTTTTAGGAAAATTTAGAGGCAGACTGTCATGTTTCATAGAATATAAGACGCCAGTGTGTTGCTGAGGCCCGAAAGGGGAGCAAAGAATAGCAACTGTTTACCTCCCATGCATGTAGTAAATGAAGGCAACTAAGGAGGTTATGGGATGGAGTTGGCTGTCCCATCCCATATAGGGTCAGTGACCCAAAGCCATGCTGAAGTCAAATGTGTCAGGCCGAAAGGCGCAGATATCGCAGCAATACTGTAAACCATGACACAGCACATTCCGTTCTCTGGACTACATCCTGCTAATCTGCAGGAATTTAAGAACGAACCAGAAGAAGAATAGAATATAAGAAGAATAAAGCTTGAACATGTAGCGACCACTGGAAAGATCAAAGGGAGAAGAGACAGGAAGAGAGAAGCAGCTGGATTAGTTGTTATGGCATGTGAGAAATTTACCAGCTAAACTTATTAACAGCGCAAAGGACAGATATCCATAGAAAAACATGATAGCCTACACCACTCAGCATTGCATTTGATTGATTCTATATAAAAAAAAATGTCACCTTCTCTGCACATGAAGAATGTACCAGTAAGATTAGTTTCAATCACAGCTTTCCAGCCTTTGGAATTGATGTTTTCCGCACGGCTGATAAACTGACCACCTCCATTGTTGACTAGAAAGTCCAATTGGCCAAATATATTTAATGTCTGTGACACTACATGCTTGACCTGAATATGAAGAGCATATTTTGAGATGTTTCAGTGATGTGTGATGTTACCTGTGGAATACAGAGCTGCACTGTTATTGATTATTAGTCTGTATTCTAAACATTCATGAGAGAATCTGTTGTTACTCTATTTCATGAGTGGATCCCTGTGGCATACTTGTAAATGAAATGGCTGATAATGTTTTGCCCAAATAATATTGCTTACTATGAATGTAAGGCTATAATAAAGGCAGAGTTTAAGAAAAAGTGGAACCTGATGCACCCAACTGCAGAACCAAATGATCCCCACCATCAAATGTCATGCATGGAACAAACCATTATCTTCTGACTATGAACTGGCCACAACAGACTGAGAAGTTACATGCTCAGAAAGCTCAAGATTGGTGAGACAGACCTGTGTAACTGTGGAAACACATTCTTCATGAATGTCAACTCTACCAAGAAGAGAGGAAGAAAACATAGCCTACTGAGATGGCACTACTTCCAAACCTGAGGCGTTCCAGGGATGACATGATTGACGATATTGGCGCTGTAACCTGATAACTGACTGAAGAAGGATGAAGAAAAAAAACTGTATTACGTGCACTGAGGTTGAGTTTATTAATTTTTTCTGATAAATTTTGCCACGGTGTATTAGAAAGCTAGACTTTGCAGTTCTAAATCCAGTGTATTGAATTGATTGTTCTGCTGTGAAATATTTTGTACGGCTGTCTATCTATCTGTTACTGGTCTTTCTCACGTACCATGATATCAAATGATCTATAACAGTATCACATCAATTTCTCATTAGAAGTTTTCACAGTTTTTGTCTTTCTACAAAGTTTATGAATATTTAGTTGCATGGCAACCAATAGGAAGGCTGTCACAGGCTAGATAAACAAACGAATTAAAAGCATGCTAAAACGGATGTGCTAGGTCGAAAGGTACAAATAATGCAGCTCAGCTGTAACACTAGTGACTCAATGTACTTTACATTCTTCAGCCATACCACACACATACTTATGCTGATTATTTGAGAGTGAACGCAGAAGTAGAAAACAATGAATATTTAATCTTACACTCACCTCAACAATCAGGAATAAACCTTACATTAATATGAAAATTTTTTTATCCTCACATGAAAAACATTGAATAACATATCAGTTTGAATAATAATGAATGAATAATAACAATAACCTCAACAATCATGAATGAAATTACCGTAGCATAAACCTCAACAATCACTAATGAACAAGCCCTTTTGTTGCCAGGATCCAAAAGGGAAGCAAAGAATAATGACACTGTTACATGTTATCCATGTAAAAGATGTATCAGGTCGAAGGCACATATCGCAGACAAGTTGTAAACAAAATGCATTCCATTCTACAGACTACACTGAATGTAGAAGTCTAATAAATACACAACTAACGTCACAATTGTGAATGAATCATAATACACATAACATTAACCTCAGTTGATTGAGAATCATTAATTAATATTGCATCATTGTCAACAATCTTGTTCTCAATAAATCAAAATTAATTTAGCATGAATCTTAATCATATTGAATAAATTATATAATTAACCACAACAATCATGAGTGAATAACATTAATTAACCTAATCAATTAAGAATGTATTTAACATTAATCTCACCAATCATGAATGAACCTTAAATTTTTGTCAACAATTATGCCTGCAACAATCATTCATAAATTTAACAAAAATGTCAACTAGTATGGATTTTCCATATTGATACGGATTTCGTCCACCCCCCCCCCCCCCAAATAAAATGTAAATGCATGACATTTGCTGTTATTTTTCAGTAATTATTAGACATTTTTTAAAATATCTCACATGCACGTAATGATGGGCACACAAAAACACCACATCCACAATAAATTAATATGGTCTTTTGGTGCTATATACGGACGTTTTTATTTAAAAATGTATATAAATTGTAATAAATACGAATTTATGAAAAAATAAGTTGACAGCTATGCATTAACTTAAACAAGAATGAATTACCGGTAACCGTACAAATGTACATATAAGTAAATATAACAAACTACAACTGTTTAACTCCAATTTAATATATGTAATAACATATGGTATATGGCAAGAACTCCCCCTCCCCAAGCTCATCTATACAAAACACTCTATATGGAAGTCTATTCCAACTACAAGAATCTGGACAAGAACTTCTCCAGCCATATTCATATATGCAAAACACTTTATATGGAAGTCTATTACAACTACAAGAATCTGGACAAGAACTTCTCCAGCCATATTCATATATGCAAAACACTTTATATGGAAGTCTATTCCAACTACAAGAATCTGGACAAGAACTTCTCCAGCCATATTCATATATGCAAAACACTTTATATGGAAGTCTATTCCAACTACAAGAATCTGGACAAGAACTCCAGCCATATTCATATATGCAAAACACTTTATATGGAAGTCTATTCCAACTACAAGAATCTGGACAAGAACTTCTCCAGCCATATTAATATATGCAAAACACTTTATATGGAAGTCTATTCCAACTACAAGAATCTGGACAAGAACTTCTCCAGCCATATTCATATATGAAAAACACTCTATATGGAAGTCTATTCCAACTACAAGAAACTGGACAAGAACTTCTCCAGCCATATTCATATATGCAAAACACTTTATATGGAAGTCTATTCCAACTACAAGAATCTGGACAAGAACTTCTCCAGCCATATTCATATATGTAAAACACTTTATATGGAAGTCTATTCCAACTACAAGAATCTGGACAAGAACTTCTCCAGCCATATTCATATATGCAAAACACTCTATATGGAAGTCTATCTCAACTCTGCAGAGAGCCTGCAGATTTTACAGATAGCATGTTTTTCCCCAGAGTGAAAGTTTACAGCAATGAATAGAAGAAGAATGATATATAATTGTCTATGACTGTTTAACTTCAGTGCAATATCTGTATTAACATATGGTTGGAAAATATGGAAAGTAACAAGAGAACTAGAGAAGAAATTGAATTAATTTGAAAATAAATGTCAGAAAACTCTTAAACATTGGCTGAAAATGATTCAAGTCAAACAAGCAAATAAGAGAAGACACCAAACAGCAATATGTATTTACAATAAGAAGAAAACAGCAGTATTATATCTGATCTAAAAATTAATGAATTTAGACTGTCACTACAAGCATTAAAATGGGTACCAGATGACAAAAAAAAGAGAAAGGCTATGTGAAACACATTGCAGAATAACTATTAAAGGGCATGACTATCGGTTTCAATAACAAACAAGACACACAAACAGCAGCATTACATTTCTGAAACTGAAGAGCATTTGTTTCTGCCCTCTACGCTATTTGATGCCAAAGGAATATAAATAGATGAGTCATACCCTATACCCTGATAATGATGCCCCGGCTGAGAGTCCTTGAGAATCATGAATTAAGCTGACATTAAAGCCAATAATCATGAATTAAACTGACATTAAAGCCAAGAATCATGAATTAAACTGACTTTAAAGTCAAGAATCATGAATTAAACTGACATTAAAGCCAAGAATCATGAATTAAACTGACATTAAAGCCAAGAATCATGAATTAAACTGACTTTAAAGTCAAGAATCATAAATTAAACTGACATTAACGTCAATAATCATGAATTAACCTTACATCTTCCTCTTGTCGAATATTGCATGCCATGAGCTCAAGTTTTGAATCTTTGCTTGATCCCTCCAGCCAACCTCGCAGTTCATGTGCTGTCTGTTCAAGTCTTTCAAGCTTTCTAGATGCTATCATTACATTACAACCTAAGACAGAACAAGATGTAATCAGCAATTTATCAATATGGTATTACTAAGGATGTAATTAGTATATCACTAAGAAATTAGCAAGATTTGATCAGCAAAACTTTAAAATGAAATTTGAATCTAATCAGAGCCAGAAAATAAGACATTGACAAAAAAAGAGAAAAAGATCATGCAGCAAGTGGGATTTGAACCAGGTCCGCTCAGATGGCATCCACTTGCCTCAACATATTTTCCATCTTCGACACAAAAGGATGTTGTAAGTGCTGACTAAGAAACTCTTAGTATTACTCATTTTGTTTCTGTATTGATCATGTTGAAATTGAAGCAGCTTTTGTTGAGGAGACTTGTGATCTTGCAGCTCTCCACTTTGATTGTGTAGTAAGCACTGATCATCAACAAAATGTAGTTCTGTTAAATGATTTGACTGGTCAAGTCTGGTGGTGTTTTGACTGTTCTGTTTATATTATCATATCCATATAAATAATAAACAATAATGGTGATAGGATACAACCATGTCTCTAATTCCTGATGTTGCTGAATACCCTTTTACTGGAGAATATTGATGTATTGGGCCATTGTTGCAAATAAAACTCAAGACACATTTCCATTCTTTGGACTACATCTTGCTGGAAATCTTGTAGGTACATTGTCCTACTACAAAAGAGATCTAGTGGGAGCTTGAGAATGAACGCTGAAGAAGAAGAATATCCCATTGTAAGTCCTGTACTTGTTCTAACCACACTTTCACTGTCTATGTACCTAGCTCTCACAAAGTCTAGTAAGTCTATACTTTCCCATAACTAGTACCCATTTCCTGAGGTTGGGTCAACTGGGAGCTGTTTGTGAGAGAAAAAAATTCCAGCTCAAATGGGAGTGAATCTTGAACCATTGGACTCAAAAAGCCAACGTGAATGCACTAACCACTGCACTACCACATCAGTATAATAAATTGCACCAATGACTTAACTGTTGTGTTGACAAACTATGGTTGCTTACTTAGAAATAATTACTATTGTACCTCTCAGGTAGGCCAACACTTTGTGAGAAATCATTTGTATCAAACTGCTATATCATTGTTTACTTAAATTACCTAGCTTCATTTTGTGTTTGCATGGAGAGCACTTGTTGAATAAGGACACTACTATAGATGATGCATCTAGGACACAATTGGAAGAATTTGGTATTCAGTGTGACAGAGTAGGACTGGACATTTTAGTTGCAGAATGAGGAATGTGTTCAACCAGAGAGTTACAAGAATCACAAGTATGCATACACTTTGATATTTCTTCTTCTTTTTCTTCTGTTTTCAGCATCTGCTGTCATGCTATATTGTGAGACCTGTCATCATTGTGAAGTCCAATGTCTTCTCCAGGTCTGAGCGGCTTCCCCATAGCTTTTGCCTCAAATAACTTCAATATTTACTTGGGAAGGCTGAGCACCTATGGGTTTGCCCGGAGTGCAGTAATGTCGGCTCATAATTAATCACAGATCTTACTTGAGACAGGCAGGGTAATACATAGGTAAACTGCACTTCTTCTTCTGCATTCGTTCTAAAACTCCTGTAGACTAGCAGGATGTAGTCTGGAGAACGTAATGCATTGTGTCATAGTTTACAGCTTGGTTGCGATATCTGCACTTTTCTGCCTGACAAATCTGACATTATCATGGCTTCTCTGTCATTTTCACCTTCTGTGAGATAAAATAGTCAACTTCACCCCCAAAACCTTCTTAGTCGCCTCTTACAAAGTGCACTGCCCTGGCTTCAGACTGGCAAGGTAAGCCAGTTAAACTAGTTCCAGTGGTATAAAATGTATATCATATAGACCTACTATATGTTTTCATTAATAGGGCTTACAGATTTTGACATACTTTATATATTATTGTAATATGCACTTCATAACATACTGATCATGCTCCTGTCCCGAGCGTCCTTTAAACCCTCTATTATCATTTAGGTTTTCCATGATAAAAGTAAGTTTACTAAATATTTTAAATGTATTAGGTTTATATATAATATGTAAACAAATTAAGAAAAGTTGTTATATTAATGCTTCTATAGGTGTGGTACCCATTTCTCAAAAATGTGTGGTTTGGAGTGGAAAGAATTTATTTGGACAAAAACTAAATGCATAAGTAAACTAAAGTGGTATCAATATATATTTCTACGAAACTAACTGAAGTGAATCTAAATAAGAAAAATATACCTGTAAAAAATATTAAACGTATTAGAATGATGGCTCTTAACCGACAATAAGAATACTGATATTTTTTTTATCATATAAAGAAATAACAGAATGGACAAATTAATAATGGAATGTATGGTTCCTGGAAGCAGAGGTAAGAACCAGCCAAAAGGATAATGGATAAGAGACATCTGAGATTGTTTAAACATTTCCTTACAGACAGCAGGTCAGCTCGCTCAGAATCCTGAGTTCAGAAGATTCATGAAGAAGACTGTGTTATGAAAATAATGTCACCTGATATTAATTATTATATATTTAATAATATATAATATTAATTATATTAATTATTATATATACTTGTAAAAAAACACATTTTTATTCCTACAATTATTTAGTCAGAACAGTTTTTACAAAATTAAATAAATGTAGAACATCATACAACATCTTTTATCAACTGTAATCTTGAAAGATTGTGGAATCCATCAAAAAAACATTTTATTTGTTTCGCTAAGATCCATATCACAATTTGAGTTTGCCCAGGGTTAACCCCTGGCTGTGACCTTTGCATAATTCAGAGTTCACACTTCCTCTTCATGTTTTCATTGTGAGAATATCACGTCTGACAGATTTGTTACAAAATTTAAATAATTTGTGGAGTTTTGACATGACTTGTTCGCAATGGAGGATATTATTTGTATCTACACTGAATATAGTCATAGTTACGATGGAAATATGCATGGTGTAGGTGATTTGTATACCAAATGTAACGTGGAAAGTGACGTTGAAGTTCCTTTGTTAGATAGGCCTAGTGATTCGGACAATAAGAATAAAATTCATGGTATTAATTGTTGCATCCCGAGCGGTTTCACGCGGCAGCCATTTTTTTTAAGCTTTGATCAACTCGACTAGCTTTACTAGTGGAAATCCATGGAAATCGCCTAATTAAAAACACAAAAAGTGTACAATACAGATCTAAAAGGAAACCCTTACCTTATTCATCACAGTGTGGCGGATAAACCTGTTTTATCCCGCACAGGAAATCCAGGAAAACTGGTGTCCTATGTTGCTGCCGCCACATGTACTCCGATAAATATGACGGGAATTGACCGTCACATCTCCTCCCTTGATTCCGAAACTGTCTTTTCACTAGGCCCCACAAACCCTCAATAGTGTTTGTGTGGGCCCCAGTTTCTCTGTTTCTAAACTCCACACTGTGATTTACAGTGTGATGTACATACCCTTTATCTGCCAAACAACTGTATGCTCTCCAGCAATCCGAAATTATGGTTGTACCTGGTAGCACACACTCTTTTTTTAATATTTAATAAGACCTCTTTAGTCCGTTCTACAACCACTTTCAATACGCACCCATTGGTGCCCCTCTCAACTAATCCAAACACCCTGCACACGCTTCCCTCTGTTGTATTTTCGTTTCCCAAATATACTTTAATCGATCTCCACGACCACCCCTTCTCCCCCTAGTTTTACGTATCACCAGCACAAATTTGTACACAAATCTCCCTACAAAAACTCTGGTATAATCTTCGTATCTACGGTACCGTGCTAAAAATAGCACACTGTTGACATTTTTAAACAAGCGACGTCATTGAGTTCCGCTAGAAAATCCGGCAACCAATAAAATCCCGCGTGCGATGACGTCACACACCCAACGAACGCCAAGCGATTTTGTGCGTGGTGGACCTTTTTTATTTTAAAAGATTTGGTCGATTTGAGCAGAGATTTCACTAGCGGAAATCTGCAGTCGCCTAATTAAAAATGTAAACAGTGTGAAATGGGTAAAATGAAGCACTTACCTTATTCACCGGATATATTCTCCACAAACCATGCATTAATTATAATATAAATCTCAAATCATAAGAATAACACAAACCATGAGCACGGATCCACTTTGTTGAAATGTGCGGGCTTTTGCTGGTTTCTGATCACGCCTCGCCCAGTGTTGCCAACTCATTTCATCATAAAGCACCAGATTTGAGTGCTTTCTTTCAAATATGTTTTTTCAATAATTTTATAATTTGAAATATAAACTGGACTTTCAAATGCCATTTTTTTATACCACCCCTCCCTCTCCTTTTTTATTATTTTTTATCTCCTTTATTTTCCTTAACCTTTAGCAAGCCAGATTAAAAAATACGAAACGTCTCCCTGCCACCGGATTCTTTTTTGAAAATTTGCGTTATTGATGGTGACTGTTTTGAAAATGTGAATTTTTTGGTTGTTAGAGATATTTAAATAATATTTGCACATATAAATAAAGAATTGAATTATGCATATATAGGTGTAATTTATGTACGTGTGTGTGTGATACCAGACGTATGAGAAAGTGGTAAAGACGTTTTTCACAAAAAACATATATTTTATAACAAATAAAGAGGAAAAAAATAAGAAAAAATAATAACTTACCTTACATATCGAATTCCTTGGCAACACTGTAAACTAAATCACGCAAATCTGTTGTATTTATGTTCTTTCACTGCGAAATTATCAAAATATAGCCAGGGGAACTGTATAAAACATGAAGATTTGCAGTAAAATCGTTCTTTGAGCTTAGGCCTAGAGTTATTTTTTCTGCCACTTCAAAATATTCGATATCAAACGTACAAGTCCCCAAACCAACACGGCATTCTGTATATTCACTGCTGTGAAACTAAATAACCTAATAATCCATGATTCAAGCCACGATTCAATGTTATTTTATTCGAAATACGATGAAATAGAGGTCTATAAAACCGATCCATCATCATGGCATCGTACCGATGTACAGATGTGGTCAGATTAATTGCTCTTAAACTTTTACGAATAGATAGCCATTCTAAAAAACGATCATTTCGGAAGTGGGGGATGTACCGGCTTCGATTGCGCATGTCCCCAGCTATGTGCATGGACTGTGGTACGTGTAAATCTCACGATATTATCGTTGGGTGGGCCGGGCCGCCAAAAGCGCGCGCTGCCATTTTGTTTCTCGGCGGCTGGGATTGATATAGGCTCGGTGAAGGTTAAAACCACACACAACCTTAACTAACTAATCTCGGATCTCCAAAACGATTCCCGCACGAACCGTGATATCATAACCTCTCGCAAGCCGTGGCACATTTCCGCGTGAACAGTGGATCAGCGCAACTACAGCTTTGGGGAATACCTCAAAACTAGGTCAAATTCCACCGTGACCGTAGATACGTGGAATGCGGCGAAACGCTTCCAGCCAGTGACCGCTTTGGCTCCCACCGTCAGTTCATTTACTATGAACTCGCTCCTAGCCTTCACCACCCACAGATAGGTAATAAGCAGTATTTCACCCATACTTAGGCGACTCTCGGCAAACCAAGAGTTGTGCCTAACGCTCCTAATTATTCTATGGCGATTAGTGCCAAATTGCCGACAGATCCATATATATTGGTATTTATAATGTTGTAAACTGTAAACCCATTTTGAAAATTTTGTGCTAATGCCTATCTATATATATCCGTCCTGTGCGTGTTTCCTGTACTAATTGCATATTACCGCCACACGTAGGACACACATACTTGTTGCTGATTAATCCTTGCCATACACCAATCTAGAACACATTTACTACCACTATTGCGCAACTTCATAAAAAAAAGAAAAATCAAACTCCACGGGTGCTGCCATCTTCACACAATTTGAAATGAAATGACCACGCGCGCCCATAAATGACCGGAAATCAAATTATTGGTAAATTTCTTGTTCAAGTAACCACTGTGCTATAAATAGCGCAATGTTTATATTCCGGACTACCAGACGTCATGGATTTCCGCGCACTGCCAATAAAATTAATGGATGCCGTGACGTCACACCGCGGAAGCAAAAATGAGAGTTTTTGCGCGCGACGTGGCTTTGTGAATGGTAGAGCCAACCATTTCATGCGTTTTGCGCGGAATACGACAAAATCCATAGTCTTTTAGTCCAAAATATAAACATTGTTAATTAGATTAAATACGTACCTCATTCATCTTGGCGTGGCTGATAAATCCATGATTTCACACAAGAATTCCACGAAATTATCTTCCGACTTCTGCCAAATTGAATCCGTCAATTCTGCTATGAGTCTGCTATTGATAATGATAGCATAAACGGGTATATATCTAACCTTCACGAATGCAGCAATCCAATTATGCACTTATTTCACCCGTACGTAAATTTATGGAAAATGTCAGATCGTTTGTCGTGCACTACAGTATTCTTTTAATGAACGCACAGGCTATTTTCAAAATGTGTCCCTTTTCCGGAAGTAGTTTTTGGTGATGTAGCACCCCTTCTTTCGGAATGAAAGCCCCCGTTTTGTTTTTTTTTTTGGTGATTTTTTTTCTAATTGTGAAGGAAATGAATTATTTTGCTGAATGTAATATAAGGGGGGTGGGCTTCGCCCCCCCCCTTATGTTCCTTTTTTTGACCTTTTTTTTTCTTTTTCACCTCACCACCATCATACCCAACTTCCCGCCCAACACTTCACCTCGAGATCACATTCCACAACCGACTTCCGTCAAAGGTTAGGAAACCCCGTGAATCCAGGCCAAAGGTCACAACAGTTACTTGAACGTGAAATGCGCCAAATTATTTCACAGCGACCGTAGATAAGACGAATGCGCCCAGGGAAACAATAACAATCTTGATACATAATACACTGTGGACAGAGAGCTGTGGAGAGCCATGACCGCTTACGCCAGCCGGCATGGCACATGATGATGATGACTACATGACATACGGTAGATCACTTAGTTATATTTTTATTTTTAAATGTTTACTTTACGACGACGATCACGACCGTGCCGTAAAGTAATACATATATATTTGTTAATAAACACATTTGTTTACCAAGGTGTAGTAACTCCTGTGTTATTGCTTTACCAATTCCTGTACCTCCTCCAGTGACAATAGCAACTTTATTTTTAAATAATCCTTGTCGAAAAACACTTGCTACATGACCAACCTTACTTATTGTGGGCGCTGCCATTTTGAAAAGTAACCTGACGGCAGGAATCAGTGTAACCACTGATGTTTAGGAAATAACCCCAGATTGCCCCGGGAAATAACAGGACTTTATTTTTTTTCTTATTCTGCGATTAATTGTATGATGATGATGACTTGTTAAATATCAAATCTAATCATGGACATATATGTTTGGTTGATTGCTGATCTAGCGGTCCATGGGCGCATGCCCTTTCACCCAATGCCATTACATGGCATTATATTGCTGGGTAGTCTGTGGATTTTCGGCCCACCCCGGGCCAGAGCCAGAGAATACCTTTCACACCTCCAGGACGGTAGGTTTCAACCTATGCACTGTTTATAGCCACTGTAGCCAAGATATGGTTCACTGTGCTCATTCCCCACCGCCATTTGACAACTGGTTATGCCGAACTTCTCTATTGCTCCAGACATGCAAGCAAATGTTCAAGTCAAAAGGATTGTCACGTCCTGAGTCACTGTGCCTCTATGATGGGTCTCAGCCATAGGAAAAAACAGTGCTGTCAGTTTCCTCCTCCCCGGTACTGCACAGTACATCTCTGGCTCCCTCCCAACCACAGAGGGTGCATACATATATTCAAGCAAACATAAAACACATTTCAACAATAAAATAAAAATACAATTGTATAGATGACATGCCATGAAGCTTCTATAAGAAGGTAACCTCAATATAACGGCTTGTCATCCACTAAGGTTTTTTGTTGCATGGGTGGTTTGTCTAGTGGGCCATTGGTGAGACCCACACACGCAACCACATGCGTATGGACATATATAGAGTGATTTGTTTTAGATCATCCTGCGGTCTTCACAACTTGTTTTGCAGAGTAATTCACGTGGGTCAGATTGTTGTTCAGCGATCTGTGATAATAGGTGTTCCTGTGTCTGTGCTCTGCTGGTCGCAGAGCTGCTGAGTGATATCAGTTTGGTGTAAGTGTGCTTTTAAACGGCAGTGCTATCTTCTCAGTCGAAATATCGTGATCTGTTCCATTTGTTAAATGTTATCTTGCCGTATAGTTTCCGTTTAGTTCTCTACACTGAAGTCAAGTAGATTGTTTTAGCAGACATTACTTTCCTGAAGCTTTTAGTTGGAAGGGGGGGGGGGGTGTGCCTCTTGATCTTGCCAATTCGTAAACTATTTCGTTACTAGGGATGCCACCGTGAGCAGGTATCCATAGTAGTACTAGATGTTCTTTTAGAGGTTTTCTGAAAACGGTTATTTCTTCCTTTTCGTGGCCAAAATTCAAAATTATTTTTTGTGTAGAGATTTTGGTGACCCTTTATTTTTAAAGAAAACAAACCATTACGGAGTCTCGGGGGATAGGATGGTTACTCTATGGCTTGCTCCCTGATACTACATTTCAGATTCTAATTTCCTAAAGAGGTGGTGAGGGCCCAAACCTTATTACCGAGTCCTCCAACGATTTCTATCTTTAACGATGACGATGAGTGAGGAAAAACCTTGTCTTGTCCAGTCCTTGATGTTGTCTGCCTATGCTTTTATTTGTCCTTCTCTGATTCTTCCACTTTCAACGGTTCACTGCAGTATTGTTTTGACGAAGAATCATATTGGCATAGACCTACATGTTAAAACCATGTAAGTTTTCATCGTTTTATTATTGAAAGCAATAGTTATTGTAGACCTATATATATATCACAGCAGTAGGGATGTCACACTAGATACATCAGCACAAAATTTCCTCCAAATAGTTCTGTTCTCAACATTCGGAGAAGCATAGAAAAATCCCGCCCAGACCATTCCTTTATGTTATCAATCCAGAATTGTCTCTGTGCCCCTCTCCTTCTCGCAGCATCGACTGTTCCTTGTAAAATATATTCTAGAAGTGTATGTACTACTAACGAAAGTGCTAATGTTACGAACTTTTATTTTTCCGGTTGCAACATACGGCTGTGAAACATGGACTCTAAGTAAAACAGCGGCAAAGAAGATCAACGCCTTCGAGCTGAAATGCTACAGAAAGATACTTAGAATATCATGGAAGGATAAAATCAGAAACTCAGATATTATAAACACACTGAATATTCCAGATTGTTGGTTACTAAACACAATAACAAAAAGAAAACTACGCCTGTTTGGTCATATAAAGAGACATAACTGTTTAGAAAGACAAATAATGGAGGGAAGAGTACCTGGGAAGAGGAGAAGGGGCAGACCAAGAAGACGATGGACTGACGACATTAAAGATAATATGAATACATCGCTAGAAAATGCAAGCCACATCACCCAAGACAGAGAGAGGTTCAGAGAGTTCATTGGGAAGACAACGTTCTGGAAGGAATACGTCACATGACCATGTACTACTATATACACTATTGCGGATCATCATCAAGTGACATATTCTTTTCAGAGCGTAGTTTTTCTTATGGATCTCTTGAATTCTCCGCGGTCTTGAGCAAGATGTTCTGCATCTTTCAGTGGCATGCGCAGACATTCTTGAACGTCTTTTGTCCAACGACGTCTTGGTCGGCCTTTGCCCCTGTTGCCTTCTATCATCCCCTCCAGTAACACTCTCTCCATGTCATCGTGTCTCTTAATATGACCGAAAAAACTAGCTTTTTCTTTAATATGGTTTTCAGAAGCCACCCTTCCTAGACTTCAATTGTTCGTAACACCTCCTGGTTTGTTTTCTTCGCTGTCCATGGTATTCTCAGAACTCTTCTATAACACTTTAATTCAAATGATGTTATTCTCTTGGCCACAGTTTTATTTAGCATCCATGCTTCGCATCCATATGTCGCCACAGGAAATACACATGTTTGTAGTAAACACAATTTGGTTCTTATGTTAGTACCTTGCCATAGTTTATATCCATATTGCGGATAAAACATTAAAATCAATTATAATTGTGTCACACGGCACGACACAGAATGATGATGATTAAATTCTGCAACTGAGGTCAAAGGGATATTACTCTAAAAATGTTTACTCAGCTGCTAAAAATACAGGGAGTGTTAGTTTGTTTTGTTCAAAGAACGGACTTCGTTAGTTTCTGTGTCGTGGTATCTGTTATGTGGAAAGAAAACTTCAACAATAACATAACGACACTAGCAAGTAACCACAATCACGAAAAACTGTTATTCTCATCTGTAAGTATAAATACTTCGATCTACGTTCTTTACATTGGACGAATTCGTTAGGTGACAACCAATGTGTTGTGTGTGACTCAACTCACAACTGTGACTGTGTGCTACCTACTACCTACACGTAGCACAGTACTGTACTCTACTAGTACAGTAGTACTAGACTTGTGACTTGTTAAACTTTGTTTTGTTCAATGAATGATTAATGTCTAATTTTTAGTTATTAACTCATGGTTCTGATGTGAGCTCAGTTGAGTATTAAGATGATGATTGATATATGAGGATCGGGATCAGTAGGACTATAGTTTTAAATTCAATTCAGGAGAACTGAACTTGACAGAAACATACCATACATACAACCCTCACTGAATGGTTATATTATGATAGGTACAATTTATGATTATAATTTATATATTGTTTCTGTAAGTACAATATTATAATTTAAATTATACTATTACAAGGTAGGTCAGACTCAAATCCACTAATTATTGTATTTTTATTTACTGGGTCATCATGGATTTTTATAGGCCTAATTAATCGTTTATTTAGGTAGTAATTGCCTACTACTCTGACGGGTTATTTATCTTATCATTATTATTATATAAAAACTTCTTATCGTAAGAGAGCATAAGTCAATGTGTGCGTAAGAACTACAATAGAGATGCATATAGGTCCACAAGAACGATTGCTTTTAATAGTAAACCATAATCCGACAGGCAAAATTTGCAAATATTTTTCTTTCATTTACCCTTTTCCAAGTTGTGCAAGTCAGGTATAATTGTCTGTACAGTACAAGTAGACGCCTCCACATAGTCGAGTTATTTCCCTTGTTTATGTTTGTAAATTTAATGTTCATCATTTAATAATTTAAATATTAATTTATTTTAGGGTTTTGTTAGGGTTTGGATAGTTGAGTTTTAAATAACTAACCCCAATCCTAAGTAAATAAATATTTCAATTATTAAATAATGAACATGAATTTTACAAACTTAGACAAGGGAAATAATTAAACATGTAGTGGCATCTACTTGTGTTGTACCATTGTATCTTAAATATCAATTTCACTAATACCATTAATTTACTATCCAATTCCACATTTGTAACATAGGGGTCTATATCTTAACATTTATTGCACAGGTCCAAAATCCACGTTTTATACACTCTAAGAGAGCAATTAAAATACGAGTTATGCATGCAGTTATTATTAGTGTTTTAACAATATTTTATTTAGTTTTAACCAAAAAGTGCTGTAAAAATGCATGCAAATGTACAGAATTGAATGAATTATCAGAAAATGTTCTTATGTTTTTGTATTGACAGATTTTCTTCTTCTTTTGTTCACTTAAACATGTCTTTATCTATAGTTCTGTCTCCTGAATAAAACTCATACAGTTCACACAGTTATAAAACTCTGTCTTTTGTAGTTCACACAGTGAGCCATAGAGCTTTGATTCCAGTGTTGTTTCCTCTGGCCAATATGTCTGCCTCAGCGTTTCATAGTCAGAACTCTCTTGAAGTATATGTTTGGCATTCTGTGCTGCCTGTCCACATGGCCATGTTGCCAATCTTGAATTTTTGTGTACATATGACTGTTGTGTCCCGTTCTGAGGTGTAGAATTGCAACTTGTTCTGATCTGTTCATAATGTGATAGTCATCTTGTGTTGGTGTTTATGGCTTTCTTATTTACTAGATCATCTGTTTATTCTGATGGTAGGTGATTGGTACATCTGGTTGGTCTTCGGCGAAACCTTCCTTAGCCAGTTGGTCGGCTTTTTCATTTCCTGGTATTCCATAGTGAGAGGGTATCCACTGCATAGTTTCCCAAGACTGGTAAGACAGTTCATTAAGTAGTTTTTGTAAGTCTGTTAGTTTTCCATACTGGAGAGCTTGAAGCACTGACCTTGCATCTGTCAAGAATATCATGGGCTGTGGGCCTGAGTTCAGCAGTTTTTGAGTTGCTACCCTAATTGCCTGGATTTCTGCATCATAATTATTGCAGGATTTTCCTGTTGTTGTTCTTTTCGTATCTTTAGGCTTCTGTGGATATTCTGTATATACATCTGCATTCTGTGCTGACCCATCTGTGTATACTCTGACTCATATGTCTTGTGAATATTCATCGTCCAGGAAACTGAGGGTGACTGTCCTTTGCTGCACACTTTTGTGTATGTCCTCTCTTAGTATACCTTTCACGTAGGTTTAAATTTTATTGATATTCCATGCCTTTCACTACAAGGGGTTTGTTCAGGTACAGAGCTTAAGGGCCTGCCAACTTCAATTAGGTGTGTAAGTTGTCTAGAGTCATTTTGCTTGGTAGATAAAACTATTGCTAGATTTTTGAATCTTTTCTACATTGGAATATTAATTAATAAAACAGCCTGCACTGAGAAAGGCTGTTGAAGTCACCACACATCATAAGTCTCTCTTCTTCTGTAGCAGTACCACTAGATCTCCAGCAGGATGCAGTCCAGAGAATGGAAATGCGTTGTGTTGCCATTTTATTTGCGCCAATGGCCCGACACATCCATCTTCGGCGGTTAAGACTCTCTTTTTCTGGGATTGTGTCTAGTGCCAATGGTCTATCATTTGGGCAGTAGTAGTTCAGGATATGGAATTCTGTACTGTCTGTTTTTAGATGGAGCATCTGATATTCTGCCCCCTCCATATAAACTTCCAGCTGACATACATTGATATTGTTTTTAACAAGTGTCATAATTCAACCCTAGCGTCTGTCCTTTCTTTCTGATTGGTAGCACTGGTAGTCTCTGATTTTAAAGGCTGTATTGCTGCTAAGGTTTTTTAGCATACATGAATTGTTTCTTGAATACATCATACATGAACGTGTTCTTCACATAGGATGTATTGACAGATGAAATACATAATCAGTGTGAGTAATGTTCCAATAAAAAGTAAAAGTAACAACATTTTGAAAAAAATAACCACAATATATTTAAAGAATACTTACAGTTTCAGACACATCAAAAGTCCTCTCATTTCCAGCTCATTAGGTTGTTTCCTGCCACTGAAGATGTTTATATAATTTTCGGACACATTAAAATCCCACATATTCCCAGCTCGTTAGTTGGTTTCCAAACTCTGGAGACTTACTCTTTATCAGACACATAAAAAGCTCTCATATTTCTAGGTTTTGGATTTGTCACAAAGGCCAAAGGTAGTTGAGAGCTACGTTCTCATAGCTAAAGTGATTACAGTATTTCATCATCATCATGTCTGCAGTTCACTTCTGCCCTCTATTGGATTGGACAGTAAATTCCACCCTCAAAATCTCCTAGTTTCCTCTTACATGTCTGTATCACTATTCTTTGCTCCCCATCTGGGTCTTAACAACACACAGCGGTTTCAATTGTTAATAAGTACAAATAGAGTATATTTGATAGTTTCAATTGTTGATACTCACAAATTTATTATTTTTTAATAGTTTTAATAAATAATGATATCTTTTTTCAGACAGAATTTTGTCAGAGTATATCTGAAAAGTGGAGCATGCAGCAGTAACAAAAATAAGAAGTGATAACACTAAGGATAATGTACTGTAGTCAATGTTGTTAATAAAACTAATAAACAGTAAAAATACTAAATGTAAAATATTGTAAATGAAAAATAACAAACATACATTAGAAGAGCAAAGACTTTTTCTACAATAGTTGGATCATCATCATTGAATCCTGTACACATCTATAGGTGCTCCGATCTCCACTTGAGTATCCACCATTATATGAGGCCTGACATTTCCAGTTCTTTGTTTGTTGACAAACATTCTTCTAAGTTCACAGTAATGCTCATTTCTGGCAATGCTGCATTTAAATTCAAGTTCCTTTATTCTCATCATGAAAAAGGAATCATCACCCACAACAGTTTCATTTGCCCATGCTGTTTCTTAACAAGCTTACAAATAGCACACAAGAAGGCCATCTCCAGAGAACTCTTCCACTCCTGACGCCGCAAGGTAAACAAGGGCCACAGCGTATAGTAGATAGATAGTTTCTTCTAAGGAGTTCAACATTTCAACAGTATCTATTGCCCTACCACTAGACACAGTATCAGTTCAAGCAAGCCAATCCACTCTTTCATTTCATTGAACACCCACATGATCAGGCATGAAAATGAATGTAACTCATTCCAACTTCAACCTCTCAACTGCCTGAAGCCACTGTTCTCAAATGTAACCCATTTGTATTTTTCTGATCGTGATCATTGAGTCACTAAGGATGCAGACATGACTTGCCATCTGTGTACTCATGCAGATCAAGGCCTTCATCACTGTCATAATCTTCATAGTCATGCTGCTTGTAGTCACAGCAAATGTTCCACTCTTTGATGGTCTTACTTACAGACTGAGCTGTGAAAGCCCAAACACTATGCACTTTTCTAGCAACTGAGTCATTCATGTATATAATCATATCACTTTTCTAAGAATTCTCACTGATCAATGCTTACACCTCAAACTCCACCACAATAGGGCACCACTCTTTGTATTGTCTTTTGAAAGCTATTATTACTTGGATTGTGCTAGTTGTGTTGTTTAATTGTGTACTCAAGTGATAAATGGATATGTTTCCGTACTTTAATGTTGCTATTTGCAAGATTCGAGCGCTGACAAAGGAGAAACTTGTTTTTTCCGTTATTGTCAATCGGATACAAACATCTCATTTGGTGACCTATTCTCGCCGCTGGGGCGGGTTCACTGACCGTGTCAAAATGGTCTGCCCTATTTTTACACGGTGTCAACCTGTTACAGTCAATGTGATATTGGGCGACACACTGTAGCTATTATGGACACTCACAGTGCTAAGAAATAAGTCAACCTAGCATTGTTAACAAAGGCTTTGTCTACCTAGGCTTAAAAAGTCTGTTTGTGGCGAAATACTCGGAAGAAGTTGGCAGGTAACTCAACGGGTACATAGGCGCTAACAGCAGAGCTGTGTGGACAGCATAGGGCACAGTTAGACACATAGTACACATAGATGGCCAGAGCCATCCACTGCACCTGATTTTCTCCCAGTTGTCTCGACTTTGTCTTGCCACTGGACCAAGATAAAACTCAGGAGAGAGAGTTTGATTGACGATTAGCGCAACTCTTCCACACTATAAACCAACTTCAGCGCTAGTCATTTCTCAACCCATTTATTTACTTATTATTACTTGGTAGGGGTTCTGACAATCCACTGGCGCATTTAACTATTCCACAGCAGGTACATCTTCCAACATACACACACTTTATATGACATCCTCCATACACCCCATCCATGACTTTCCTCTTTAGAGTCTGCTACATTTTGTTTTCTACATTGTGGTGCAATAGGGACCTTTATCAAGAAACAAACAAACTACCTGGTAATAAGATTTAAATGCAAACAATACACTGAAAGTGACTCTCACCACTGCTTACTAGCATGTTTTTGTTGACTTATGTTCTTCTTCTTGTTCTGCGTTCGTTCTAAAACTCCTGCAGATTAGCAGGATGTAGTCTGGAGAACGAAATGCGTTGTGTCATCGTTTACAGCATTGCTGCGATATCTGCGCCTTTCGGCCTTGGACATCAGACTTCAGCATGGCTTTGGGTCACTGACATATGTTGAAAATCTATTTAAAAATTAAAGATTGTTGAACATGTACAATACATTGCCATCTCCAACACTAGTTTTATAGCTAGTACAGCTAGAAGCAGCAAGAAGCAATGCCCTCTTGTTTGTTATTCGATGATCTTAAACATCAGCTGTAACAGAATAATCATAATTTGAACTTATATAAATGCTTGATAATTCATTACTATTGTTTTATTATTTGCAAAGTTCAACAATGATACAATATAATGTTTATAATATGGCAGGGCCCTGAGAATGTTGAAAGTGCAGCCAAAAGACTACCGGTAAATGGAGATTTAAAAAGACTACTCGAGTACTGTCAAATATGGAAGCTAAAAATAAACTGTGAGAAAACTGTCTATACCATCTTTACCAAGAGTCATAAAATAGCCAAAGAAAATACCAGTCTATAGTTAGATACACAGAAATTAATCAAGAGAAGAACATCTTACAAATCTTGGAGTCATGCTTGATTGGCAACTCACCCTCAAGAAGCATGTAGAAAATATCAAAAATTAAGCACTTAAACGATTGCAACTACTGAAAAGACTCACAGGAACATCTTAGGGATCAGACAAGTATACCCTTAGAGGATTATATCTTGGGTGCATACTCTCTGCTTTAGAATACAACAGAGCACTCCTACAACATGTTTCAAGACAAATGTAGAATATCTAGACAGAGTGCAGAACAATGCCCTACGTCTTATTAGTGGAGCAATAACATCTACACCAACGGCTGCATGTGAAATACATGCAAATGTAGAACCCATTGAGATACAGAGAGACATGGCTGCAATGGAGACTTATGAAAGAAGCAAAAGAATGAACAAAGACCACCCAAATAAACAACTTGTAGAAAATTGACAACAAAACCATAGAATAAAACAAAAGTCAGTCCTCAGCCATGTCAATGAAATAAAAGACAGTTATCACCTCCCAGACAAGAGACAACTACTGCAAAGAGTAGAAAAATGTTTACCATCACACGCTGGTTTTAAATTGTAGGAAATCAAGATACAGTTAAGAGATAATGCAATGAAAAGTTCTGACCCAGTAAGTCTTATGAAAGCAACACATAAAACAATAGACACATACCCAGAACAATGGATTCATGTCTATACTGATGGGTCTGCTTTCAAAGCCACCATCAAAGCAGGTTATGGTGTCTATATAGAATATCTAGACAAAACATCTGATGAATTGTTTGATGCATGTGAGGAGATATGTTCTAACTATGAAACCGAAATAAAAGCACTAGAAGTTGCCTTGTACCACCTGAAGACCATATTTGATGCCTTTCCATAAAAAGTCCAAAACATTGTGATTTTTACAGATTCTATGTCTGCTCTTCAAGCACTGGAATGTGATAGACATTGTAAGCTTCAGCTGGTGGAAACATACCATGTTAATAGCTGCTTACATTTTATGAAGTCAACATTGTTATGCAGTGGATTCCTGGCCACTCAAACACACTTGGCAATGACAAAGCAGACAGGCTAGCAAAAAATGAAGCACGACAAGAACAGTCATATACACAAATGACCATGCACATAGTTCAAATGATGTTGAAATCTGTGAACAAAGAGAATTGGATGAACTGATGGGCTATGGGAAACACTGGGCGGAAAATCTACAAATATACGACCATAAAGAATCATGGTCATTATCATAAATCTTAAAGACAACATAAAGACAACATTAACCTCCAGGGAAGGAAAGACCAGAGTATCATCTTCTGACTGTGAACACAACATGTGCAGCTTAACATTACCTGAACAGAATACAACCACAACACACTCAAGGGTGCTAGATGTGCACACATTCCTATGAAACTGTTGTCCATCACCTTTTTGAATTTCCAGCACTGGATGATGTCAGAAAAATGCGTCTCCCTCCATGGCCAGTAAATGGAATAAATGGAACACCTTATGTGGAACAAAACAACAGCTCACAAACACATGCATATATCACACAATGGCTTTGCGTCAAAGGACATGAGCCAATAGACTGCTGGATCAGCAACCAACCAACCATCAATAGTCAGATAGGCCTATAGCTGTAAAATAACTTAAACATTTTTATCCTATAATTTTTTTAACCCTAAGGCATAATGACCAATTTGGTAAGTTGATTAGAATATCATAGTGCATGAGTATTACAAGTTGGGTAGCTAATACAGTGTAAACCCTTTATAGTGCATCCTTTTATAACAAATTTCCATATTTAGCAATTCTTTTCCACATCCCCAGTTTTATTTATTCTTTATTATTTGTACTGTATATGCCTATAATATAGTGAATTTCTATTACCGATACATATTTCGTTGATTCTGACCAAGTTGTTATAATGGGATTCGACCACTGTTCCCACTAAGCTGAGCCATTGTGCACTAGCACACATATTTTTATCCTTTGGTGCACAGAGTTTGGTCTTGGCTCAAATTCCATGGACAGCCAAGACAATTAATGTTGAAGTTCTCAGAGATGCTGGAGTAAAACGATAAATTGTAGCAAAAAATTAGAAGCAGACAATCAAGATTTTTAGGGCATGTGATGAAGAAATATAAAACATGAACATTTAGTAACCACAGGAAAAGATCAAGGTGAGAAGAAACAGAGGAAGACAGAGAGAAAATTTTTTGGATGAGTTGTCCTAGTGGCACAAAAAGAAGTCACCAACTGAACTTGACTCACAAGACTTATGCATAAAAATATGTGTACAAATTTATATAATGAAAAATAGAATGGTTTTAAATAGAACATGCTGAAGAATATTACCTTTTTCCAAGTAGAAGGTTTACTAAGAAAAAAATGGTGTTTGAAATTTATCAGCGTATTGAGATAAATTTGTGCGCACAAGCACTGTTGTCTTAGAGGGAACATTAAATTTGACTACAATTTTTAAAAATTCAAAAGTGTTTCTGGTTAAGTTTAATGAACATTTAGCCATCTGTATATTTGTGGCTTTACATTTATTTTAACACTGCAGAACAAATTGAAACTGGGTGAAAGTAATATAATAGGAAATCCTATAAGAAACAATGAATACCAAAACAAAAAGCAATCCCTATAGCTTCATCATACCTCTGTTTCAGATTTGCAACTGCCAGAATCATGAGTAAATTAAAACCTAAAAGGAGTTCAGAACTGTCAACAATCAATAACACAGCAGTACAAGTATGTATACATCCTCGGACTCAGGAACCTACCAAAGCTTGGAAGGAACTGGAATCAAAACAAGTAATTTTAATTATTTATGTTTATGTAATAGTCCACTGCTGTGTCTAAGGGCCATAGAATACTGAGACATTTGGTCTATACAGACCTGATGTTGTTCGTCCATCACTAGTGATGATGACCATTTGTTACATCCACTTTTGAAAATTCAATTAGAGTTATCTCCTTGATTCATATAGACCTAGATAAGACTGAAAAAGATCAGATCACACATGAACACTGGCCAAAAGTGCAGTAATGATGGTTCAAACTCTTTTAAAAAATATATTATGCTTGTCTTTTTTTAACCAATTCATCCAATAAAATTTTAAAATTGTTCTTTCTTCATATATTTAAATTATAGATGGTGCAAGCAGTTACTCCTCTTGATTCCAATACCCCAATCTCGGAGGACAAGATCCGATTTGTTTGTCTATCAGACACACACAGCACAGTTGAGACATTGAGAAACTTTGTTCCACCAGGAGATGTACTTCTTCATGCTGGTGACTTCACGCAGTTAGGCTTTCCGAAAGCTGTCAAAGAATTTAATGACTTTCTTGGTAAGTGTATGTTTTAAATTGATAAGGGATCTGTGGGTGAATATGAAATGATTCTACTAAACTTGTATGACTTTGTAACTAAGAGTGTGAGTGTATCTTAGTGGGAAAAGAAAATATGTTTCACAAGTTCCTAGATTGGATCTCAGTGTATGTATTCTGGTGTGAACCGATGTTGCCAGTCACTGAACATGACTGCATCTTTCTCTATTTGTTTCCATATCTAATACAGTGAGATGGAGATGGGGAAACCATCTCTCTGTATCCCTATCGAGGCCAGCTCATTGACATGGAGATGGGGTTTACTCCAGCCACAAGAGACAGGAAACTAAGATTGACCAGGCCTTCCTACAAGCATACGGAAGGTCAGGTGGCAATCAACAGTGGCCACCAGACCAACCACCATGAAATATTATATTTCTAGAAGATGTTATGACTGTATAGTGCATTTAAAAAAAAATGAAAACCTCACAAGCATCCTATCTTTACAGTTATATGTTTTTATTGTCATAATGTCCTGTTGTCAATCATCCTCCCTGGAGTAGAGGGCCATCCACCATGTGACATTGCACTCCGTCATAGAACCTAGGTGCTGTGACCTTGACTGTCAAGATTAAATTGGTTTGATGCCGTATATTGAACTGATACCCAGAAACCAGCTGGAGGAAGAGAAGACCTGTGGTGAAACCATCTGATGCAGGACATGACGATCTTGCTAGTCTTTCCAAATTTGGCAGACATGGCACACATCATGGTCTCCCCCCCCCTTCCCGGCTGCCTTGAACAAAAAATCAGACACGAGGGGCACACTAAATATCTCCGTATTTTAATATTTAATTTTGCATGTTTACTTCATTTGTCCTTGTTTCTTGATAAATGTCCCTATTGTAATGTAACGTGAAAAAGGGCCTTGTTCCTTTATTTTTATTATTCCCTTTTTTACACATTAGTTTTATTATTTGTTAGTTAACCCTTTCAATTCCAGGCCGTTCAGGAAAAACTCCGGGCTCAATTCCCAGGGCAAGGGGAATAAATCCGCTACAAATCAGAAATATTATACAAGATTATTTTGTGTGTAAGAGTATTGTATTTGTACAAAACTTGTAAAACCATATATGGTAGTGAATTGAGAAGAAAACTGAAAATATAATACAGATGTTTGTAACTGTCTAAGAATAATCCCATGATTAAGGATAAGTTATTTATAATTGATCATATTATTGTCCATGTTTTGTTACTATATTCTTCACCTTTCTTTCAGATATTCTCTTGCTTCTTGGTTATTAGATAAGAAGATGACTGTGGTTCTGGGGCCTGAAAGGGAAACAATGAATAATTTACTTTTCCTACATGTCGTAAGAGATGACTAAGGAGGTTTTGGGGTGGAGTTGGTTGCTCCATCTGATATAATGTCCACTATGTGAATGGAGGTCAAGACAGTTATTCAAGATCTTAAAATGGATCTCAGAAATGGTATAGTGTTGGACTCTTAATTTATGCTCCTCAAAATTTAGAATGGATGGCTGCATCTCAATCTCTTATGGTTTTACACCTCCAGGGACTTGCATGGATATTTTGCAGTAGTCACTCTGGAGTTTAGGGTAATGAAAGAGCCGACAGACTAGCCTCAAAATCATGTGTGTCAGGTCAGATGATAATGGATAGGGGGGACATTGCAAATTCCATTCATATGCATTTGTTGGACAAGGACACCATGGTGGATGAGGCTGTTATTAAGAGATTGAGGGAATTGCTCGAGGAGAGAGAGAGCAGGTAAATTGACGGGTGAGATTGAGAGAGTATACAATCAATGTGCAATGGTAACTATCAGCAAATATATCCTTTACCATCTACTGAAAGAGATAAAACTATGGGGATACTCAGAGTTTACTGCTGTTGGTTCAGATAATCACTAATCCAATATAATGTCAGTGACCTAGAAGAAAGGGTAAATAAAGTGTTAGGACAAAAGGCACAGTATCACAGTTAAGCTGTAAATCATGACACAACACATTCAGTTTTCTGAACTACATCCTGCTTATCTCTAGGACTTTGAGAACAAATGCAGAAGAAGATAATAAGAAAAATTATAAACAACCAAGCAAAAGAATTAAATTCTTCAATGGATTCCAAGTCACTCCCAAATACAGGGAAATAAGATAGTTGATTATATAAATGAGATAGTATAAATGGGATAGGATAAATTAGATAGGATAAATGGGATAGTATAAATGAGATAGCTAAATGATAGGATAAATTAGATAGTATAAATGATAGGATAAATGAGATAGTATAAATGATAGGATAAATGAGATAGTATAAATGATAGGATAAATGAGATAGTATAAATGAGATAGGATAAATGAGATAGTATAAATGATAGGATAAATGAGATAGTATAAATGATAGGATAAATGAGATAGCATAAATGATAGGATAAATGAGATAGCATAAATGAGATAGGATAAATGAGATAGTATAAATGATAGGATAAATTAGATAGTATAAATGATAGGATAAATTAGATAGTATAAATGATAGGATAAATTAGATAGTATAAATGATAGGATAAATTAGATAGTATAAATGATAGGATAAATTAGATAGGATAAATTAGATAGTATAAATGGGATAGCTATTCATAAATGGAAGTTACTGTCGGCAAAAACAGATAGATGATTCACTATCTTTCGAAGAAATGAAGTCATCATTGAAAGTTGCATAAACAAAAATTTAACTAAACTCACCCATGCAACCAAAAGGATGATTCCATCCACAAGCTTGGAAGAAAGGAACAAACAATCATTTTTCATTTGAGAACAGGCTATAACAGACTCAAACAACACGTATAATATATTTGGAGTTGGTGACGCCGATATTTGCCTCAGTGGACAGTCTGCATAAAACACAGAAAATGTTTTACAGAACTCCCCCTATACCACAATACAAGAATAAAACTGGGACATCTGAAAAGCTCTGACAGACAAGCTCTATGTCTCGGAACCTCAGTTCAGTTCATTGAAGATGTCCAATCAGTATATGACTCTGACAGGAGAATGAAAAAGATAGAAGAATTGTAAACAGATGGTAGGATGTAATTTTTCTGGTGTTTGAATGAGAAAGATAGAAGAATTGTAAACATATGGTAGGATGTAATTTTTCTGGTGTTTACTAATCTGAAGAAGCTATAGATTTCACTCTTATTCTCTGTACTAGTTCGTGGAATGGTACCTACTTTCATCTGCACATTAGTGCCACCCGTGTGGTAACTGAGAACTTCTCGTTCAGGGTGCAAAGAATAGGGCCACTGTCGTCTTTCTAGACATGTACTAGGAGGCAAGTAAAGAAAGTTTGTGATAGTCTGACAACCTGTCACCTGTAAAATCATTATCACCGCCTGTCTTACTTTTTAATTTATTACTTTTGTCTTCTGTCAAATGGTCCCTATAGATGACATAGAGATGCAGGTAAGTAGACATTGCATCTTTGTCCTATTGTGGTAGGCTCCCAGATGGTGGGGAATGCTAGATGTAAGATACTGTCAATGGGTCAACAGATGTGACAAGAATGATGAACTAGTTGGCCCAGAAGTATATACAGCATATGATGATCGTGGGATAAATGCTATACACTGTAATGCCTCTCTTTGATAACTAAACATACATCTTTAAACCCCTATAATACATCCATGTCTTTGAGACAATATTATTTATATAAGTTTGGGTATCACCTTTGGTTACTCAACTGAAAAGGACCTGTGCTTTTGTCACAAAGGCTATGGGCTGTCAATATCTATCTGCTCACAGCTTAAAGGATAATTTCAACATCATCATCATATGACTAGTGTTTCTCCTAGCATTTAAAAGATTGGGATTGAGGGAAGAGTGGTGAAGTCTTTCTTTTTTAAAAGTGTTCCTGATGACAATGTGATTTAAGCAGTGGCGTAGCGAGGGGGGGGGCGGAGGTGCGGACCACCCCAGGCGTCATCATCGGGAGGGCGACAAATTTATTTTTGTCCAGTCTTTCACAATCACTGACATATTTTTTTAATATCACAAGGGCGTAAAGTTATGATTCCGCCCCGGGCGCCATTAACCCACGCTACGCCACTGGATTTAAGGGTGTAATGTCACAAAACTGGACAGTTTAAAAAAAAATTGTTGACTGCAGCAACTAGGCAACCTGCCTTTAACACATTTTGTTATGGTCACAGACCTTGGGTGGTGGTTTTCTAGACTTACAAGACAAATTTTCCTATTTTTATGTAAAAACAGGGTTCATAAATTAAAAGAGTTGATTCTCTCCCAACAGTCCATACAGGTCTTAAGTAATCTTCATCAGTAAAGATCATGTGAATTCTATGTATTACTGTCTATTCCTTCAATTATTTTAGATTAACATCTTCATTTCTATAATTGTAATAAAATTACGCAAAACAGGTTCCTTGCCTCACAAAGTCAAAATAGTGATTGCTGGAAATCATGACTTGACTCTGGATACTGACTTCATCAACAATAAAAGAAGTGAACTGTCTGTGAGATTTAACCTTAAGGTATTTATCAACCATGTTATTCTTTCTTCTGCTATGAATTTGTCAAGAGGTACTTTAGATTGTCTTTTAAATGTCATAAATCAGAGTTGGGTAACCTTTTTGGGTTTAGGGTGGATTGAGCTTTTATTATGTAGTATTGGGCCAAACATTTTGTAGTTTTTTAGTCTTTTGTGGCTCCAATTAGTGTTTCGTGAGCTCAAAGACCAGGGAATATGACACTTGAGACCAGCCTGGCAGGCAAGAAAGGAAATTACTTTATTGGACGGCATTTGGCTCATGTGTTATATTTTACCAACCCCTTTCATAAATGAAATTAACAACAAATAGATTTATTTTTGTTTGTTCTTCAAGAGATATGCTGGACCAAAGGCCATGAGCTCACTGGCAGTTGGATCTACAACCAATCAAACAACCAAGATATAGATGTTATATATATATATATATTCTTCTCTTGCCTGGCACTCTCCCTCTAGAATCAGCCGTACATAGATTATATAAACAAAAATAGTAGTGATGTGTTATAAAACAAAATAATGAAGTTACAATTAATATTTAAGTATAAATTGTACTAACAAAAATGGATTCTATGTTTTGGAAATTATACTTTTATTATTAGTTTTTTAAAATTGTTTTGGTAGTTATACTTTTATTGTTAGTTGCTTTGGTAGTTATACTTTTATAAAAGCATACACAATAAAAGCACAGTAATGTTTATAAAAGAAAAAAAAACATAAACAGACAAACAGCATGAAAATGTCTCACCCAAGAAAATATTTATTATGTATCAATAGGTAAAGTATTTGTTAAAAAAAATCATAGGTTGATCACTGGCTGAGACGTAAATTTTTTACAAAATAAATAAAAACATAGTAGAAAACTTTACAAGGGAAAAAAAACAGCCTTACATTGTCTGGAAAATATCTTTGGCCGAAAGTTTACCACACATAAAAAAATCACTTTACTTCAGTGGTGTACGGTATATTGTTTGCTGCCCTAAGCACCAAGGCATAACAGACTATTGATGATGTTGAATGAGATTCTAAAACAATTTCTGGAACACACCAAATTGAGGATTAGTGGAGACTCATTTATTTTAATGTATGGGTTCTCAAAATTACTGCTGAACCTCGCTTGTACCAGAAAAAGTGTTCTAATATGAAGCGTGTTCAAATGAAACTCATCCAAGTTGGTTTATTACATGATTAGGAAGGTTAAATTAGTAGTTGTGTTATAATTAAGTAAAGAAAATATTAGGGAATATGTATGTACCTGGAGTCTGAAGAAGAAGTTACCGTAGGTATTGAAACATGCATCCCACTGATTTTGTAGATGGTAAATTTCATCATAGGGACTTTGTGTGCTTATTTGGTCACCACTATCATGACATCATGTCGGATAGGAATCATTGTCCCTTTAGAGCTTTCTTTAAGGACCCAGACAAATGAAAGTCACATGATGATAGATTGGATGTGGCAGAACTTCCAATTTTTCTATTTTAACACTTCCTGTACAACTTTTGTGACATGCAGGTAAGCATTGTTGTGCAACAGAATGACACTGTGCTACAACATTCTGTGTTGCTTACTCTTGATGGATATGCAGCTTATCAAGTGTGTTCTTGTAGCCTGGAGCAATTATGTTCACACTAGGCTCTGTAAAGAACAACAACAATAGTCCTTCTTGATAAAAATGACAGTAAGCATTACCGTACCTGCAGAAATTTATGATTTAAGTTTTATTTTACTTTTTGATGATCCAGGAAGTTTTCATTGCATTCCATCTAGTACTCATTTTAATACTAGTAGAGGCAGTCTGTTTTGACTCATTCTAAGTACCTATCGATATGTCCATCATTTTCTTCTTGTTGTTGTAGAAATATATTGCTGCATGGTGTCTTCTATTACTTGCATATTTGACTTGAAAGCTCTGGATTATTTCCTCCTAACTGGCAGGAGTCCTAGAGTTAACACAGAAGAAGTATGAGTCCTAGAGTTAACACAGAAGTATGAGTCCTAGAGTTAACACACAAGAATTATCAGGAGTCCTAGAGTTAACACACAAGAAGTATCAGGAGTCCTAGAGTTAACACACAAGAAGTATCAGGAGTCCTAGAGTTAACACACAAGAAGTATCAGGAGTCCTAGAGTTAACACACAAGAAGTATCAGGAGTCCTAGAGTTAACACACAAGAAGTATCAGGAGTCCTAGAGTTAACACATAAGTATATTTGTCAATAAATAATTATATTTAGATTTGCTAATTTGTGTTCATTGTAAATTTTCCTTTCATTATTTCTCAGAAAGACATTTTTGAGGATTATTTAGAGGAAGCAAAAGTGAAATCATCAAGAGAACTTCTTACCAGCTGTATATACTTGTTGGACTCATATGTGCATATATGTGGCATCAAAATATATGGATCACCATGGTATGTTGGAATTATCATGACAAAACTGATATACTTCTTTCTGCATTCACTTGATTGGCAACCAGGGCCTGGACTTTTAGTTCAGGGTGCAAAGAATTGGGGATCTATGCTTTTGTTATAGATTCATAGACTAAGGAAAGTTGGGGAATATGCTGACAACCTGCCACCTACGATAAAATCATCTTCATATCCTGTTCTTGTCTCAGTTTCATACTTTTGTTTGTATCAAATAATCCCCATGTATGACAAAGATATGCAGGCCTGCGGACATTGTACATTTGTGGCAGACTCCAAGGCAATGAGAAATGCAAGATGTGCCATCACTGCAAATGAATCAACAAATCTGACAGAAGAATGATGAAATAGTTGGCCCAGATGTGCGAATGTGTGAGCTGATCCTCTCGCAGGACTTGGTAATCCTGGTGCACTGGAATGTCTCCATTTGGGACTAAATATGTTAAATATTCGAAGTGAATATTTAGATGCTTCCAGACATCGACAAACCAAATTAGACAATCACAAATATTTTGTTGCTTTTCTATCTGTTTATCACATTTATTGTTTTTCATAGCATCACATTTGCCTTGCTCATTTTCGCTTGCGAAGGAGGAACAGCATCATCATCAAACAAATATGCTTCCATAAACCCCTCCCACATAGCTTTTGAGACCTTATATAAGTCTGGGTGTTGCTTCAGTTACAAGTCTGAGAAGGACATATACTTTTGTCAGAAAGGCTATGGGGTATCAAGTTACCTGCATTGTGTCATGGTTTACAGCTTAGCTGTGATAATTTTGTCTTTTGATCAGACATATTTGACTGCAACAGTGACGTTTGGGTCACATAGATCCTTATAATAGCCATCCATTGCAGGATATGATAACAGTTTAATACTTGTGTTGCATCTCTTTAGTGTGTGTGGAAATGACTGAAAAGTCAGATCCTGGCATAGAACCCACTGCCACATCTTCCTCTTCTTCTTTCCTTCCTCTTTTACCCTTTACGGTTGTCAAGGGATACAATGTTCTTGTTCTTGCTTTTCTGGCAGCTTCAAATAATGTTATTTGGTGTTCGTATAATGTCTCTTTGATGTTGTCGATCCAGCGTACTCTAGGTCTACATATGGTAATTATTGAATGTCTGTGTGTTCTGTATTTTGTGGAAGAACATTTTCTCCATACTTCTGAGATTTTATGTCTCTCAGTGATGCAGTTTTGCTGTCACACTGGGTGATTCTGAGCGACACTCTCAGGATGTGGCATGTATGTTGAAGCTCTTTAGAGACATTTTAAACATATTGCAAGTTGTAACATTCATGTTGCACTTGTCATGTGATTGAACTTATAAATGGGTGCTTAAAAATGGATGACAAGCAGTGTCCTATACAGGATATGCAACTGTGTTTATTTTTATCTTATCTGTTGGTATTGTGTGTAAAATGCTCATATTTCATGTTAGTTTATCTTGTCTATAGGTTTTTGTTGTTTGTCAATTACAAGTGATGATGACTATTTGTTACATCTACTTTTGAAATTCAGTTAGAGTTATGTTCTTGACTGTGAGTTCTTAGATTGCTAATAAGCACTATTCTGTCTGCAAATGACAGTTCGGGAATAGGATGATCACTAAATCGTATTTGGTCTAACCGTCAATTTATAGCTTCTCTTCACAGTTGATCTTGATTAGGAACAAGTGTCACAGCACTGGAGGCATTCCCTTATATGCTATGCTTGCTGTTCTATCAGCCATCTAAAAGTGTATAAGCTCAGTGTCCAAGTCAGTTACTGATTACGCGTTCTTCTGATCTTTCCGGAGAGGGAGCCCTTTCTCCCATCGCTCTAGTCACTCCCATTTCTACCATTCTCTGAATATGTACATTGTCTCGTTCAACTTCTTCCTCATCTTCTCATAGGGTATCCATGACTGCTCTAATCAATTCAACCCTATCTCTTATCTCGGTGCCGTTCACCAAGGCTTTACCAGCCAACACATCGGCTCTTTTGTTTCATCTGACCCCATGACTTGGACAGTAGATCCATGTAATGCTCTGTGCATTGTTGAGAAAAGTGGCCCATTTGATCAGTTCTGATCATACACTTTTCTGTCTTGTGCAGCACACTTTGAGAGTCTGATAGAATCACTGAGTCTGTTAATGGTTGCATTGCACGCTAAGTGAGAACTTCTGTCCCACTTCTATTTCCATTCTCATACTGTTGATCTGCTGCATTTCTCCTCTTTACAAATGATGCTGTGCATTTTTTTTAATGTAGAGCACCATGTAATTCTATTTCTTGCAATGTCTTCCCAACGCTGTTATCTATAGGCATTGTATGTTACCAAATATTTCATGTTTATTTTGTCTTTCACTACAATTACAAGCTTTAAAGTAGGTAACTCTATTATTCCCCACTTTGTTGTTATCAAACAGGCAGCCAGAATTTGGTGGCTGGGCTTTCAATTTACCAAGAGGGGCAGCTTGTTTAGAAAAATGGAATAAGATTCCAGAAGATACTGATATTTTGATGACACATGGACCACCTATTGGTAAGAGCTCTAGATGTTATATGTTGAAGATAAATACTCTACCATAATGTATGTCTTTATGCTATGGAGTTTATGTGACTCTAAGTGTTATGCATTTATAACGAGTGATGATAATGTCTTTCATCCATTCAGAGTTAAGTCAGTTGTTTGTATGAGTTTATAGATTAGCCAGAAATGGGTCTTCAACTCCTGCTTTCATTCTCAAACTCCTGCAGATTAGCAGGATGTAATTCAGAGAGCATGATGTGTTATGTCATGGTTTACAGCACGGCTGCACATTTTGGCCTGACACATCCATTTTCAGCATGGCTTCTGAGTTGTTTTGAACCTTTATGGGATGGGACAGCCAACGCCACTCCCAAAAACTTTTTATACCATGTTTCACTAGCTGTTTCCAACTTCAAAATTATGTATCTCAGCAAATATATAATGTATATTATTGAAATTTTGTGTCCTTCTGTGTTCACTCACTTATAATCACAATGAATAAATTGTGTGATTTCCACTCCAGAGTATGAAGTAAGTTGTACTGCTAGTTCCACAGTTTAACTGTTATTTGCACCTTGGATGGCTTGCTTTGTAGCCTGGACATCTGAGGCCCAGCACATCCGTTTTCTTCATGCATTTCTTCTTCTTCTGTGTTTGCTCTCATATAACCACAACGAATATTATCGTGTGATTTCCACCAGGGAGCGTGAAATACATTGTGCTGCAAGTTTCAAAGTAAAATTGTGTTATTTGCACCTCGGTTGGCCACTCTGTGGTCTGGACGTCCGAGGTCCAGCACATCCGTTTTTGTCATGCCTTTAATTCGGGTAGGGTTCCCTAGTCTGTGACAGCCTGTCTATCTGTTGCCGGGCACGCTGGTGTGTAGTGACTTTTCGCCTAGACGATTGTCGTTCACGTCTATCTCGCATGAGGTGTTTCACCGTTTATGAACTTCATTTAATTGGACGTACTGTGCCTGTGCCCATTTGGTACTGAACCGTTTCTCATCCACGAGCCTGGTTCTGTATGAGGAAGAACTCAACAGATGAGTTGGACCCTGGCTCTTTCGCCTTCTTAGCTGAGGTGTTGTTCACCGGCATCGTGAAACCCTTGTCCAAGTTCGAGTCTCACACCACACGTTTGAGAGCAAGGCATTCTCGAGCTGAGTGACTGTATCCCAATAGCGCCTGAGCCCATCGGATACTGAACCCTTTCTCTCTGCAAGTGTATTTCCGGTGTAGGAAAGCTTGACTGTAGAGTTGGGCCAGGGCTAAATTCGATGTCCCTTTTGTGCCTGAGCCCATCGGATACGGAACCCTTTCTCTCTGCAAGTGTATTTCTGGTATAGGAAGCTTGACAGTAGAGTTGGACCAGGACTATCATTGTTGCCCCTTTTTTGCCTGAGCCCATCAGGTACATAACCCTTTCTCTTCATGAGCATGTTTCCAGTATAGGAAGGCTCATCATTAGAGTTAGGCCAGGTCTTCTTGTTTTGCCGGATGCCCATGATTGGGTCTGGGTTTCTGCCATAAGGAGCATAGGTAACTAGAAACTTGTCTCGAGCTAACAGAGCTTATAGTTCCCATTCCCTTGGAACATTTTCTCTTTCTATTTGTACATGGCGCTGCCCTCTGGCGCTGTGCTGCCCTCTCATTCTGCTATATTGTCACTATATTGTATTTTCGTCTCTCACAATGCATCTACCTTTTCATGTCAAATGCAATGGTCGGTCCTTCAATGCTCGGACCGGAGTGACTAGCATGACTGTGTCGACAGTGCCACTGCATGTGTTGGCGTAGTGGTATCACAGATGTTGACAATCTCTTTTGTCGTCAATTCTCTTTCATCTGCTGCTCTACATTCACGATCCCCAAAAGGTTTAGCCAGAATCAGCACGAGCATCTGTATTTCTGTTTCCAGGGTGCACCACAATGATGTACTTTTGGAATCTTGGTTAACCCTGGGTCCGCCAAGAGTAGTGCGGTACCCTTTGCACCCCATGTGTGAATTTGAAATGGTATGAATGACATATTTAATTAAAATTGAATTTTTGTTCAATTTTTCTGACTTCGATAAGTCTTCTGTGTCACTTTTACCCGATGTCAGATGAGACAGCCAGTGATAATATCCTCCTTAGTCGCCTCTTTGAATTGCATGGAAGGTAGACAGTATTGCGATTCTTTGTTCCTCTTTTGGCCATGGCAACACCTGGACTATTTCCTCGTCCTATGTACCTTGGTTTATACTGAAGGCGTTTAGTTATTTGAGTGATTTCTTATAACTAAATTAGCTGAAACTGGAACTGTTTGACCATGTACTACTGTATCCTTACGAGCAATCCTTGCCATTTTCTTTTTCATCTTCACGATTGTTCCATCGGTCATTAGGTCACAGCACTAATGACTTGAATGAACTGCATGGTTTACTTCAGATCATTCATGCAGCCTATCAGGTTCAGAAGTGGTGCCATCACCATATTTTCTTCTCTCTCTCTCTCAAGCAGACATACATAAAGGATGTATTGTACAATCTCTGAGTTTATGTCATAAGTACAGACCTGTTGCTCATCCTTCTGCAAAACATTGCTGTTTAATCTGTGAATATTTATTTGTCTAGTTTGAAATTGCCAGTGAATATTCCGTCTGAAGTTTGACCATTCAGTTGCCATCACACAGTGGTACTTCCAGACTTTAAAGGCCTGCTACATTTCTTAGTGATATAAAAAAATTAATGGGTCTCACCCTTCTTAGCAACTCTTGTATCCAGAGTATTACATAAATACACAGTGGGATCCTTCTATAGTGAATCCTTTTATAACATATTTCCCTATATAACAACATTTCTGTTATTAGAGAATTTCTGTTATTACATTTCATTGGTCCGGACCAAGTTGTTATAATGAGATTCCACTGTACTGGCCATAAAAGGTCAGAGAACAAAAGAGCAGTCTCAATGAAACATTTTTGTGGATGGCACATTTCTTAGAAGAGACATGAAGAAGATGAGGTGGTGATGTATATGTACAGAGAATGATAGAAATGTTAGTGACTGGGGTTGAAGTGACAAGATGTGAAGATCATGTGATCAATATTTGACTAAGACTTTGAACTCTCTTGGATGACATGGAATGGAAAGCAGAACACTTTTGAAAATGTCTTCTATGCTATGTACTCCATGTATGAAGGTTATCCTTCTCTGAACACCTGGTTGAGGCCTGTTGTCCCTAGGATCCATTACCTAAAATTATTATTTTAATGTTCACCTTTGAATTTTACAGGTCATGGTGATCTATGCAGTAGCAAACATAGGGCAGGTTGTGTGGAAATGCTTGGTGTGATACAGACTCGAGTCAAGCCCAAGTATCATTTGTTTGGACACATACATGAAGGTGAAACATATTTTTGTGCTTTTGTTGCTTTCTGTTTAACTTGTCTATCCACAAAAATACAGTTTGCCTTGACTGCCTACATTAAAAAAAATGGTAATCTGCCATATGTAACAAAAATACAGCTGGCCTTGTCTGCGAACATTTAAAAAATCTGCCATATGGTACTGAACAAATTAAATGGAAGTCTGTAGTCACATTTTACCAATAGCTAAAAAATACATCTGTGGAATGTAAGTATAATTTGTTCCAGAAATGTGTTTGTAATCCAAAGTGAATATCAATGTGAATTTTGTAATAAGAGATATAATTCATGTATAAAGTAATTGTCCGGCTCTGTGGCGGCATGGTTCAGAGCATGTCGTATGATGATCAAGGTACTGGGTTCAAATCCTGTCACAGGCAATTGTGCATCTGGACCATTCAGAAAGTAATGGAAAACTACTTAATGTATCTATATTGCCTAGAAAATCACTACAGCCCAAAAATACTGGACTAATGCCTACATCCTGAGTAGGTTATGCTAGTTTTTTTTATACAAAGTGATCAAATTTATTAATTTAATTTAATCATGGCTGTTTGAGGGACATGAGAGGAGAGGTGGGTTATTATGTAGGACTTTCACTGTCATTAACCTCAATTGTACTCTCTTCAGAGCAAATGGCATTGATGTAGAAGTAAACAAATAAGTGACTGTTGCATTTGGAAGGATGTGTGACAATGTGTAGAAATGGAAGGGCATCAGCCTCACTGCAAAATTAAATGTCAATTGTTCCATTGTGTTCACTACCTTTCTATATGCCTGTGAGACCTGGAAAGTGTACTGCAGATATACCAGAGTGTTAAATCACTTCCACACAAGTTCCATCTGCAGACTTTTCAGAATAAAGTGGCAAGATAAGGTATCTTATACTGAAGTTCTCAATATTCACAAGCCAAATATTAATACAATGCTGAAGATCTTCTTCTTCTTCTGAGTTTGTTTTCAAACTCCTGCAGATAAGCAGTATGTAGTCCAGAGAATGGAATTCATTGTGTCATGGTTTACAACATTGCTGCAATATCTGCGCAATTCGACCTGACACATCCGACTTTAGCATGGCTTTGGGTCACTGACCCTATATGGGATGGGACAGCCAACTCCATCCCATAACCTCCTTAGTCGCCTTTTACGACATGCATGGAAGGTAAACAGTGTTGCTATTCTTTGCTCCTCTTCCGGACCCCGGCAACTCACGGGCGTGAAGAAGATCTAACTGAAAGTGGTGGAACATGTTGTGCACATACCTGACAAATGTATCCCTAAACAGCTGATGTATAGTGAGCTCCTTAAGGGAAAATAATTTGTCAGTGAACTGAAGAAACACTTCAAAGACACTTTCAAAGTGTCTCTAAATAGCTTCCATAGACACCACATCCTCGGAAAGTCACACAAAATTATTCATTGTGATAGAGCAACATCAGCAAAGGGGCTTGCATTTTTGAGAAGCCTAAAATTTCAGAAGCACTGAGAAAACATGCTGCCTGAAAGGATAGAACAACAAACACAGATGTTAAACCTTGACCATACAGGTCCCGAATGCCAGATTTGGACTATTATCTCCGCACACATCAGAGAGATGCAACAACACAAATCTGAAACTGTCATCATCATCATCTGTGATAGACTGTATAAATAACCAAAATATTGGAGGATGTTTGACAAAATGGAGAGTGCTGCAGAAACTAAACAAATAAGTAGGAAATACTAAGTAAGGTAGAAAGGTTACTAAATACCTAACTATCAATAATACAAAATGAATAACTATTGAATGGGAGTGCCTTGTGTTGCCATTTTATTTGTGCTGATGGCCTGACACATCCATCTTCAGTTGGATATAATGTAGTGATAGACAGTACTAATATTATTATATTTGAGGAAATTCTGTATTAAGTTTGATACACGCATAAGACTGGAAACCTCTGTGGTAGAATGAGGAGTGTGTTTAATCAGAGCCACAGGAATCATCAGAGTGCTGGGAGAGGCTGAGCATATGTGGATTTGTTTGAAGATAGTTATAACCAATATAGTGTATAGTTTTCTACTTATCTGTTGATTTATTGTCCATGATGTGCATCCATATGGTAACATTACTTCTGTGTAATATTGAAATACCATTAATTGTTTTATATCAAAAACTAATGAAACTACCATGATCAACTTTGCAGGTTATGGAGTAACAACTGATGGCCACACAATCTTCATCAATGGGTCAAACTGCACGCTACGCTACAAACCTGATAATAAGCCTATTGTCTTTGACTTCCCAATTCCAGAGGGTCATTCAAAAGCTGAGCTACTGAATCTCCCAACAAACAACATTGTCTTTGATTCCTCCAGATGTAACTGTAGTTAGGTCACATTACTTAATACTAGCGACTTAATACGCACGAGCAAATGACTGTATAAGTGACCATATTTCAAACCAAATTTCTTTATTCTAGTCGTGGAACAAGAGTCATCAAGGAATTTGGTTTGAAATGTGGTGTCGCTAGAAAGGAGCGGTTTCGTGGGCAAGAAAGAATGATGGTCAAACAACTGCATACTGGGACTGTCAGTCAACGTGTAATGGCGGCTACACTAAAGGAGAGATCTGAGCACCTATGGACTTGTCCAGAGTGCAGGGACGATGATCCAATGACTAACTAACTAACTTAATACTAGCTTTTACAACAGAAAAATATTAACATGTGTTCTCAAGATTGACTTTTGCAGCAAAAATTATTGTCTGTCAACTATTTTCATTTATTGCATCTTCCAATGAATGCATCTCTAATAGCTAGTACTAAAAAAAAATAACCTGAAGGTCAAATCACCAGATTTATTATAGCTAAATCCATATCTGAGAACTTATGTCATTAATTCTGTATACTGAATAGTTGTGTCTTTATATTTAACCCATACATGAATTGAACGTCTTAGTGAATTAGAATGGAAATATGTGGTATTTCTGGGAAGTGTACAGCAGATATACCAGAGTGTTAAATCACTTTGTTAAACCACACAAACAGCCTTGTCCAGATTCTTGATGAGTAAATTTGTGGTATTTACTGGGAAGTATATAAATGTCATGTACCGCAATTATTAATTAATCATTTTTATGACGTATTGGCATGTATTATAGAGGTTAAGGTACTTTATTGTGTGACTGACACAATTAGATGACTGACTTTATTGAGCAGTGACATCATTGAATGGCTGACACCAAGTCTGTAGATAGGGGAGGACATTGGGGTGTTCAATCCCCCCCCCCCCAATTAGTAAATAAGCACATAACTTTTAGTACTAGGAACTTAGCTTAAGGGTGGATTAAACCGCACCATCCCTCCCCCAGTGATGGAATACATATCTATGGCCTTGACTAACATGTTTGGTTGATTGACTTTATTGAATTAATTAATGTGTCAAATGACTCCATTGAATAACTGGCTCCATTAAGAATGACTCTTGAATGAATGATTGCACCGATTAACAATTGAATGACTGTGACATTGCTGATTACATCCAAAGATTGATTTTATTTAACGACTGAATAATTGTGATAACTTTACTTCATCCAAAGTCTTTCTGTTTGACTTTCTTACACAGAAGTAGTGTATGTATCTCAGGAACCCAAGGTAAATGCTTTAAATTCAGTTCAGTTGGCTGGGCAGCTGGGTCATTTAGAAAGCAATGGCAACTGCCAAATGTAAATATTGCCAAGAAATTTTGACTGTGATGCTGGTAATTAGATATACAGTCAACTTTTAATTGTTTACTGAACTGAGTGACTGATCTGATTGACTAACAAAATAAAGGTCCAATAACATTTTGGACCTAAATACCACTTTTTTAGTTTGTTCTCAAATTCTTACCGGATCTCTATTATAGCAAAACATTAGTCATACTAAATTTTCTGCACGAACGGAAATGTGATGTGTCGCTGTTTAATTACCTGTTACATCTGACTTTGGCAGTAAATACTAATTGGGCTTATAGTTCCACAAATATACAACTAGTTATATCAGAGCTGAGTACTTTGTGTGCTCATTTATAAACCAACAGATACAATGGTTTGGTAATCTGGAAAGAATGCAGTGTGATTCATTAGTATATAAAGCATATATGAAGAGAGAAGCAGAAAGAAGAGCCAAGGGTAGACCTAGAGTATGCTGGATCGACAACATCAAAGAGACATTACACAAACACCAAATAACATTATCTGAAGCTGCCAGAAAAGCGAGAACAAGAACATTGTATCTCCATCGACACCAGTAAAAGGTAAAAGAGGAAGGAAAGAAGAAGAAGAAGTGCTTATTTATAGAATTGAGTGTTGAGATGCAACAAACTTTAAAAAAAAAATCTTATGACAATTCTCAGATTTTTAAAATATAAGAATGTTACAGTAGTATCTGAACTTCAACCTTCCTATTTTTAAAGGGTCATCATCTTTGCCCTTGTGTTGCTGGATTCTAAAAGTGGAGCAATGAATAGGGACACTGTGACTTGCCATAAGATGCGACTGAGATTTGAGGGGTGGGGTTAGCTGTCCCATCCCATAGAGGGTCAAAGTTATTCAGAAGTCATGCTAATACCAGATGTGTCAGGTCAAAAGGTACAAATATCATAGACAAGCTGTACTGCATGACACAACACATTCTGCTAGTCAGTAAGAGTTTGAGAACAAGGTGAAAAAGTCTTGTTCAAAGATTGAAATATAATAACTCTTCTTCTTCAGTGTTCATTTTCAAACTCCTGCTGGATCTCTCTTGTAGCAGTACAATGGCCCTACTAGATTTTCATCAGGATGTAGTCCAAAGGACGGGAATGCCTTGTGTCACCGTTTTATTTGTGCTAATGGCCCAAAATATCCATCTTCGGATGGATATAATAATTTGATGCATTGTATATTATTTATAAGCATCATCTATATTTTGTTCAATATTTTTGCATCTGGGTTTTAATATTATGATTGTGTTTTGTTATATATTTCTTACAAAAGCAGTCTTTCTTTTATTTAAATAATTTCCTTTCAATTGTTATTTTTACAATCATATTTTTATCGTAACTGAAATTGTGTGATATATAATCTGATATATACAAAAATAAGATTTGAATTGAGGAACAATTTTGGTTATGTTTCTTTGAAAGCAATGGATGTTTGTGCTCCATGTTTGTGCTGTATCTTAACGTATTGATTACTGAAGCCGTAAACTTAATATTGAAAGAGAGCCATGTTATAGTTCTTCCAAGATATAAAACCCATTTCATGGTATTGCAAAATCTAAGTAAAACAGTCAGCTGGGACTTACAAAAGCTGTAGTAAACTTTCCCATAAAGTATGCTATAACAACTATATATAACAACTTGGTCAGAGCGAACAAAATATATATGTAATAGAAATACGCTATGTGTAGTACAAACAATATAGAACAAATATAAATGAGGATTTTGAAAAATGTTGTTATATGGGGAAATTAGTTATAGCAGAATGTGCTATAGAGGGATTCCACTGTATCTGTTCAAGCATTCCCATCTGATGTTTAGATTATTGCTGATAGTTGCAGTTTCTCACAGGTTATACATTCTCTGATACTATGAACAGCAGATCCAGATATAAAAGTAGTTAGTACACTGATGTTCTAGTCAGGCTTGTTGATGGTTCAATTCCCTAGTTAAGGGAAATTGTTAGCTGACAGCAATACATATGAAAAAGAGTTCTAATAAATATATATCCAACTAATAAAATATTATGGACATTTTAAAACATATGACACCTTGTTGAAGGCATAGTTGAGGGGAGGTGAGCAAGAGGTAACCAGAGCTACAGGTGGGAGGGAAACATTGTGAGGTAGAAATGATACAGCCTATAAGAAACAACCGCCAAGGCAAGAGACAGATGATGCTGGAGGTCTGTTGCAGCCAAACTTCATTGCACAAATGGCACTTGATAATGACGTTAGTTGACCTACAAACTGATCCTGGATAGATCCAGGCTCTGGAAATTAGTACAAGATAAATTGTGTGAAAGTAAAGGCAGGCAATATGGTGCTGACCTCATCATCATTAGGTAGTATTTCTTGGTCAGAATGTAGCAGTATCACAGCCTTTTGAAACTCCTTCTGATCTTGAGCTAATCTTACTCTTCTGCAAGTTAAATTTTCAGATGGTCACTGATATTTTCTGTCCTTCTTCTTCATGACCCACCTATTACCTAAACATCATTCCCTCCATTATGATCTTTTCTTAATTTGTTTGTTAAATGGAGGATTAAAGCCTCTGGCCAATGCAAGACACTTTCAACCTAAGACCAAAGTAGGCATGATCTTTTAAACCTAAGACCAAAGTTTATGTTGGTTATATCAGGTTGTTATCTATGTGTGACCGTATAGTTTAGGAGAAGTAAACAACCGTACATGCAACTGCCAAAGAAAATCTTAGTGTCAGACATTTTCTGTGGTGAGAATTCCTCTGTTCAAGTGGCTGGAAAAACGAGAAAACTTGAATAATAGTAGGAGTTCACCAGGAGGATGCAGGAACACTAGTATACCAAATTAAACCATCAATAACGTGGTTCTCTCCTCAGAACCACGGCAACTCCAATGGTAGAACCTTTTTGGCAACCAGGTTATTGATAAAAACTAGATAGAGTGTGATGGGAGAGTGCCACAGAACTCCTCATTGGACCCATCACTCAGGAGGACTTTCTTGCCTTGTGGACCATTTAGTTCTTCTTCTGCGTTCGCTCTCTGATAATCACTCTTCTTCTTCTTCTACGTTCGTTCTCAAACTCCTGCAGATTAGCAGGATGTAGTCCGAAGAACGGAATGAGTTGTGTCATGGTTTACAGCATTGCTGTGATATCTGCGCCTTTCGGCCTGACACATCCGACTTCGGCATGGCTTTGGGTCACTGACCCTATATGGGATAGCCAGCTCCATCCCATAACCTCCGTAGTCGCCTCTTATGACATGCATGGAAGGTAAACAGTGTTGCTATTCTTTGCCCCCCTTTCGGGCCCCGGCAACACACTGGCGTGATAATCACTCTGATTGGCACACACTGTGGCCTGGACATCCAAGGCCCAGAATATCAGTTTTCATCATGCCTTTAATTCGGGTTGTGGACTTCACTAGCCTGTGACAGCCTGCCTATTTGTTGACAAGTGGCAGGTGTGTAAGGACTCGTCGCCGAGATGATTGTCGTTCACGTCTATTTTGCACGAGGCGTTCCATAGCCAGTGAACTTGCTTCATGTAATTAAACATTTTGTGCCTGTGCCCATCGGGTACTGAACCTTTATAAACCAGCTGTATTTCTGTTTCCAGGGTGCACCAAGAGAAGGTACTTAATCGCGTCAAAGAAGTTGATACAAATGAAAAACTGCATTAAAATCTGTTTAGCTTCTGCAAAACAACACAACTAACATTCCTAAGAACGTACATATTTCCGAGTGGCAATATATTGGTGAGAATCCTGGACAATCACTAACAAAGTGAAAAATGAAATAGCAGCATTTGAAACAAATGTTACAGAAATATCCTTAGAATACCATGGACCAAAAAGATCATCAATGTAATCATCCTGAGAGAAAAGAATGTAAATGAAAACTAGCTAAACTGCATGGTTCTTTCCAGAAAACTAGAATAATTTGGTCATATAAAACACCATGATGGCCTAGAGAAAACCATAATGAAGGGATGGTGCCAGGAAGATGAACAAGAGGCAGACCAAGAAAAAGATGGATGCAAGACATCAAAGACCACCTGAACATGACAATAACAGAAGCAGGAAGATTGGCTCAAGATAGACAGAAGTTTTGAAAGGCTGTGATGACTACTACATCCTGTTCAGGAAATGCTATCTCATGGTGATGACCATATATAATCTTGTAATGCAGTTCCAGATGTCTCTTCTTTTCTGCGAAAATGTTCAGTATAGATAGAGAATTTCTGTTTCCAGTTCTGAGAACTAATCATCATAAATTATTTCTAAATTCATGATTGGTCTGAACCCAGCATCTGACATAAAAATTATTATCTTTATTAACACTTTGCTGACCAATTTCGACGATAGTTGAATTTCTGGTACTGGAGCTTGGAGACCAAATCCGACGATCGTCAAATTTCCTATGATGTATCAGAAAAATGGGAATACCCATTGCAATAATGTGCTAAAAATAGTGTTTGCAAGTGAGTTTTTAATCAAGAAATATCAGAGTTTTTGAAGGAAATATTCTATGATATATAGAAATTAATGTAAATCTAGGCCTAGCATTATGATAAATAGCATTTTGCACTTGAAATAACTCTGGAGCTTTCAAATTCATTCAGAAAGTGCAAACAGTCGTTACAACGCATAGAAAGTTTCACGGCTTTCTTGCGCTAGATCGATTTTATACGGATTTTTAAAGACGGCGATGTCAATGTATACAATTTTGCGTGCACCCTCGGTAATGGCGGATAAGTATGCTCTGGATTGCTGGTCAGCAAAGTGTTAAAAGATCAGATCCTCAGCAGTGAATGAGCATTGCTGATGTGAATGAAATCTTATGCAAAATCGTTTGGCATCAAGGACAGAAAACTTTCAAAACAAGAATGTGATTATCTTTCTGTAATGTTTATAGTAAATAACAATATTTCTGTGCGCTATTTAAATTAATCATGGGAAGGGACGCCGAGCATTTTCACATCCATTGATGCTATGCCACTGCTTCTTTCTAAACATTGATAAAAGGTATTTTTACTGGGTAATTCAATTTATTCTATTATCTGTTTCTTGTATTGGAATGTATTATAAATGTCTTTTCATGGTTTTGGGAGCTGTATTATGGCTGTCCCCTCCAAATATGTGGAACTCTCTCTCTACCCATAGCCCAATATATATATTAAAGATCTGATCCTTTTTTTTTCTTTTTTTGTGCCACAATTCCCAGATTTTTGTCTAATTTGAATGGATACTGTCTGGCTTTGTGATGGCCGAGATACTGGGTTCAAATACCACTGCATGCAATTGTATATCTTGACTGTCCATAAAGCAATGGCAAATTACTTAAATGTAATGTAAACCATGACACAATTCATTCCGTTCTCCGGACTACATCCTGCTAATCTGCAGGAGTTTGAGAATGAACACAGAAGAAGAAGAAGACTTAATGTAAATACTGTCAAAAAATCACTACAGCCCAAAAAATCCACCATCTCAGATTCTAATGACTACTGTTTTCACAAGCTCCATTTCTTTGCATGTGATTGGTGCTACCAGAAGCGCTTGATTCTCGAGCCTCTGTGAGCACTAGTATTCTTATATGGTGGGCATCTCAGGTCAATAGTGCCACACATATGCTCTGGCTAGAGTGAGAGATTGATGAGTGTATTGACAGCAGTTCAAGCATATATCTCATGTTCAAAAGCGGAATATCCTTAGTACATTAAAAAACTAGTATATATGCGTTCTTTTAATTTATTTGGGTCCCAGCTCAAATTATAAGTTCAAGACATGAAATGTCAGACAAATTAGTCAAAAAGGGTAGAATGGTAGGGAAACCAATTAAAAATGAGAAAAATATGTCTAAGATTAATCACCCAATTTGAATAAAATAAAATGAGTGGATGTGTTTTTTCGATCCCTGGGAATTATAAGTAATATAACTCATGACCCTTTTGTGGAATTGAGAAGCCTCTCCTGAGCTTTATTTCATACCCAAAAGATTCAAACTCTCAGCAGACTGCAATGTTTTGAGAAGAAGGAAATATCTACAAAGGATACCGCAGACAATACACCATACTGCAACAGACAAGAGGAGGAAACAGTAAAACACCATCTTTTTGAATGCCCTACTACACTAAAAGACCTATGAAAACAGCTGTTACCACCAAAACCGTCCATCACTAACACAGTTTATAGACTCAACACAGCTGAAGAAAACATGCACCTACCACCACCTGGCACAGGGAATAAAGAGTGAAAGCTTGCAACCCTGGGGATTGGATAAGTAAGTTGAGAAGAAACCTCCTACATCATCAGAATGTATTCAATAACAGAAACAAGCAGACTCTGGTACAATAGAATAATCCAATGCTTCTCAGTGTGTTGCAGATACTATCCTTATTGCATTCAGACCTTTTCTGGTTTTATTAGCCTGTGTTCATGCAGTGTGAAACCAAGAGTTCTGTAAAATCGTACTCCTTGAAATTTTATTGTGTGTGTTCTTTTCAATGACCACAGCACACAGTTCTACCATTAGTGTGGGCTTGTTGACAGTACAATTGTTCAAAGAACCACGTTACTGATGGTTTAATTGTGTAGACTAGTATTTGCACCATGTGCCCAGTTCTGTCAAAAGTTTTCCAACCACTTGTTCCCGATCTTTACTCTGATGATAAACAAAATGTCATCTTCATAAGATATAGTCCTTCCTTTTCTCATGATCTGTTCATCTCTGATTCTCACAGTATACAGGTATGAAAAGCATAAAAGACAAGGGTGAATCCTGTGAAATGCCTGGGTATATCATTGTAGGTTCAGAAGTCCAGCTGCCACATCTAAATACCACTATGAAAAAATACTGCAGCAATCAAATTCATAGATTAGAGACTTATTTGAAGTTCCAAAAGCTGATCCATTAGGAAGTCAAAAAGTACATTGTAAGCATTCTCAATGTCAATTTCGGTGGCATATCTCAACACCATAGTGAAAACCCTGTGAATTTTCTCTCATTCTTCGCCTATCGATATCTGTGCATAAATTCTCTTGGAGTCAATCAGAGTGGATGCAGACTTTAGGTAGTAGTAATAGGCCTACTGGTTTTTCATGGTAGTGTATGAACTTACTGTTACATAATGATGGCTCTGATTGGATAATAGTGAAACTGCGACTTCAACTCTTTCATATCTGGATAAGGAGTGGATATAAAGTATTTCAGTTGGTATGCATTCGAATCTACTAAAAAAAAAGCAGCAGATAATGCTGAAATTAAAAATAATAATGGATTAGGGCCCAAGTAAAAATACATTCATTCTATAAGATTCTATTAAAAATATATATTAGGATTTCAACAAACCCAGCGGGATGAGCTCCTTTGTTTACATAGTAATAAAAAAATTCTCTTTCTAATCCAATGTTCAACATTCTTTCGACGAATATATATATGATATGGGCCTAATATAATTAACCAAATGAATAATAAAACAGGCCCTACTCCTAAAAATAAACTTTGAAGCTGCGCTACGCTCACTTGTCTGCTGTAGCGTCGATTAAATTTTCTCTGCATCAAGTTGTATTCATGTAATGTGTTCTATAATAGCAAATAAATAAAAGAGACAACGACATAAATAAAAGAATCCTGTGAAATATAGCACAGTATGCGTCTTAATTAATTGAAAACAGCTGGTAGTGGAAAGTTGTAGAAAGACATAATCGACTTGACTAGTCGGCACGGCACTTGATGAGCATGCAATATCAACCAATCAACACTCGATATTTTTTTGTACAATAAACATGGCTGTCGACCTGTCAAGTGCACACCTTCTTGATGATTAGAAATTAATCTGTAAATGTATGTAGCTTCAATGTTTGTTACTTACACTGCTAAATACATCGTCATAAGATCATTAAGATTACGTTCAGATATTTTGGTTAACAAATTGATCACAAACATTTTCAGCATCGTAGTTTTTTTTTATGAGTGTCATGTCGCTATTCCCTAATCGTAATCATGGAAGCAGGGTTGTAGATTGCAGCCAAAGTTATCTTCACACGACACATAGTTGATTTGGTATCATCTGAAACACATATCAGTTTCTCAGTATACCTTCTTTATTAGTGGTATGCTGATTCTTCGAATTTTCATATTAAATCTTAATCTTTGATATTTATTTTTAGGACGGACAGACTTATCATTTTCTGAAATTGTCAATTAAATAAATATTTCATTAATTTCAAAGCGACGCTAGACTAGACTTAGAAGTTAGACTAGGTTAATACTTAGTAGGGTCTAGTTCTTTTCGTGGTCAGTCTGATCATGCTTCATAATGATATTATTTATATATGTTTTACTATGATGGTGTTTAAATATACAGTATAATAAATATAATATATATACATAAGTTAAAAGTGACTTTCATTCACATTCATTTGGGCCTAAGTTTGGTTGCTGCAGTCTGTTAGAATCAACCACTGATCATCAGAATGATGAATGATGGGTTGTTATTCATTTTTGAAAAACGAGTCACAAATTTGAGCAATAATATAATAATCGGTTAAACTACGGAATAAATCTTCACTGTGCTATAAATAGCACTGTTTACATTATTATCACACATTACGGATTTGCGTGTATTGCCAATGAAATTAATGGCTGCCGTGACGTCACATTCCGACAATCGCTGAGTTCAAATCTAGACACAGATGAACTTATACATAATCTGTTTCTTTTCCAATTTACATATTTAAAAAAATTTTCCACTGATTTGTACTGAGCGATCAATATGTCTGCGCACTATACACGGAGTGAGTTGCGCGCACACATTAGAAATATTATTTTTAATCCTGACCATAATCTAAGTACTTAAGCTTGCCGAATAACGCAATAAAGATTAGGACATACCTCGAAACCAGAACAAAGGTCACAGTAAAGACTTATACCGTAATTGCGCCTAATAATCGTCTCTTTCAGTCACTGCTAAGGACATAAGAGGTTGATTATTATTTGTAAACTTTAATGTTGCAATTGCAATAGATCTACATTTTCTATCTAATTAGGCCTCCTCCCCAGATAATGGGCAAATGATTGGCTCAAGTGTAGTGTAAGCCTATGGACTTTCAATGTTTTCTGTTAAGTTAAACTACCAAAAAATGGGTAAAACTATGGTTTAAGTCTTCACTGTGCTATAAATAACACACTGTTTACACTTTTAACTAGCCGACGTCACGGATTTCCATAAAACGTATGCCAAATGCACATCCTCAACAACAGTTATGCATATCATCAGCTACTGACACAACACAAGAGATAGAGACGAGATTTTACTTTTTTCCCCACTGATTTGTACTGCAGGCTCATTATTTCTGCTAGCTACACACTGAGAGGGGGCCCACGATTGACCAGCTAAGATAAAATTTGTCTTAATTGTAAATACTATTTGTAGTTATCCTAACCGTAGCACACCCGAAGGTTAGGTAATACCTCAAAACTAGAACAAATGTCACAGTGAAGACTTAAATCGTAGTTGCACCATAATGTTGGTTTCACTGTAAGCCCTAGGCGTACTGGATCTCCTACATTTACTGTCTTTTTTATGTTTAGCACTCTTACTTAAAATTACAAAATCTTTCCTGTTCCACCAGATTTGTTTTTGAAATTAAAAATAAATTTTGTGGGGTGTTTTGAAAATGCAATAACTTTTTTTTGCTATGAGATATTTTTGACATTTTTTTGTCCACCGTCCTCCTTGAACACAGTTTTGCTATTTTGGAAGTAATGTTCTCTAGATCAGATCATGCACAAACATTGTCATGTGACATTTACCTTCGCAATATTAAAACTTAATTTAATAGGGGCATAACATGAGCAGTTAGGCGCCATTAGATATCAACAACACCCATTTTATCTATCTATTCACTAAACCCTTTGTTACCAGTGCCAGGCATTTCATATGGAGCAGAAATGCTCTGATCGTGTGCTGAAAGTTAAATTTCTGGAGATGAAATTCTGATTTCTTAAATCAATCAAAAAGTCATAAATTTGCAACCCAGACCCAAATAGTAGGGCCCCCTAGTAAGAATTAGCCGAACTGATTGCAGTAAACATGAGCACTTTGGGCATGTTCATAAAAGTTAATCTCTTTCAGCAGACTGTGAAAGTAATCCATGTTGATAGTTCCCATAGCTGACTGATTGTATACCCATATGGAACACCTTATATGCAACAAAATAACAGCTTATAAGCGCATGCATATATCACACAATGTCATTGGGTCAAAGTGTATGAGCCCATTGACACTTGAATCAGCAACCAATCAACTGATTGTAAAATATTCTCACCCTTCATGAATAGTTTTCTCAGTCATCTCTCTCGGCCTTCTCTCTGAGCAATTCTCAGTCTGCAATCTCAATACCTGCAATCTCCTGCTTATTTGTTCCACCCCACTCCCTCCCTCTCCCAATAAGAATCTTTGAGCAATACCTTATCTTCCAATCAACTCCTCTCATAATCTTTTGAAGTAATGTGTTCAAAAACTTCTGGGTTGTGGCAGAGTCCAGGTCCATACAGATAGTAGTCAGTGTCCTCAACCAGAGATGAATGGTTGACTTTCAGGGGCAGAAGGGAAATAAAGGCATATGAGATTCATGTTTCAAATATCTAGGAGATAGTTCCTAACCAGGAATATAATTTGGGTCTTCAGTGCCCAAAAGGCTACCTCACGAAAATTAAATAATGGCTGAGAGTGCTAAACCTGAGCTGAAAATGATTACACGCCTAGGAAGAAATGACTGGAGTCTTATGAATTGTTGAAGGGGATGTGACTTCTCAATACAGATTAGACATACAAGTAGGCTGTATAGATAGGAGGGAGACTGTCACAGACTAGGGAAACAAACTCTGGAACAAGTTCTTGAAAAAAACCATATTTGCTGTTGGTAGTGAGGTTTAGCACTACCGTTAAATTCCATGTATAACCCGAGAATTTTTGGACAATAAACAGAGATGTCTTCATACTCTTCGTCTTATAATCGAGTAACATCAAATTAAAAAAAAAAATTACGTCCAAATCACAGTAAAAATGGAGAAAAACACTTTAAAAAAAATTACAGTCACATGTCCCGATATATTAAGCCAGGATAAAATGACTAGGGCTCACCAGCAATCTAGAGCGTACTTACCATAATGCTAGGCCTCTAATTACATTAATTTCTATATATCATACAATATTTCCTTCGAAATCTCCGATATTTCTTGATAAAAACTCACTTACTAGGTCTATATCGTTATTTCCAACACGCCGCCATTTTTTTAGCAAAATTTCCCGGAAATGCTATTTTTAGCAATGGGTATTACCGGTTTTTTTTACCGTTTATAGTACATATATTTCTATCATAAAGGTTTCAATTGATCATCGAAATTGGTCAGAAAAGTATACCAGTATCTGATGTTATTTATTAACTACAGTAAAGTGTAGGTACCGGTAGTTACCGGGTGCATATAATGTCTGTGATAACAAATGACATCTATATAACGGTAACTGGCGTTTATAGTCTAGCCTTACTGGGTAGTGTTTGATAGTAACAGACTAAATTATAGGAGGTTTGGCTTGCGTACAGCAAAATGTTTAAACACAATTATCTGTAGTGTAGACACAAAAACAGAACACAGAATAACATCAAATATCGATAAAATTTAGGAAAAACTTACCGGTGCCAGTCGAAACAGTCATTGAAATCCTTCGAAGTCCGAATCACTGTCTGAAGTCTGAAATAACTCATGAATGTCATCATCTGTCATGGAAACATCAGGGTGGATATCGTCAGTCTCTGGTACATTGTCGTCGTCGGCATCGTCCTCAAAGATAGCGTCGTCCTCACTTCCATCCATTGCGTTACTTATTGAACACTTTTTGAAAGATCTGATGATCATTTCGGATGAAATATCAGACCACGATTCTTTGACCCACGTAACGATTGTGGTGATGTCAACTTTTTTAATGTTACCACCCTTCGTCACTGCTAAATCAGATGATGCCATCCAGTCATTCCATTTTGCTCGGAGTCTGTCCTTGAATGGTTTGTTCAGGCAGACATCTAGTGGCTGTAAGAGGGATGTAAGTCCCCCAGGAATGACGGAAACAGACAACCCCATCTCACGGCATCGTTGTACCACTTTCTCTGTGAGATGCGCCCTAAATGAATCCCAGACTAGCATGGATGGTTTTTTTAAAGCGGCCCCCTTCCTCTGCCCCCACACTTTATCCAGCCATTCCAGAGTACCACTTTCGTCCATCCAACCTTTCGTGTGAGCACGCACAAATACGCCACTTGGGAATTTAATACCCTTAGGCAGAGTCTTGCGTTTAAATATAATCACGGGGGGCAAACGTGACCCATCTGCCATGCAAGCTAACACAACAGTGAATCGAGTTTTTTCATGCCCAGTTGTCTTTACAAAAACTGTCTTCGCACCTTTGCATTCAACGGTGCGATTAGAAGGCATATCAAAGCAGACAGGTGTCTCGTCCATGTTTCCTATTTGAGATAGATCGTAGTTAAATCTCTTCCTCAGGTTGATAGTGAAACGTTGAAACAAATCAATTTTTGTTTCTAGCTCCTTCGGCAACTTTTGCGCCAGCTTAGTGCGTGTTCGTAGACACAAGTGATGTCTGTTCATAAAGCGATTGCACCATCCCATTGACGCAACGAAGTCCTCAGATTTGTTATTCTGGAATGCAGGATCTTTCAATATCGAGAGCGCCCTGATTCGAATATTGGTACGGGTTATAATTAATCCGTTCTGTCTAGACTCCATTATCCATTCTGATAATTTCTTCTCCAGCGCAGGGAATGAAGCTGTACGGCCACGTGATGCTCTCTTTGATCTTGGCATCAAAGACAATTCTTCCTTTTTTTTCCTCCATTCTCGCACTTGCTTTTCATTCACAATGAAGTGGCGGGAAGCCATGGAATTGTTGGACTTCTCCGCAAAAGCGATAACATCCAACTTAAAACCAGCAGTATACGATGTTCGTTTCTGTCCAGGCATCCTTCTTATAAAACACGAATAAAATCAATGACAATAAAAATGTATGAACTGGAAGCTAAACTACTTGTGCAGTATTCTTGGCTAGCTAAGTCAGCCTTATATTCTATTAATTAGTCCAGCCCACTGAGGCCGCAGATGGCCTACTGGCCCTACCCATTTCAATCGGCTCAACCAATCCAAGTTTCCCTCACATTATGTGATGCCATTCAGATAAGTGACTAAATGCAATCTTTCTTTATAGAAGATTTGAAACGAGGTTCCAAATCACAACACATCATAGGCATTTTGTAGTAAAATTGCGCCGTAATTGATTCCCTCCCCCAACCACTGTACATTTAGTGGAAGACGAGATCAATTTCACAATCCTCTGTTATGTTTATTTTATTACCGTATTCTCCCCACACGGTAAACATAACCAGGAACAAAGTTCAAACTCTTCTGTATCTTATAAAAACAAACGTGATCTCGCTGTCTTGCCTTTCATCATTTCCCACTTAAACGTCACTGTCAGAAGCCGGTGACATAATAGTTACGTAGTAATTACTATTCACTAGGGCTGTTCCGCGTCATAACGCCCAGACACCCAACACAGACAATTCATTCAGGAAAAACTTTGTTCCCCAAAGTCTCACCACCTCATAAACCATCTATAGTCATGGATAGGGAAGTCAGCCTACCGGGTATTCATTATTTTCGGATATATTGATCCAGAATACAGTAGCCACCGGGGTTTCATTCCTTGATTCATTCAAGTTACGTGAGTGAAGCAAATGAAAGGAATGCTATTTTCTTAGAGTTGCAAAAGTTTGTGTTAATTTCCATTTAGCATGTCGGTTCTTTCTTATGATGATGAAGTTCATTATTGCCGGCTTTGTTAAGTTGGGGATGTCGGTCTATAGTCGGACTTTCGACTTTCTCCACTTTTGGGAAGGGATAGTTAGGTTATCGGCCTACAATCGGATGGGTTTATATTCAGAATTTAACGGTAATCTTTCGTAATAAGGTCCTGAGTTAGTATTGAAATGATCCTAGCAAGAAACTATTGAAAGGATTTCCTGATCAAGGTCATGGTTCTATTAGGAACAGAGAATAAACTTTGAGGTCATATGTGCAACTTGCACACATAACAATTTCCTTGATAATTCAAAAATTAAGAGTGGGCTGGCTAGCAGTTCTGTAAGCAAATAATTTATTATGCTAGTATAAAAATTCATACAAATAAAGCACCATCACACACCAAATCACATTCCTTTCGTTCACTCTTATTTTTCTTTCGTTCACTACAAAATTTGTTCATTACATAATTAGAACACATTAGAGGTACTTTCCTTTGTTTGCTGTGAATGGTTGAGCCGTTGGGTCAGTATGTCTTTCTTAATTGTTCATATTTTGGAACAGTTATAGACAATAAGCTCAGAGATCTGTTCCACAAGTGCGCAGTGGCATAGCAGACAGTCACATCCTGTGTATGAGTTTATTCAGTAATGTTGTGTCCTGTCCTAAGATGTAGTGTTCTGTCCTGGCCGGTCTAGATAGTGGTAGGCATTTTTTTGTCACTGCTAAACTTCAATCCTGGCCCACAGCCGTGGTATTCCTGACAGATGCAAGGTCAGTGCTTCAAGCTCTCCAGTCTGGAAAACTAATAGACTTACAAAAACTACTTAATGAACTGTTTTACCCGTATGGGGTAACCATACAGTAGATACCTTCTCACTGTGGAATACCAGGAAATGAGATAGCAGACCAACTGGCCAAGGAAGGTGCTGCAGAGACCAACCAGATGTACCAATCATACACAATCAGAAAAAACAGATGATCAAGTCAATAAGAAAGCCACAAACACCAACACAAGATGACCATCACATTATGAATTTATCAGAACATTATCAGAATTATACGCCTCAGAACGGGACACAACCGACTCTGCAGTCGCATGTTCATAAAGTTCAAGATTAATGACATGGTCATGTGGACAGGCAGCACAGAGTGCCAAGCATATACTTCAAGAGAATCCTGAGTATGAAATGCTGAGGCAGACATATTGACCAGAGAAAACAACACTGGAATCAAAGCTTTATGGACCACTGTGTGAACTACAAAAGACTGAGTTTTATTCAGGAGACAGAATTACAGATATAGACAGTTTCAAGGGAATGAAAGAAGAAGAATTAACAATAACTTTAATGTTTGGTGAATAACTGGGTACACTTAGTCAAATGTATGATACCAAATGTTCATCAGTTAGCCTAGTTCTGTACTATTTTTACATAGCTGTCAACCTATTATTCTTTATTATTAAAATCCGTATTTAATAAAATGTTTTTTTGTATTTCAATAAAAATGTCCATATTTAACAAAACAAAACCAACCAATTTTTTCTCCTTCTTTGGGCCAATTCCGTCAATACGTGCACAACGTCCACATTAGTAATTACTGAAGATGTAACTCCAAATGACATTAAAAAAAAAAAATTATGGGGTATTTTTTGTGCCCGAAACCATATTACCGGTAATATGGAAAATCCGTACTAGCTGACACTTATGATTTTATATTTGAAAATGAGATTCACATAGAAGTCGTTTTTAAAATGTACACGGCCCTTAGCAAAAGTGTAGGGATAAATGCGAAACAAACAATTTCTGATTTGACTTGCTGTCAAAACTTGGTGCTGCAGATTTTAGGTCATAATGTAATAATTTTTACAGCTAACCAAATCTTTTTAAATAATGCGATTTAGCTAACTACCAAATCTCTTCTCACGATCTACTGGTAGATCGAGATTGATGTGTTGCTGGTTGCTGTTGCATAAAATATTCTCCGGTTTCATACACTCCTATTGATCTTTAGTAAAGTACACTTTATACATATTCTAGGGGTTATTTAGGACGAAATACATAATCTAAGAGTTATTTTCGATTAAAGTACAAAATCTAGAGGTTTTTTTGAACTGAAATACATAATCTAGGGATTATTTTGGACTAAAATCCAGACTGAGGGTTATTTAGGACAGTAATACAGAATGATTCTTCTGTAAGTTGATATGTATGAGTGGTGTGTTGTAACTAACTTTCTCTAAGGTTCTGTGATCAGATAACTGGCAGAAGATACGAATCATACCGTATATTTCCATGTATAAGCCGAGAATTATTGTATATATTTCTGCATTTTATTTACTCAGCTTAAATACACATGCAATAAAATATTAAAAAAAATTAACAGTAGAAACACAAAAACTGAGAACATTCGAATGTCAACCAATAACAGGAAAAAAACATGACTGAAATCACACTATTCTTCGTGGTGGTTATCAGAGAGCAAATGAAAAAGCAGATTAATGTGAGTACAGGTATGTTGTAAATGGAAGAAATGAACTTGTGTCGTACTAAAGTTTGTGTTACCGGTAATTTCGTTTTAGCATTATTTTGCTTGTCCCTTCATTCTTATGATGATGATTCAATCCCTTTCGCTGTGAGCAGGTAGCTCTTGGCAGTCCATAGCCTTTCTGTCGAATGCACAGGTTTTCTTCAGCTGTGGTGTAGAGTGTGTTGTATAGCTGGAAGTAGTGGTAGTAGTTCTTGTCGCATCTCTGTTAGTTTTGGGCACTGCAGCAGTAGGTATTCGACAGTCTTGTGCGTTACAGTGTCTGCAACTTCTTCATTATTATAATACTGGGTTACACTGGTTTTCAACTTTGGTCACATTTTAAACATTAACCATGAACAGGCTGCATTAAAATTACACATTTTCTCCCCTGCCACCGAATTTTGTTGTTGAAAATTTGATGTGTGTTTGGGAAATGAAATGTAATTTGAGGTGTGAAAATTGTATTTCTTGAATCCCCTATATTTTTTGTTTGTGTGGCAACTCTGATACAGTCTTTCAAACATGCCCAGTTTATTGTATTTATGTTGTTACATAACCAAACTGCCCAAACTAACATATCGCCTGTGAAAACACGTAGATGTCCCTTATAATATCGGTTTTTCTATATTAGCCCTAGGCCTAATGTTTCTGTAAACAATATATTTGCGGAAATGGCGCTAAATGAAAATGCCTAGTTCTAGCGGCATTGCATTACCAATCTGATGTGTTCATAAATATCGTTTGTGAAAGCAAAAAAACACACAAATCTCATGTACTTTATTCGCTAGATTAGGCATAATGTTCCTACAACTTTTGAAAATTGCGCTGTCAGAAATGACTGTAACCTGAATGGGCACTATTCAACTATATTCATACTTTTCTTTATGCATACACATGACAAACTACTGCACCACATTGTCAGCTGTCATGGGCTGGGAAACAATGCCTGCCTCTGTGAAACTAAGAAATTCGGCATCAGAATACAAATAAAAAGCATTAAAAAATCGCCTCCCTGAAAATGGCACTCTAAAAGATTTTGTTGGATTGATGAAATAATTCCCAATAATTGAAATGTATGTCACCATGCTTAATTTTCAAGCGGAAACGAAAGTACATTATGTCTTCTTCCGATCCCGTGTTGCTCTAATGTACGATGTTGGTTTACATTACCTTGACCTTGGTAGAATTTTCAGAATGTAGTGTAGTAAACGTTAAAGTTAATTCTCTGTTTATAGTCGGAAATATACGGTACATTTTATTGAAACTATTGGGGCAGCAATTTTCTGTTAATATCTATTTGTAAAGTTTTATTGCAGTTCCGCATATCATTTGTCTATGAAAGTTTGTGTAGTTTAAATTCACTCAAATAATTATTGCATTCTGTAGTCAACAGGTGTTTGATCGTGTACATCTCTGTTACTGATAATACAAAGAATATTTACCAAAACTAATTCAAGGGTTTTAATCAAATTTTCTGGTAAGTTTATTTAATGTTTGTTAACATTGATCTGGGCATGTGTTGCCAGCCATTTCTTTTGTATATTTTTAAACTCACTTTTGTATCTTAATAGGACATAGTTGAGAGAACGGAATGTGTGCTATCGAGGTTTGCAGCTAGACTGTTATTTTGATGCTCTTTAGCCCCACTAACTTCAGTACTATATTTACTATTTCAGGGAACTATTTTTTTACCTCGACCTTCTATCAAATGCATGGCATGTACTTGATACTTTGTTCTTTTTGGGTCAATGAAGCCAAATTTACTGAATATAGCGTGTCAACCTAATGAGACAAAAATGTGTACCATATACAAATTAAAACTTGTAAACAATATACAAGCAAAAAAAAGGTCTTTTATACATGAGTATTGGTACAGGCCCTTTGACAGTGTTTTATGCCATGTTCTGATTTAATCTTTCCCCCTATCTACTGCCTTATGACCACCAACTGCAAGGATTTTTATAATGAAGTTGACTTGTGTGTTACATAAACCATTCAAACCTATGTCCATTTCAATGGATTAAGATGATAGTCAGATTAGAAGATGTTAGTTTCAGTCTTGCTCATAAATATCAGATTAGAAGATGTTAGTTTCAGTCTTGCTCATAAATATCAGATTCAATCAATCAATCAATAAACCCATAACCCTTCAGGGTCGTAGGGGTACCACATTGGATGCTTCAGCACACAGAGTCCTCCAGCGAATTCTATCGTCAGCGATGCGGATAAGTGTGGAAATATCTAGCCCTGTCCATTCCTTGATGTTGTCTGTCCATGTCTTTATTTGTCCTCCTCTGCTTCTTCCACCCTCGACAGTTCCCTGCAGTATTGTTTTTGACAAGGAATCGTGCCTGCATACATGTCCGAACCATGCTAGTTTTCGTCGTTTCACTATTGAAAGCAATGGCTCCTGGACACCTGCACACATCTCTACTTTATTTCTTACGTACACATTGGTCTTATGTTCCCTATAGGAAATTCGTAGAATTCTTCTGTAGCATTTATACTCGAAAGCCTGTAATCTTCTCTCCATGTCCGCAGTGAGTGTCCAACTCTCACAACCATACAACACAACAGAAAGCACCAGCGACCTATAATAGTTTGATTTTCACTCCAACACTGATGTTGCTTTTCCAAATCACAGTTAGCCTTGACAATGATGCTAAAGCCATCTCCAGCCTTATTTTTAGTTCTGCTTTGCATTTACCATCGCTGCATATACTGGATCCGAGGTATTTGAAGGTATTCACCTCTTCAAGCTTGTGTCCATTCATCATGATATTAGTCTGGTTTTCTGTGTCTCTGCTGTTTACCAAAATTTTGCTCTTATCTGAATTGATTTCCATTCCGTACTTGCTGGTAACTTTTTCTAACTTTGATGTTAATTCTTGCAATGATTGTTCTGACCCAGCTATAAGATCAATATCATCAGCGAAACGCAAGTTGCAAATAGGGCGACCTCCGATCGATATAGACGTGTTGTAGTCATGCAATGTTTCTTGTATGATGTGCTCTAAGTATATGTTAAAAAGTACTGGGGACATTACGCATCCCTGTCGAACTCCCACAGTTGTTTTGAAGAACTCTCCAATTGTATTGTGTGACAAGACAGCACTATTTGCATTTTCGTACAGAGCTTCAATAATGTCTATAATTGTGGTGTCAAAATTAAATTTCCTTAGTATGTGCCACAGACCATCATGCCAAACACGATCAAAGGCCTTTGTAAAGTCAATGAAGTTGTGGTATAAATCACGTTGGTGTTGAATATGTTTTTCGATTAGTGTTCGGATGTTAAATATTTGTTCAACGGTGCTTCTGTTTGCTCTGAAGCCAGCTTGTTCTTCTGCAATTATTTCTTCCGACTTGTGTTTTATTCTGTTAAGTAGTATTTTGAGCATCACTTTACTGGGGTGTGTTATAAGGCTAATTGTTCTGTAATTTGTACACACTTTCAAATTTCCTTTCTTGGGAATTGGTATTATTAGTGATTGTGTCCACTCAGTGGGCCATTGTTTTGTGTTCCATATATTTTGGCATATTTTGGTCATAATATTTACCACATTAATGCCCCCGTATTTCAACAATTCTGCTGGAATGTTGTCTATACCAGGTGACTTCCCTCCTTTCAATGTTCGTATGGCCTCTTTTATTTCATCTACTAGAATTTCTGCATTTCCTATTTCTCTGTTGTTTAGTTCAGAATTGTGTAATATCGTGTAGTCAGGATTACACTTGCAGTTATACAGCTCCTTGCAATACTCTGTCCATCTTTTCACTATATCTGTTGTTTCATTGAGTATCTTTCCGTGTTTGTCTTGTATTGTAGATATCTTTGGTCTATTTGGCTGTGTTATCTTTCTTAGAGTGTCATATGCTACCTTACTGTTTCCGCGCTTAATACCTTCATTGATGGTTTCGCATTTTTCCTCTAGCCACACTTCTTGTGCTTGTTTCATTTTCCTTCTGATGTTTTTGTTTATTTTGCTATATTGCCCTGACATTTCAGGGGCCTCTTTCTTAATCTTTTTCATTTCTCTCCGTTCGTCACACAATTTTAGGATGTCATCTGTTACCCAAGGTTTGTGTGTTATTCTTCTTGTCCCTAGTATTTCTGTTGCTGATTCTAATAAAGTTCCTTTCATGGTTTCTGTGAGAGAATTAACATCTTCATTTACAAGGTTTAAAGCTGCAAATTTTCCTCCCACTGTTGCCTCAAATATCTCTGCTATTTCTGGATCTTTCAATTTTTCTAAATTAAATCTTAATCGTGTGCATTTGTTTTGCGTATGATTCTTTTTCAGCTTAATTTTGATCGTCAATAGAACCATATCATGGTCACTACCGATGTCTGCTCCTGGAAAAGTTCTTGTTTGTGCTTTGTTTATGCTTCTAATATCAGATTAGAAGATGTTAGTTTCAGTCTTGCTCATAAATATACAGTTGATAGTAAAATTGCCATTAGCGATCTCCTCGAAAGTTGTACCGTATCAGTCAACATCAGTATGTTGTTGGTGAAATTACAAAATGTGAATTATCAATAATGTGTATTCTCTCACAAACTTTTGCTGCTGCACCTTTCTTTAGTAAATTCATTGACATCGTTCTGTGTGTATGATGAATATTGCGAGTGATGAATTGCAGTGCTAAGCTCCTGTTTTCGAGGTCGGTATACATCACACGCTTCTGGGGCCCAGAGGAACTATCTCATATCAATTTTTGTGAATCTTCTATGACTGCTGTCATTTACTTGAACCATAATTCAGTTCTGTAATGGATTCTGAGGGTTTTACCGCTATTGCTTGCTGAAAAAGTTAGGAGTCATTTTTTACCATTGCATCTTCAAACACATTGCACAATTTGATGTATCCAATAAAAGTGACTTGTCTAAGAAAAGCAGCAAACATAACAAGAAGAGATGTGAGGAATGAAGAGATTACAAGAACTGTTGGAACAACATCTGTAGTGGTCAAATATATTGAAAAACGGACTGAAATGGTTCGGCTACTTAATGAGAATGAATCTTTATTGGCCAGCAAGAGCATACAACATGAAAATGGAAACAGCAAGATACAGAGGAAGACCAAGAAGAAGGAGTTACAGACATTCTGAGACGTCATAATATTACTGCAAATCAAGTGACCAAATGTACCATAGCCCAAAAACTAACCGTCATTCAATCCTGGGAAGCCTTACAGCAAACGCTGTTTTAGCAGGTCCACTATTCTTTCTCCTTGCCTTCCTGCTAATATTTATGTTAAAACATTTATCAATCATATAAATCTTCAAAAGCAGAGAAAAGATAATAGATAAAAAAAATATAAAATAAACCATTAATGTGTACTTTCTTGGCCGTCGATTTGAATATCTTAGTAGAAAAACGTAGCTGGAAAAAAATAGACTGGATTCATGATCTATACACTCATGACATCTGATGGATGCTTTGTTCCTCTCATCTAGCTCAAAGTTTATATATCATGTATATATGCATCTGTTGGATTAGGACATGGTGAATTTGACTGTCCTTAGAGACGGAGGGAGTTTGGTCGCAAAAATAGTAGGTTGGGATGATTAGTATGACTAGGAAAATATAAAATCTATATGCCACGAGAACTATAAGAATATATACTATTTGCTATCTGCTGAAAGAGATGTCCAGAATATACTGCCATTGGTTCAGATAATCACTAAAGATTAAAGTGCCACCCATAATGCATTTATACAATATCTGCACTGATTATGTCAAATTTTTCCCCAACCTAGCCAGTTTAGATACTAATTTTAAGGTACATACCTGTCAACTTCCAGGATTATTCTGCATTGTGACCTTAAATTGTATCCAAATTCTGTATAAAAAGTACTTTACTAAAGGCAAATAAAAGTTCAATGCACACATATTCAATGAAACTTGAATATATATTTTACAAAATACAGAAACTATACAAGTTGATGTGTATGCAGATGGGTGACTGGAGAATGAAATTCTAGGAATTGAAAATTGTTAACTGGTGTGCAAACTTAGATGTCACTGAAGCTGTACTGGTTTCTAGTGAAAGCAGCTGTCAACTTGAGGGTGTTAAATCTTCTGTGTACACTCATTTCAGAGTTCTCATTTTAATATGTGTAAAAAATATTTATTAGTTGGAGACTAGGTGTCTTTAAAAGAACTTTCCCTGGTACTGTGTTAGCTATGGTAGTGCATTTTCTCAGCTCCCAATATCTTTGGTCAGTTTGTCTGTGCTGCAGAAAAACTCAACAGAAATTCCTATTTTAAGCTCATTCAACAGATGTTCGATAGTCCAAAAAATGTACCCGATAGGTTTTGTTTGGTTACTCAAATGCAATAATACAATAATACCCTCAAACCTCCATAGCTTGCTGTATAAGATAGAATGGTGTACACTATAAAGAAGTGGGTCACTCCTTTGAACAAATGGGGCTAGAGTGTTAGATACAATCTGGTGAAGGTTACAGCACTAAGAAGATTCATGGCTGGCTTGAAACAGATGAGTTATAGACTTGCTGTAGAAATGTCTATTCTGTTGAGGCCATATAAGGGAGCAAAGAATAGCATTACTGGGACCTATCATGCAAGTCATAAGAGGCAGTTAAAGAAGTTTGAGGGTGGAGTTGGCTGCTCTATTTCACAAAGGGTCAGTGACCTAGAAGTCATGACGAAATTGAATTTGTTGGAATGAAAGTCACTGATATCAGAGTCAAACTGTAAACAATGATGCAATTCTTCAGATTACATCATGGTAATCTGCAGAAATTTGAGAAAGAATCCAGAAAAATAAGCTACATAATGAATGATGATGAGATAATTTAACTAGGACTGAGTTTTAGCATCTTGAATGGTTGTTGAAGTGGACAGCAGATCACTTATGTACATTGCCAGGCCCGAGGGAGGAGCAAATAATAATAACACTATCCTACCATTTATGTTGTAAGAGGTGACTGAGGGTGTTGACTGGTTTTGACTACCATATCTAGGACAGAGGACAAAAAAAATGGTATGATGTGTCCAGCCAAAAGTGATATATGCCACTTTCAAGCTGTAAACCACGATGGAACACTTTTTGTTCCCTGGACTACATCATGTTAATGGACAGGAGTTTGAGAATAAACACAAATCCAGAATATAAAAATATTTAATATTTATCTAAAGTTTCTTTTTTGTAACTGGATCAAATATTAAAATGAGAAATGATTTATTTCAGATCTTGGCTCTCGTACTCATTATCTAGATTGGATTTGTTGTGTACGGCTGTTATGAGTTTCAGAAGACTACGCAAACCACAGTGTTGAATAATATTTTTCCAACTTTTACCATCATGTTTGGTTGGAAAAGGAATCCGGCAGAGGCCATTGAAACAGGTATCAATTTAACTTCAGAAATCTTAATATCTCTTCATCATTAGTGTAGACGGTCCTAAAACTGATGTTATAGTTGTCTCACTGTACTGTCTTAATTGGCTTTCATACTTTTTTTTTCCAGATGAGACAGCCCGAAGGCTAATTTTAAACACCATCTGTCATTTATCTCTACATTGTTCTGATTGTCTGTTCTATTCTTCAGGTTATATATTCCTATGACCGGTGTTAAATTTGTCTTCAGTGTTTTGCCTGGTCCTGAAAAAAGGGAATAAAGAACAGTAACACTACCACTTGTATGAAACAAAAAATAAATGAATTTTGGCCCAGGGGTTGACTACCATACCCTGTACATGATTATAAATTGACCCAACAATGTCATGATATTGGAGGAGTTGGGTCAAAAACACAGATATCACATCGATGTTGGGAAACACTGCGCAGCACATTCTTTTCTCTTGATTACATCCTGCTCATTGACAGTTTGAGAATGAGTGCAGATGTCTCCTCTATACTCTGTCATTGGTGGTTCTATTTTCATCTGCAGATTGAACTATCTGAAGATGCGGGATAAAGTTTCACCGTGTTTCTCCAACAGTTCCATCTAAAGACTGGTGATTTATAGTGTCTTTACTGTATTCTGTTTGACGACTGGTTTGTTGTCTGATCATGTCTATCAATGTGCCCTGTCTATAGACTGGTGATTATATCATCTGATTATATCTCTGAAATGTACCCTATGCGAAGATGTGATTATATCATCTGATCATATCTTTCAACTGTACCCTGCCTGAAGACTAGTGATTATCTCATCTGATCATATCTCTTCCGCTGAATATGGGTATGTCAGGCCATTGGTGCAAATAAAATGGCGGTACAACGCATTTCCATTCTCTGGACTATATCCTAAAAATGTAGTAGGACCATTGTCCTTCTACAAGAGAGATCCCACAGGAGTTTGAGAATGAATGCTGACGAAGATCATAACTCAACTGTAACCTGTCTGAAGACTGATTATATCATCTTATCATGTCTCTTATCTATACCCTGTCCTAAATGCTTCTCTTTAACTTAGCATAAGTCTGACTCACATGCCACTGCATGTCTGTCAGATGACAGAATATCTTGTACATTCCCTTTCTTTAGATTCTCTATTGTGTATTTATTGTTGTAGAATTTCATGTATCAAGTTATGGCCAAAAACAGAACAGTCCAAATTTCTTTTCAGCACACATAATAATTATATCATTATGTATCAAATTTTATCAGTAAATACTGCAATAAGTTTATAATTTTCCATCAGTACTTTCCAAACATATGTTTGTTTTTGTCTTCACAAATGTCTGTCATGTATATAGATTTGAATGATCAAGATTTTTTTGGTGTGTAGACCTACAATATTCAAAATTGTTCAAAAAGTCGACTTTTTCAACTTTGTTAGCTGGTTTGTAGACTTATTAATCTTTTCTGTTATGATGCTAGAGGAAGCACTTTATTTTTATTTTGTCCCTGATAGTGGAACTTGTTCTTGTGACTCCATGTGTATCATTTCATTTGTAAATATGGAGTAGGTTTCCTGAAATTTCATTCAATTTATAGAGCTGCGGGTCTGTAAAAATCAAAAGATTACATACAAGACTTGATGAGGTACATTCTCAAAAGACATCAAAACCAGTATTGGGACACAAGTCATGTACTAAGTTGGTCTGTGGCACTGGTACTTCAAGTCTTCTAAATGAAACACGACTTTGGAACATTGATAAAATACAAAACAAGACCATGTTACATAGGTGTGTACATGCATCAATCAAACAACAGACCTTGATGCCAACAACAAAAATAACTCTACACATAAATATTTGTATTTTACTGTGTATCGCTGATTGCTGTGCCAGGATTTGGGGAGTCTTCTATTCCAGATGTATACTCTGACTACTGTACAAACTCAGCTATATTGAAGATGAGAGGGTTGTTTTATACCCATGCTGGTCCACAATAACAAATAATACAAATGACATTAATATCTGCAGTCTTGAGGTGTTCAAGAATGAGTCTTGGCCAGTATGCTGTTGACACATGCATCTCTGTATTCCCTCACATCTAATGAAACCTAAAGCTGCTTTGTATTTGTAAAATTTATATATTTAAATGCAGTAGCATGGTGGTTAGTGTATTGACTTCCTAGTCTGGTGATCATGATTTGATCCCTTGTGGTGAATGGACTTTTAGAACACATACAGTTCCTTGGTTGGTTGACCCAATCTTATGAAATAGATACCAGTACATCTAGAAATGATGTGGATGGTGTGATGTTTACAACATTACTCTAAGGATGCTGCTAATCACAGTAAAATTGTGTCTAAAGCCATATCCCTCGTGCTCATTCACTGTATGGAAAGGCAATATTTAAAAAAAAATGTTAATATTATCGACATAAAATTATTCTTATATTTGATATTTGTTCAATTTCCTGTATCCTCTTTATATTTCCGTGACTGATTATTGCCATCTTGAACTTCCTCCGCCTTGCCCACACAATAAAAGGTAACTGTTTCTCTTCCAGCTGAGACTTTAAGATTAATGACAATGATGTTTAATATGGATGATTCTCGGATGAAAATTTCAGGGTCTGTCATTTATCCGTGGATCGTTATAGTGAGTATGATTGGTTCATAATCAAACAATCATTTTTTTTTATTACACCGGCCAATCCAGCCTTTATAGCCACTCACAATTGTGTAACTCACTATGTTCTAATCTGTTTATTTATAAATATAAATTGGATTTAATCGTGTCTCTTCTTTAAAATGTGGAAATTGGGGAAAATCGGTATCTATCTAATCTTTTAATAAATTTCACAAAAATTAACTATTAACAAGCCAGGTGAAAACGGTTATATTTAGTTCATAAATTTTATTGACATGATGTGTGGTAAAGAAATTGCTTGGTTTACATTATAATGGCCGTATAAATTGTACATAGTCAATCTGTTTACAGTTGGATGAGATTCAATTGTTTCAATATGAATGAAATCCTGTTACAATGTTACCTGCCTGACAAAAATTAGATAATCTGGATAAAATTCTGTACATGTTTACCATTTAAAAATTTGATGAAGATCTGTAGTCATTTTGTTTACGATTGAATGAATTCCTGAAAATGTGTTTTTAGTTTGAGGGAGTCCTGTAATTTGATTACAATTGGGTGAGATCACTTAGTGGTATTGGGTAAAATAAGATGAAAATATGTAGTGATTTTACTTCCAATCAGCTGAGGTTGTTTGTTTACTTGTTTACAATGGGATGAGGTTCTGTAACCATATTGTTAATTTCTTCAAATTGTTTGAGGTATTGTAGTGAATTTACTTTGATTAAAATCTGACGAATGAATGCATTCAATATGTTTATGTTTCTTAATCCACTAGTAAATCTACAAATATCAGCCCTTTTAAAAATTATCTGGTCAGCCCTTACTTAGAATCTGCAAGTTTTTAATATAATGCTAAAATAAATGGCTGCTGTGTCAAAATATAAAATCAATGAATATAATATACAAAATAAAAGATACAGCAGGGGTAAAGTTTTTAATGTCTATGTACACTTTGCCAGGTTTTATATTCACTACAAGTTAAATATATTTTGTATATTGTATTATGTTTGTGTTTTTGTTTTGCGTATTAACCACTATGTTTTGGATAGTAAAACTTGAACATTGAAAACTTTCCAATATGTGGTTACTATCTGTCATTGGAGAAGTTTAAATTTATATTTAGACAGTCTTTTAAGGGTCTGAAATATTTTTATATATATTTGTACAGTTTCTTGAGGTTTACAAAGTTTTTGTGGTTAATGTGGAGATTACTATGATCTGGAGAGGTCTATATGAATACATAGGAACCCATGAAGATTTCTATGTGTTCATAGAGGGGTTCTTAGTGGATGAGGAGATAAGCTAATTAGTTTATTTTTCACATTTAAAAGAGACTTCTAGTGGTCTATGCAGAGACTAAAATTTAGAGAGGTTTTCGTGGTTTTGTGAGAGATTCTAGTAATCTCTTAAGGACATTTTTCATGAGCTGTGGCATAATTTATATAGACTATGGAAACTGAATCTGTAGAACATTTTTAGGGATATGTGAGTTAAATTTCTGGCTTATTGCAAGTACCAACTCAGATCCGTTACATAGTGACCCTATAGTACTCTTGTCACAAAGGTCACCTAGGAAGTTTGGTAACCATTATCTTTACTTTGGCGATGTGGTACAGAGCTTGGTTATGATGACTAAAGTACCGGGTCCAAATCCTACTGCAGGGAATTGTGCATTCAGACTGTTCAGAAAGCAGCAGGGAAACTACCGAACATATTTATATTGCGTACAAAAATATCACTACAGCCAAAAGTGCTGGGTTGATGGCTATATGAGTTACAGAATATGCTACTAAAGTCCGTTCAGATTCGTTTGCCGAGATGTTAAATTATTTTTATCAAAAACGTATTGTTCATTTGGATTGATCATTTGAAGTTAGGTTTAGAATAATAATGTCGCTATAGAAATATTTTTTTATCAAAGAAATGTGATCCAGTATCAAAGATACCTTATTTAACCTATATTAAAAAAAAGTTAATCTAAATTATAAACAACCGCTGGATTATGTAGATGCTTACATCTCACAGCTGATTATTAAATATAAAGGCATGACCTTCACGGTAGAATGTGCACCGTTCTAAAAGTAGTTGTTTCCACTGTACATTTGTATAAAGCAATGTTACATATGGAAATTCCCGTTTAGCACCAAATATTATTTTTCCTGAACTTAGAATTATGTGAAATCAAAAACGGCTATTTACTCGATTTCAAGTCACAAGTCAGAGGCACGTCTCAATATTTACAGAAAGTAGGCGGCACTAAGCATATTACCTTCTGCAAGTCTATGTGAGAATGAATCTGAAAGCGAAATATTTTACTGAGCATAACATTGCTATAAAGATTTATCAATACTTCTGCAGAGAGCGTAAAAAGGGACATCTTTATTGTTCTTTATCAAATCCTGAGAAGAGAACAATGCATATTTTAGGTTTGTGTAAACGTTCATTTGATCGAATAGTGGAAGCAAGCGGATATTTATTGCCAACAAATTCACGAAAGCAAGGAAGGAAAAAAAAGATAGACAGTTTCGATAAGGACCTAGTAAAAAGAGAAATATGTAGAATGTTTGATAAAAACGAAGAAGTGACACTTAGAAAGTTGAAGATTTGGCTGAAAACTAATAACGACATTGAAATATCAAAAACTTTATTATGGAAAACTGTAAGAAATGCAGGCTTCACCTTTAGAAAGTATGCTGGTGGAAAAAACATTATTTGTGAAAAGCCACATCTGGTAGCTCTTAGAAGCAAGTATTTACGTGAAGTGAAGGGAATGCGCGAGAATGGTTATGATATTGTGTATTTAGATGAAACTTGGATCAACGCTCATCATACAAATGAAAAGGAATGGCAGTTAGCAGATGGAAGTATTAAAAGATCAGTACCAAGTAGTAAAGGGCAACGTTTGATAGTTGCACATGCAGGTAGCAGACATAATGGGTTGTTGCAGAATGCTCATCTAATTTTCATTTCAAAATCCATTGACAATAGAGACTACCACTCCGAAATGAATGGGCACATATTCGAAGACTGGATCGAAAAAAGTATTCTTCCAATATTAGATAGACCTTCTTGTCTGATAATGGACAATGCTTCATACCATAACGTAGTGAACGTAGAAGATAGAATCCCAACATCATCAAGTACAAAAGATGCAATCAAAACGTGGCTCATAAAAGAACACATACCAGTTACCGACAGGTACTTGAAACCCGAATTGCTTAACCTTGTAAAACAGACACAACGAACAAAGATATTTAAAATAGACAAGTTAATTGAAGAACATGGTCATAGATGTTTGAGACTACCTCCATATCATGCACACTTAAATCCTATAGAGCTAATTTGGGCAAAAGTTAAAGGACACGTAGCATCTACAAATACAACTTTCAAATTATGTGATATTGAGACACTTACAAATCAGGCTCTATCAAATATACATAAAGACTACTGGGTGAAATGTGAGGATCATGTGTTACGCCAAGAAGAGGAATATTGGAAAAAGGAAGGTTTGTTGTTTGTTCAGCCGAAAACAGTAATCGACCTATTTGACTCGTCTGATTATGAATGATCATTACTCTGATTAAGTCTACACTAAAAAAAAGTTTGATTTGCAAAATTTACAAGTTGATTTGTAAAACATTTCATTGCTCAATACCACCCAAGCAATTCAAAAAAATGTTATAAGCAAACCATCAACCATTACTTATAAAAATTAGCCCGCTTGATTCAATACAGAAGTTCAGATATCTTGGATCAACTATTACAGACAAAATTTCCTTACATGAAGAAGTATATGTACTTATTTCAAAGGCAGCGACAACATTTGTGAAACTCACACCAAGAGCATGGAACAATATCAAATTGACTCTACGAACAAAAGATATATTTAAAATTTTTTTTACACCTGCCACCATGTAAAATTTTGTGGACACGCCTATGGGTCATCATTGCACTAGATTACTGTAAAATATTTTGTTTATGGTCGAAATAATATTTACATGGGCAAACATCAAAAGAATTCGCCGCTTTCAAATAACCATTACAGCTAGACATCAAGTAACACATATGTTTTCGCGACATGGACATTTTAACAACGTATGCCAAAATTCATGTGAAATCATCAAGAACTTTTTGAATTATAAATCATAACATCTCGGCAAACGATTCTGAACGGACTATAGGTTGATACATACATGGACCGAATCCTGCTCGGTTATTTTTAAAGCATATTTCAAACACTGATCTTCTTAATGTTTTATTAAAATTTATACAATTTCCCTTCTACAAATAACTTTATTTATGTGTAATGTAGTAAAATTGTTTCATTATTGATTTGCTGATTAACACCAGTTTAATTTGTGTAATGTGGAAAAACTGCTGTAAGAATTGTATAACAGGAAGAGTACATAAAAGTCAAAAATAGATTAGTTTTACAAAGTACAGCGGGCCAAATCCACTTGTTGACAATTAGGCTTTTCTAAAGCAAAGAATGTAAATGTATTAACACTGTGCTGACCAGCATTTCTAAGCATGCTAATCTCCCCTTACGAAGGATGCTTGCAAATTTTAGAGGAAAAAATCATGACATCATAGTCTCAGAAAATTCACTTTTAAAAATAAGAAAATGAAATAGCTCACCACTTTGGAATGTTCAATATTTTTTGTCCCAGATTTGTTTATTTCAAATCTGAATCATGTTTCTTAATATTGGTTCATTGTTGTGCATTGTTTTGAACATATTAAACAAGCTCACTTGTGGGGAAAAATGAATTTCTAAAATAAGATTGCTGCCAAACGTTACTAATTATTAGATTCAATGGTTGCAACCATTGTTGCAATTTATATTGTAATGAATTTGGGAACTACTGAAATTAGTCATCAAGGTTATATGCTAGAAATTTAACAATTGTCAAGTTTTGGTCGGCAAATTGTAAAATATCACAGCAGTGGCAAAGGTGATGAAAATAGCTCACAGTGAATAGTTAAGGAAGACAACTTAGAAAAGTAGGATACAAGTTGAAATACGATTATTATACATAGACATGGTTATTTTTTGTGTTTATCTTCTCTTTACAATAATTAAAATTAAATTGATCATAGAAATAATTTCATTGAAATAATTGGTATAATTCATTGATTGAAATAACTTCAATCCCTGTTAGACTTGGTAGTACAAGAAGATAACAGAACTACAGTATATGTCCTAATAAAAGCACACATTCTGTATTTTTTTCTGCTATTGATGTAGGGGTTTTGGCATACATGCATGCATAATAAAATTTCAACAAATTTTTACTGTATTTAATTATGTAAACAACAACAAATTAATGGTAGATACATAAAACTGATAACACTGAATACCGTCAAACACTGGTAACAGGAACAAAATATGTCTCATCTGTCATGCAACCTAGAACAACAGTGAAATACATTTTCTCCAGTCCAGCGGTCTTTACAAAAAACTCTTCACAACTTTTCTTTCCATCCTGTGATTTGAAGGCATATGAAGGCAGACATGGGTCTCATCCATATTAGGCCTATACAGCGAGATGCTATTTTGGGTACTACTACCAATATACATTCAGACCCATGTGAAAGGAATACTAAGCGAGGACGAACAGAACAGTGTGCAGCGAAGGACAGTCACCCTCAGTTTCCTGGATGAGGAATATCCACAAGATATATGGGTCAGAGTGTACACAGATGGGTCAGCACAGAATGCTGTGAGGAATGGAGGTGCATGTGTATATATAGAATATCCACATAAGCCTAGAGATACAATCAGAACACCAACAGGAAAATTCTGCAATAATTATGATGCAGAAATCCAGGCAATTAGTGTGGCAGCTAAAAAACTGCTGAACTCCAACTCTGGCCTACAGCCTGTGGTATTCCTGACAGATGCAAGGTCAGTGCTTCAAGCTCTCCAGTCTGGAAAACTAACAGACTTAAAAAAACTACTTAGCGAATTGTCTTACCAGTATAGGATAACCATGCAGTGGATACCCTCTCACTGTGGAATACCAGGAAATGAAAAAGCAGACCAACTGGCTAAAGAAGGTGCTGCCGAAGACCAACCAGATATACCAATCACCTACCATCAGAAAAAACAGATGATCAAGTCAATAAGAAAGCCACAAACACCAACACAAGATGACTATCACATTATGAACAGACCAGAACAAGTTATAATTCTACGTCTCAGAACAGGACACAACCGACTCCGCAGTCACATGTATACAAAGTTCAAGATTGGCAACACGGCCATGTGTACATGTGGACAGGCAGCACAGAGTGCCAAACATATACTTCAAGAGTGTTCTGAGCATGAAACGCTGAGGCAGACATATTGGCCAGAGGAAACAACACTGGAATCAAAGCTCTATGGGACACTGTATGAACTACAAAAGACAGTGAGTTTTATTAAGGAGACAGAATTACAGATATAGACATGTTTCAAGTGAACGAAAGAAGAAGAAGAAGAAGGGTACTACTATACCTGATCCACTTATAACTAGAGCTAGTAAGACTGTAAATCCATTATAATGACTTTTCACCTGTCAGTTTGGGAACTTTGAATGTCATGACTGATGTTCTAAGCCAAATGTTGACTAGGCTTTGAATTTGCAGTAATAGTCGATGCTATTGTTGAAGTCAACCTTTGTTGCAGAGACAGCACTGCATGAATGAATAAATGAGATACCTCAGAACACTTTAGTTTCTGGTGGTTGCAGGTTTTATGAGGCTGGCAATACCTCTGGGCAAAGCGAGCACTATTATTCTTGATGTATTTATGTGAATGCCCATAGGGGCAAATGGATGAAAATATCTTGCATCAGGGCAAATGGACAAAAGGATCTTGTGTCCAATCGTTGCTAACGGTTTTTCACAGTATTATTACAAGAATAATTTTTTATACTTTGGTCTATACACGGGATTTTGATCTTGGTAACATTTTGGACATAACGTTACATCCTCTGCTTATAAACGGATCAGCTTATATTTGAAAATATACGGTAATGGTTGTTTCAAAGAAATATACACCACTAAAATGCAGTATTAATATATCAATGGTACAAAATTAAATCAAATGGATGATGAAGTCAAGTATTTTGGCACCTTCAGATAGCTGGTGATCCATTGAGATAAAATGTAAGATAGCACATGTCAAATCAACATTTCATAAAAAGAAAAACATTCTATGCAATGTACTATAAATACATATATGAATTTGAGCGCTAGGATGTTATATTGAACCATTTCTTTGCGGATGTAAAACGTGGACAGTATACAAAAAGTTTATAGTGAAGTGAGATGGGGATTTTAAGAAATGATGAAATGCCCATGCTGCCAAGAAAACTAGCAACGCCCTTAGAGATGCTGGAGTACGAAGACAAATTATAGCAAAAATGTGAAGTAGACAAAAAGATTTTTAGGGCATGTGATAAGAACAAAACTTGAACATTTAGCAACCAAGGGAAAGATTAAGGGGAGAAGTTGCTAGATGGGTTGTCACCATCGCACGAAAGAATGGCACCAACTGAACTTATTAACAACACAAGAGACAGAGTTGTGGAGAAACATTACATACACCACCTAGCAGTCACTTGATTGATTGAAATAATAAGACCCATAACCTGTAAGTGTCAGGTGGGTGCCAAATTCAAGAGTAGCACATATATCTCTCCAATCACCTCACCTCCTGAACAATTCGAACAAATGTAACAAATTCTTGCATTGATCATTCCTGAAAGTTGTCAATCCAGGATGCTCTTTGGTTGCCTCTTCTCCTTTGATTCTCAACTGTTTTGCAAAATAATTTTTGAAAATGAATGTCATTATGTGTCTTAATCAAGCCATCTAAACAAATAAACTTGGTGCAAAATAGTTTGGATAAGTCAGTAATTATTTTATTTTCAATTAAAGTAAAATAATTGCTATAATTTGAATACTTTCTTAATAATAATAAGTGAGACTGCTATAAAAGCTGTATAACAATACTTTCTTGAACATTCACTGAAGCTATAGCATGAGCATTACTTTCAAGATGGTTGATGGGTATGGGATTAAATTATCTTGATGAGGATTTCCTGCTTTTAAATATGAATGCTAGTTCATCTTGGCCATAACAGGTAGTTTCATTCCCTCTTAACTTTTTTCTTGCATTTGTGGACCAGAAGTTGATTTGGCAGCTTAGAAAACTACATGCACAAATCACCATTTCTGTGGTGTTTGGGGACATTTTCTTAAGTCCACAGTTTCAGATTAAGTGCTCGGAATGTTAAATTCCGTGCGTGACACTCTTCAATGAGGTACACAGTCATGCAACTTAGAGGCAATGTTATCAAAAGAGTGTAATTATAAAGGCAATACAAGTTGAAGTTCAGGTATTTCAGTCACAGAGACCTCCTAAGTTATAATGTTAATGTTTAATCTTAAAATAGTGCTTTATGTCTATGTTACAAAAAAATTGCAACATTTTGAATAAAAATATCAACTTTGTAACTATATTGTATTATAATTCCATTAAAAATAAAAATGTATGTGTGATATCTTTAGAAATAATATGTATTGATGCTTGTTTATATAGTTTCATTCAACGATTATATAATTAATTATAGGTACAAATTCTCATTTGTAATGCAGTAATTAGATTTTCCTTTTTTGCCCGTTTTCCCCCCTTGTCTGTTCTGTTGATATATTATTAACCAAAATGGAAATCTTCTGTGTATAGATTATCCAGTTATATAACAGTGTATGATGTAGATAATCCAGTTATGTAACCATGTATGATGGTTGAAGCTTTTGCATGCTTGGTGACTTTATTTTGTTGTTTCTAGATGTTTCTGGGCTTGTTTACTTTCATAAATAGTTATTCTATTGCTCATATTTTAGTATATGAAGGTTAGTCATTATGGGGATAGGATGCTGGGAAGTACAATGTGTTTGGTGAGTGAATTGTGTAGAGGGGGTGCAGTGTCCATGGAATATATATATATATATATATATTGGTATTTGGTAGTATGTATGGAATAGATAAATTGTATGGAAGGTGTTCATGGGGTAATAGGTAATATAGGTTTTGGGTGGTGTTCCATAGATTGTATAGTTTTTGGGTGGTGTTCCATAGATTGTATAGTTTTTGGGTGGTGTTCCATAGATTGTATAGTTTTTGGGTGGTGTTCCATAGATTGTATAGATTTGGGGTGTTCATGAGAATATATAGATTGAATAGATTATGGGTGGTGTTCATGAGATAGATAGATTGTATAGATTATGAGTGGCAGTGATGGATAACTGGATAGCTGATATAGTTTTTGGGTTGTGTTCATGAGATCTATTGTGTTTTAGTTTATGTATTCAAGCAATAGTGGAATTATTGATAGAAAAAAAAACTGGAAAGAACACAGTAGAAAGATTTATAGTAAAATTAAAATGGTGGAGGCGATATATAATATAGTTTGCGATAAATAATAGTTGGGTCACATGTTGATTGGGTCCGAATAGCAACACTGTGACTTGTCATGCATGTGGTAAGAGTGACACAGGAGGTTTGTGGCAGAATTGTATGTGCCACCCCATAGGTCAGTTACCCAAAGGTTATGTTGAAGACAACTGAAAGGTATAGATATTGTAGCTCAACTGTAAACCATGACACAATGCAGTAACATCTCTGGACTAATCCTGTCAACCAGCAGGAGTTTGAGAGCAAATACAGAATAAGAAGAAATAAAGTGATAATGTTAAAAACTAATAAAGTATTGAAAGGGTGTTTTTGTTTGAAAACTAATTATCTGCATATGACTTGTTAGTGCTGATATTGTTAAGTGATTAGAACACCTGTTATATGATCAAAGAGACTTTAGTTCTCCTCCTGACTCAGAAAAGCTCGTCTACCCTAATTGTAAAATTGACAGCAGGAAAACCGACCCTCACCGTCAGTAATGGAGCTAAATGCTGTATCTACTTCACAAGCCTATAACACTATTGATATAGTAAGACCTATGCATCTAATAATTCATATCCTAACAACATGTTTTTGATTTACTAATATCTAGTATTGTCAGGTTTCAATTTCATATCCCTACAACAATATTTAATATATTACTTTTTAGTAGTCAGATCTCATAATATGTTCACATACTGAACAAACAACACTTTTCTCCTTGCTAAAATTCTTATATTATTGTAAGACATGGAATGACTTTTACCATAACCCACATGTACATGTAGAAATCTTACAAAGTTTAAGCTGCATACAGAACATTGTAGTTAGTTAGGTAATAGTGTGGTTAGTACATTATGTGAACAAAAATCTGTAAATATGGTGGGGAATTTTGGCAAAAAATCTATTTTGAATGTTTTTAGGTAGTGCTCTGAAAGGATCTTGTTATAAAGTAATGAATATTTAAAAATCTTGCAATAATTACAGGCACTTTATTATATAAAAATATTTCAATAATTATATAACAATTTGTTCATTATAAATCTTGCTATTAAGTATAGTGCATTAATTAACAAAAGTCAATTATAAACAGTATAGTCTACATAAAGGCTTTATTGCGAGTATAAACACGTCTATATATTTTTGATGTGATTATAAAGCAGGTTAATCTGTAATCTTGCACGAATTATAATAGTTTTATCTTTAGAAATCTTGCCGTAAATAATAAATGGCTTAATCTTTAGAAATCAATCATTTTGATCTATTGATCTCGCTGTAATTATAAAGCAGGTTAATCTGTAATTTTGCAGGAATTATAATAGTTTAATCTTTAGAAATCTTGCAGAAAATATAAATGGTTTAATCTTTAGTAATCTTGCTGTAATAATAATCATACTACTAATACTAATAAATAATGGAAGCATATTAAGATATTTCTTTCAATTGTAATTGTGTAAGCAATATGTCAACAGTTGCACAACTTATGTGATATCAACATGAAGTTGGTTCGGTTCACACGAGTTGAGAGTGTGAAATTTTATCGCTAACCTCCAAGTCACAGAGGCCTATAGTTATTCCTATAATTATTTTCCTATAAAAATTATCTTAAAAATCTTGTTATATTTAAATTTAGACTAGAAATCTCAGGTAAAAAAAAAATTCACGTATGAACAATTTTATTTTATATGTGCTGTGTAAATCTAAAAATATAGTAATAGAACCGACAGACTGTTGACAGGACCCGCAAGAGGAGCAAAGAATAGTGACACATGTTGCATGAGACAATTAAGGGGGTTGGGGGGATGGAGTTGTGTGTCTCATCCTATAGAGGGTCAAGGTGACCCAGAAGTCATTTTGAAGTTGGATCAAAATGTGCAGATATTGCGTCCGAGCTGCAAGCTATGACACAATGCATTCCTTTCTCTGGACTATATGTGGTTAATCTGAAGGGGTTTAACAATGAAAGAAGAGGTAATAGAGAACGAAGAGCAAGACATGTTAGAAATGAGAAAAAAAACTGGTATACTTGTTTGTGGTTTACTGAAAACAAATGGAAAACTAAAATAAATTTTCCTGAAAGCTTTCAATGTAATTTACAATATTTTAAAGAAATTTCGGAAATAGCAGTAACTGAGTGGTTAGTCAACTTGCTATCTAGTTAGGTGGGTCACATTAGATTTGTCCAATTCAGCTGAATAAATGTTTAGACCACAAATGGCTACTGGGTTAACGCAGTCTCATGAAGTTAGTAGGCAGATGTGGTGACCATATCATTTCTAAGTATGACATTGATCAATGAAACTTGCGGATCAAAAATTTATTTTCCTGTATACTTTAACAATGTGATGAGGGACTGCTTTTTTCATCTTTTGTATTTTTACATTTAAGAGTTTAAATTGTGTTGACCATTTGCCTTTTTTCCCCTTCAAGTGCTCTCGTACTGCCTACTAGAAGATAATCCTTGTCTCAACTAATCTACTTCATTTTATCCATGCACACTTTTTATAGAATGGTTGCATTTCATTTCTTTATATCAGCCAGATTATTCCAACTTTCAGGAATACTGTGTCCTACATGACTATCCTGCAGAGCAGCAATAGTTTATCATAGATATTTCAAAGAATACGGTTTTTTGTATACTAATTTATTTATTTGTGAATTATTATACACATTATTATATTACAGATAATAAACTTTCTTCTGTAAACCTTTTGCATAGTTCATGCTCACAGAAGCACTGAAATTCTGTTGTTGGGCATCCTCTGTAGAGTCTTTCAATTTTGGCCACTAATCTTCAGTTTCTGTTATATGGTTCTCAAGTTAATTTAGGTTAATCTGTTTTTGTCCACACTAGGATGTCCAGCTAAGAACTTTTGTTTGCAAGTCTGTTTCCATGCATAGCAAATGCTCTATTCAGTGCAGTTTTTTATGATGGTATTCACACTTCCCTTTTGGCACTGTGTGTGCCTTTTTGTTTGATATGGTTAGTTGCCAAAACACACAGAATCTTTCTCAGAGTATGGAATGTGGAGAATTTGGACATATCTTGTCCTGTCATCCTTCAACATTCAGATCCATATGTTAATATTGACCGTACACAACTTATATAGATATTTTTGATCTGGTGGCATATTGAGATGGCTACCAGACAGCTGATATTAATTAAATGACTTGGAAACTAGTACAACTGTTATCATGTTTTCAAGGAATGTAAGAAATATCTATATCAATCTATTTATAACCGCGTAATCCATCAGGATCTTAGGGGTATCACAGTGGATGCTTCAGCACACAGCCATCCAGCGTTTCTATCATCAACATTGCAGATGAGCGAGGAATGATCTTGTCCTTTCCACTCCTTGATGTTGTCCGTGCATGTTGTTATTTGTCCTCCACTGCTTCTGCCCTTCGACGGTTCCCCACAGTATTGTTTTTGACAAGGTGATCATGTCTGCATACATGTTCAAAGCTATCTCCAGCCTTATTTTTAATTCTGTTTTGCATTTTCCATCGCTGCATATGTTAGATCCGAGGCATTTGAACATATTCACCTCCTCATGCGTAATATATATTTATATATAAGAAATATATAAGTGGTTAAATTGCAGGTTTGTCAGCTCTGTAGCAGAGTTGTTAGTGAGCTCACCTCGTAAGTCGAATTAGCTTGTGGTTTGAATGCTGGCCATCCACATTATACTGGTGATACAATTGGATGTATTAGTGGTGCATTAAAATTCAATAATAGTTGAATAGGAATGTCCTATACATGATAAACTTCAAATATTAGTTTTACATTTAGCAAATACAAGGAATCGTTGTTTTAACCGAAATGTCAATTTCTAGTACATAATTTCATGGTAGTCTTACAGCCATATCATCGTTCTATCTTTTGCTTGTTTGTCCCTATCGTGATAAAGGCATTTTGGTCGAAATGTAGATTCCTTTATTTGCTTATGGTAAAACTGCTATTTAATCCCATATATATTTTTGAATTTACCGGATAGTTTATAGATCAGCACATGTACAGTTTCCTGTATATGAGAAGTTGTAGAGAGTTTAACAGTGATTTGTTATGAATTATTAACATGGAAGTTTGAAAATATCAGAAGAGGGAGATGTGTAGCATCCAGTGCTGAGAGCTATCTTCTTCATGTGATAGTAGTTTAAGTGCGAGATTGAGAATGTGGAAAAAGGTTATGTCAGTATTAGATACTTGATTGTTTCTCATGTTATAATTATGAAAGTAGAAAGTATGAAAGTGTATGTAGAGAAGATATGACAGTATCGGATCTTGTTTCTAATGTTATAATCTTGAAAGTAGAATATCTGAATGTTATTTAGAGAAGATATGGCAGTATCGGATCTTGTTTCTAATGTTATAATCTTGAAAGTAGAATATCTGAAAGTGTTATTTAGAGAAGATATGGAAGGATCAAATTATGATTGTTTCTTATGTCATAATAATAAGAGTGGAAAATGAAAGAGCGCTGAAAATTCTTGATTATTTTTAACTAGTATGTACTCTCAAACGTAGATAATTGAATTGCATCCCGTATTCACCATTGATATTTACCTATGGTTGAATTTAGTAGATACAATTTATACAAGTCGGTAAAATTGCTAGTATTACAGGCTCGAACTGCAATGAAGTTTGCACAAGTTGGAACTCTTAGACTGTCTTGCCTAGACTCCACTACAGAAGCTATCACATTCTGTATTAAATGTGTTTTATCCTTTGATGAATTATGTCTTTTATAGTTTTGCTATATTAACCTGGTTACGTTAAGTAGGTAACAGTTGTTCTTTGAAGCTATCACACAAATGGGTGTTCCTCTTATTCGTTTACCATAGTATGACCTGGTTTCAAATATTTATGCATACATGCTTTGTGTATGTGGCCGTGTGGTTAGAAGACCGTTCTCAGACCCTTGAAGTCCCAGGTTCAATCCATGGTTGGGACAGGATCTTTTCTTTTGTAGGTACAATCAGAATCCTTCCTGTACATGTAGCACCTTCTGCTATGGCAAAGCTGCCTTTATTTCCACAGCCCATAGAAAACCTCCCTGCATCCCGTCACAGGAAAAGATGCAGCAAGGAAAGTTTTTTTAATTAATACTTTGTGTTGCTGGTTTGCAGCAAAACTAATGTTTGAGCCAGCATATTTGTATTTGGTGAAGTTGGTAGGCGAATTTCTGTAGTTTTGCTGATACTATTGAGCTCTTGTTGATGTAGTCGTCACATCATGATACTTTTCACACAGCCATAAGCATTCCGATCTCCTATTCAGTATGTTCTTTGGCACATGTTAATTGGCTGTTCTGGTTATGTGTTGGTCGATAATTCTTCTTGTGATTCCTATATGGCACTTGTCTCTAGCAGGTACAACTTTAGACAGGGTAACGAAGTTTTACTAATCTCTGGTAACACATTAATAACACACAAATCTACATTTTAATCAAAAGGCCTTTAGCAAGAATATAACATAACACACTACGAATAAGAAATGACACTGTTCACATCCAATGTTTGATATACCGATATAAATTATCTATTGTTTCTAGCTATACTATGTATCACTCCAAGGTTTTGCATTCTGAACACAGAAACAGTAGGAATAATGTGCATCCTCCAACTGGTTAACATTCTTTATTGCATTCTAAACACCAACTCTGTCCATTGATATACCAATAAAATATGTTCTGTGTCAATGAGTGCGCAGACAGGTCTGTAAGTTCTTTAATTTTCCCTATCAGCTGTATATTCGGGCAGTAAAAAATAAAAGTACTGTCTGCATTGGTAACCTATGAGTATTCATTGGTAACCTATGAGTACTCATTATTCATGAGTATTCTATGAGTATTCATTGGTAACCTATGAGTATTCTCATAAATTCTGTAAGAATACTCATAGAATTAGTTAGAAAATATAACTGTAACATTGTGCGTCTCTAGCAATTTCATTGACCTGGCCACTGTCATCTCCTTCATTGTCATACTTCTAGTAGTTGTACTGAAAGCAACACACTATTTCTTTAAAACACTTCCTTTTACATTCATCTGTAAATACTCATGTACTGAACCACCAACCCATAAGTGTAGACTATAACATTCCCATTTGGGAAATTCTCAATAATCAGAGATTCTTCTGTGGTTGCTTGAGGGCCGAATGCATTGTGTCATGATTTACAGCTTATCTATGGTGTTTGGCCTGACACATCCTACTTCAGCATGGCTTCTGGGTCACTTGGATCATCTGTGGCATGTGACAGCCAACTCAACCCAAAAACTTCTTTAGTCACCTCCTGTGATATTCAAAGCAGGTACAATTATTGCTATTGTTTAGTCCCCCTCTCAGACCTCTACAAGACAAGGGTGAGGATCAGGGATATAGCTCTCAATGTCAGAACCCGACAAGACAACAGTGAGGATCAGAGATATAACTCTCACTGTCAGACCTTGACAAGACAACGGCGAGGATCAGAGATAGAACTCCCAATGTCTTAAATGACTATGTTGACATGTGATTTGTGAATGTCAAAATTGTGTCAATATACAATGCTGAAGTTAGATGTGCTGTGTCCAATATACCTTGCTGTTAACCACAATGTAGCTCATTCTATACCCTGGACTACATCTTGCTAACCTGCAAGAGTTTGAGAACGAATGTACTAGATGAATATATGTTACACTGTTTGTGCTTCTTTCTGCATTGCTTTTACTCCTGGGCGTAGACTCCTGCGACAGGGTTTATTCCTTAACGTTATGCGAAAGAGTACAGCTTTGCTGAAATATTTTCACAGTTTAGTCTAATACTTCTTATTCTTCATTGTTCATTCTCAAACTTCTACTGAATCTCTCTTAAAACGGGACAATGGTCCAACTAGATTTAGCAGGATGTATGTAATCCAGAAAATGGAAATGCGTTGTCGCCGTTTTATTTGCACCAATGGCTGAAATGACACATCCGTCTTTGGCGGTAATCTAATATGTTAGAGTACAGCTCGGTTGAAATATTTTCACCGTTTAGTCTAATACACAGCTCGGCTGAAATATTTTGACCATTTAGTCTAATACATAGAGTACAGCTCGGTTGAAATATTTTCACAGTTTATTCTAATACATTAGAGTACAGCTCTGCTATATTTTCACCATTTAGTCTAATACATTAGAGTAGTACAGCACTGCTATATTTTCACCATTTAGTCTAATACATTAGAGTACAGCTCGGTTGAAATATTTTCACCATTTAGTCAAATACATTAGAGTACAGCTCTGCTATATTTTCACCATTTAGTCTAATACATTAGAGTACAGCTCGGCTATATTTTCACCGTTTAGTCTAATACATTAGAGTACAGCTTGGTTGAAATATTTTCACCATTTAGTCTAATACATTAGAGTACAGCTCTGCTATATTTTCACCATTTAGTCTAATACATTCGAGTACAGCTCGGCTATATTTTCACCGTTTAGTCTAATACATTAGAGTTAGCACATCATTTTATATACAGGGTTACCGTTTCTCTTCCATCTCTATTCTTTGTCAGATTGTCCTGTTATAGAATCATCAAAGTAGGGTCTTGAGGGAGCTTTGAGTTTACTGTTACTGACCACTGCAGCCAGATCACTGCTCAGCATTTAGATCTTTGTTCTCTTTATAATCTGTAGACATTCAGTTTTTTCTGATGGTCCAAGACTTCTAGGCACATGCAACGCATTGCTGTTTTAATATATATGTTTCCCTGATACATTCCTATGCTTACTTTGCCTCCCTATCTATTGTCTCCTCTTTGCTTTTACTATTAGGCATCACAGGATTGAATGATCATCAGTTTTCAGGCTATGGTAGTTTGGTCACTTGATGTGCAGTAATATAGTAACGTCTTAGAATATTGGTAACTCCTTCAATCCACGTTCTTTTTGGTCCTCTAAAGGTTGCTGTTTTCATTCTCATATTGTATGCTCTTGTTGCTGATCAATAAAGGTTCATTCTCATTAAGAGGAAGAACAATTTCAGTCTGTTTTTCAATATATTTGACTACAGATGTTCCAACAGTTCTTGCAATCGCTTCATTCTTCACATGATTACTTCTTGTTTATACATTGTACAATGTGTTAAATTTGACATCTTTGTCCTCATGTAGGTGATTTTCAATTTATAGAAAGTATTTGAAGCATAGTGCTTCAACAGTAGCAATAATGAGAGAAATTTTCTTAAAACTAGAAAAGTTATGCACCTATATTCATCTGCACGACTAGATTTTAGTTTGTCAGTAACCCCAGGAATTGCAAGCGATTAGCTCTTACTTCCTATGCTCATGGTTTCTTTCATAACCAGGAGACTTCAGCTTTTGGTTTAATACAAGTTACTATTGAAGGAGCCTTCTACTCAGATGGGTATATGTCACGAGACGAACTGATATTTTCCTGGGTCACTCATTGTGTGTCTTTCCTCCGACAAGGTGCTTCGCAGCCAGCGAGCTGTTCCTCATGTACACATTCCATTACCTCCCTATGTGTCCCTAGATCTCAGACTTAATTTCTTCTGTATGATCTGTGTGCATGACTAGATAATAAAGTGCAATAATAAGACTCATAACCAATTATGGTTGTAGGTGCCACATTGGAAAGCCCTCCTAAAGCCTCTGTCATCAGTCATTCAGATGTGTAGAGAAATCATACATAGACTATTCTTGATTAGGAACAAGCTTATAAATTGATTATAAATTCAAAATCATCACAGCACTTGGAGCATTCCCATATATGCTCTACTTGCCATTCCGTCAGCCATCTAAATATGTATAAGCTCAGTGTCTCAGTTGTTGCTGATTACGCATTCTTCTGATCTTTCCGGAGAGAGAACACTTTCTCCTATCACCTCTAGTCACTCCCATTTCTACCATTCTCTGAATATGTACATTGTCACGTTTGACATCCTCCTCATCATCTCGTAGAGTATCCATGACTGCTCTAATCGATTTAATATAAATAACCAAATGGCCAGAGGGTGTCCGACAAAGTGGATGGTGCCGCAGTAACCTAATGAACAAATAGTAATGCAAAATGATGTAAAAAGGTTACTAAAACACTTACCTAGCCTATTAATAAAAATATATTTTTAAGAAAAAAAACAAAAAACATACAATAAAACTAAACAGGACAATTCTCAACGTATCGGCTCAAATTGAACCTTTTTCAAGAGACAAACAACAGAAAACGACAAAATAAAAAAATAAATAGATGTCTATATTTCATCAAGCCCTCGTCTCCATAATAGCGCAGGCAAATTTGCCTGCGCTATTATGGAGACGAGGGCTTGATGAAATATAGACATCTATTTATTTTTTTATTTTGTCGTTTTCTGTTGTTTGTCTCTTGAAAAAGGTTCAATTTGAGCCGATACGTTGAGAATTGTCCTGTTTAGTTTTATTGTATGTTTTTTGTTTTTTTTCTTAAAAATATATTTTTATTAATAGGCTAGGTAAGTGTTTTAGTAACCTTTTTACATCATTTTGCATTACTAATCGATTTAATCCTGTCTCTTATCTCGGTGCCGTTCACCAAAGCTTTACCAGCCAACACATTGGCTCTTTCGTTTCCCCTGACCACAGCATGACCAGGACAGTAAATCCATGTAATGTTCTGCGCATTGTCGAGAAAGTGATTCATTCAGTTCCGATCATACACTTTTCTATCTTGCGTAGCATTCTTTGAGAGTCTGATATATTCACTGAGTCTGTTGGTAGATACTATTCCTTGATGTCAATATAGGATTTATTTCTTGCCACACCCTCCACCACCCTCAACAGTTCTTGCAAAATAGTTTTAGAAAGGGAATTATGCCTCATGTGGCCAAGCCAGCTTCTGTTGCTGCACTGTTAAAAGTAGTTCTTGCTTGACAAACTGCAAATGTGTTTATTTCATAACTAATACATTTGTTGTATGTTCAACATAATTGATTTATAACTAACAAACTGTGCTGGGGATGTAACATATTTAGCTGAATACCAGTGTGCTGTGCTGAAAATTGTTTTATTCTAATATTATTCTTGACCAGCTACCTTTCTTTGAATCTCTATGCTAACATATATAAACGATGTGCCAGCCAATAGTTGTGAAGTGAATTTATAAATTACTTTTTTAACAAATCAAATGAACTTGCCAGCTTGGACAGTGTTAACACTTTTTAAAAATGTAATCGTTTGGTTTTGCTTGAATTTGGTGTCGGTTTTTTTCCTCCCTGGAACTTAGCATAGAGTACCCAACAAATGGCCATGTAGGACATTTGCTTTGTCATTTGTTGGTATAGTGATACATTTGTTTCATTGATTTCTCTGTATGTTGCATAAGCAGTTTGATCATTTTACATGTCATTTAATACAAATCTATAAAGCTGTAAATGTGTGCTTATTTTTTCATGACTTATTTGCCCCTATTCCTGCTATGTATTGTCTGCTCATAGTTGACGCACTCTAATATGATTTTTCTGACTATATTGTTGCCATAATGAACTTTATACTTGTTGCTAATTTTGAATTTATTTTACATAATTGTAACATTTCATATGTATCAAATGGTTCAGGCATTACTTTTTTGTTTTACAATGATGAATTAATGTGAATTGAGTGTAAATGTTCAAAATGTATTTTAGTTAGTCAATAATTTAAAGCATTTCCTTGCAAAGTTGCTTGCAGATATTTGGGTATAATTGGTGTGCTACTTGAAAAAGCATGCACTCTGCTAAGAGTTATGGGGATTTAATTGCTTTTATAAGTGAAAATTAATGAATGGCAGTTTTTTCAGTGGGTATCCAGCTAACAATCAACAGCTAGTTCCAAATGTTAGAACAAATCATTATTTCTTTTATCTATGAAATAGCTTCCTGTGTTGAACATTTTTTAAGGTTATAATTGAATTAATAATGAAAATGTGACATCTGCAGAATGGTATGATTTGTTTTAAGTCATCAGGTAATTGTTAGAAAATTGGTGTTACATAAAGACTTGAACAAAATGGAATTAAACCATGTGTAAGGTGGGAAAGGAATAAATGGAGAGAGCTAAATCAAGGAATTAAAAACAGTTCATTCAAAGAAAGAAAGTACAAATGCAATATAAAATGAATTCAAGAAAGATAAATTTAGCTCAATTTGTAAGAGAAATTATGAATTAGCAATGGTTGATTTGTAGGGGCATTTTCTAAGTTTTGTTTTCAAGATTTGGTCCTTGTAGCATGAGAATAAAAAAGAAATAATGGCAGCATTATTTTGACATGCTCATGTTGGTATAATAATTATTACAGTTTAGCTTGTGATTCGAAATAGTCTCATGTCTATGTATAACTTCATTATCTTGTTCACTGTGTATTTTTTTGACAAGGCACATCTCATCGCCAGTCAGACTAATGTAGAATACCATATTCTTTTTCTTTATTTTATTTGGAATATGTCTGTATCTGAAGTTTTGTCTGTATTATAAACTTGACTGACTTGACTGTGTTTTGGAACTCGTACAGAGGTCCGTAGAGTTATTCTTCTAGTGTTGTTTCTTCAAGGCAGTATATTTGTCTCAGAATTTCATATTCTTGATGTGCTGGATTATTTGTATGCAGTTCTGAGGCAGAGGATGTCGACTTTTTCTGGTCTGTTCATAATTTGATAGTCATCTTGTGCTTGTCGTTGCTTTCTAATTACCTTGATAAGCTTTTTTTTTAAATAGTAAGTTATTGGTACACCTGATTGATTAGCAGCAGCACACACACCCCCCACCCCAGCCAGTCAAACTGCTTTCTCATTTCCAGGTGTCAGGGTGTGATGGTATCTACTGCATGGCTAATTTGTGCTTAGACTTAATTTGGTTAGTAGTATTTGCAGGTCTGGTCGTTTTCTGGACGGGATCGCGTGAGTGCTGATCTTGCATCATGTCAGGAATACTGCATTCTGTCTGCCAAGATTGGCATATCAGTAGTTTTTGGTTGCCACCTTGATGCCTGGATTTCTACCTTGTAATTACGACCGAATATTACTGTTGGTACTTTGTTACATTCCTACTTGGGTACTCTCTGTACTGGTATATTTATGCTCCTCCATTTTTTAATGCATTCTCTGCTGACCTATCTGCATATACTTGATCCATTTATCATGTGGATATTCATCATCCAGGGGACATAGAGTAACTAACATTATACACTATTCTATTCATTCTTATCAGTAGCATTAGAAGCCTCTTATTTTGTAAACTACCCGGTATATCTTTTTTGAGATGGTTTTCTTGCAAGTTGCCCACATTTTCTTGTTCTTTATTCAGCATATTTCTAGTTCCACTTTTTTCTGTTGACACCTGCAGCATTCTTATGCATTATTTTCAGCAGTCTTTGTGTTTTGTTTAGCCATTTGTGCTAGTCTCTTCTTTCATGGGGCAAATGAGACTTGCAGTAGTTGGGGTTGGTACCACAATATAGGTCATCAAAATATTTCTATTGCTTGGGTTGGTGTGTGGCATCATGATTGCTGTGGTGCACCTCTTGGTTGGTTACCCCTAACTTCAGCAATCCTACTTGCTAGGACCGACTGTAGTCTTGCTCGCTTCTAGGTAGACCCTGCACAGACTTTTCAGATGCTGTTGGCCTACTTAAGTCCCACTTTTCACCATGGTGACTGGCCTTGATGAGGAAGATACATTATAAAACAAATAGGCTCAGTTAGTAGTCGCCCAGATCTAACTATGGCCGTATGTGGTGACCATGACATGAGCTGTATCATTATAGTATCAGTCCTGTTGAGACCAGATGTATTGGGCAGTCAAGCTGTATACCATAATACAGCTCATTCTGTTATTCAGATACAAAAGGGCCTAACGGGATTAGAGAATTGATATCATTTACTGCTTTTTCCCAATATACATTATGTTCCTCTCAACAGAGAAGTACACATCTTGTCAATAGGCGATAAACCCCAGGAACCTCTAAAATATTCACTTATAAAGAAGTTATTGTCTGATTTTGAATCCACAACCTTGTGAAAACAGAAATAATCCTGTGCTAACTAACCATCAAGATTTGAGAGCAAGAACAGAAGACTGTAGTTGGACTAAGTTCTCCATGTATTGCCACGGTTGGTAGAGGGAAAAAAGAAATAATAACATTGTGACCTGTCATGAATGTTGTAAGAGGTGACTAAGGAGAGCCATTCAAGAAGGTAAATACCAGAGTCCGATTTGTGCCAGAAAGATCTATTGCAATCAGTGCAGAGTGTCCAGAGTAAGATCGTTTTCAGATCTTTCCTTCCGTTTCTGTCTTTTGTAGATTGCCCGCAGTGTTCTTTCTTTTTCAAATTTTGTGATGCCAAATACACAGTATCAAGGTATTAGGTATGTTGATTATCCTCTTCTCACACTAGACATGTACATAGGGGATCAGATCTTCATTTCAGTAAATCTGTCAAGTTATAGTGACTGCTGATTCCGTTTCTATGTTTGTTCAGTGTTCTTTTTGAAATTTGTGTTCGGTGTTCTCTACGTGCCATGCCTGTCCTTGCTCCATATTCCATTGCTTTCATTACTTTATACCGCTATATAGAAAAGGGAGGTGCTCATGTTGCAGTGCCTTCTTTTTTACAATTTTGTATCTGCGGCTCCCAAATAACAGTCTTTTCCGTGAACACCACAGGAACAAGTTGTGAGGAAACTTTGTTTGCCAGTAAAGTATTTATTCATGTAATGTCCATATCTTATACCAATAGTTGTTTATGCTTCAATCTCTTACTGAATAGAAATAATCCAGCAGCAATACATGAACATAAAGCTGTTTATTTTCTTTTGGTTTTCTATTTGTATTAATTTTATAGATGAGGTGTGGTTGTTGTATTTTTTAGAGTGATGAAAATTCTATGGACAGTCAAGAAAACTATTGTAGAATAGATGCTGAGATGCTCCACCTCAGAGATGCTGGAGTAAAAAGACAAGTTATAGTAAAAATCAAAAGCAGACAATCAAGATTTTTAGGACATGTGATGAGAAAAGCAAAACTTGAACATTTAGTAACTGTCAGAAAGATGAAGTGTTATTATGTTACTACTTATCATGTTACTACTTGAACATTTAGTAACTGTCAGAAAGATGAAGTGTTATTATGTTACTACTTATCATGTTACTACTTGAACATTTATTAACTGTCAGAAAGATGGATATAAGAGACAGAGGAAGACAAAGAGAGGAATTTCAGGATGAGTTGTCACTGCACAAAAAGATGTCACCAACTGAATTTACTAACAACACAAGAAATAGAGAGTTGTGGAGAAACATGATTGTCTACGCCACTCGGCATGGCCCTTGATTGATTGATACATTTCTATCTTTCCTTGATAATGATTTTACTGTCAACATTTATAAAGAAACAAATACTTCCAAATACCATACACACGCACATGGCAATCTGTCAAAGGACAAAAACTGGAATTCGGGTGGAGTTGGCGTTGCTCAATCCAAATACCATATACATACACATGGCAAGAACTGGAATTAGGATGGAGTTGGCTTTGCTCAATCCCACAGAGGTTCAAAATAACAGGTTCAGAGGTCTGCAAGTGTCAGACCGAAAGGTGCGGGTATTGCAGTCAACTGTAAAGTATGACACAATGCTTACCATTCTCTGGACAACATCCTGTAAACTGTAAAACCAGCATGAGTTTGAGAATACATAGTAGATGAACCTGGATCTTTGTTGAAGTAGGAAGGGATATGTCTAGCATTAGTTATATGAAGGTTGTTATGTACTAACATGCAGCAAATTTCTACAATTTTTGTACGTCTTATATGTGAATGAATTTGATCATGTGAAAATTTACACATTTGGAATTCTTGAACTCAGATGACAGCATGGGCACATAAACATTAAATCTGTACATTGTTGAGATTGGGAAAAAAACATAATGGAATGTAAACATTGCACTAAATAGTGATCATTATGTGTGTGTGTGGATGGTGGTGATATGACTTGTTTCATTTCCATCATTACTCTCCTTGTGATCATTGTCTGTGTATATGTGATAATACTTGTTCAACTTCCATTACTACTGTCCTTGTTATCATTGTCTGTGTATATGTGATAATACTTGTTCAACTTCCATTACTACTGTCCTTGTTGTCATTGTCTGTGTATATGTGATAATACTTGTTCAACTTCCATTACTACTGTCCTTGTTATCATTGTCTGTGTATATGTGATAATACTTGTTCAACTTCCATTACTACTGTCCTTGTTATCATTGTCTGTGTATATGTGATAATACTTGTTCAACTTCCATTACTACTGTCCTTGTTATCATTGTCTGTGTATATGTGATAATACTTGTTCAACTTCCATTACTACTGTCCTTGTGATCATTATCTGTGTATATGTGATAATACTTGTTCAACTTCCATTACTACTGTCCTTGTTATCATTGTCTGTGTATATGTGATAATACTTGTTCAACTTCCATTACTACTGTCCTTGTTATCATTGTCTGTGTATATGTGATAATACTTGTTCAACTTCCATTACTACTGTCCTTGTGATCATTATCTGTGTATATGTGATAATACTTGTTCAACTTCCATTACTACTGTCCTTGTTATCATTGTCTGTGTATATGTGATAATACTTGTTCAACTTCCATTACTACTGTCCTTGTTATCATTGTCTGTGCATATGTGATAATACTTGTTCAACTTCCATTACTACTGTCCTTGTGATCATTGTCTGTGTATATGTGATAATACTTGTTCAACTTCCATTACTACTGTCCTTGTTATCATTGTCTGTGTATATGTGATAATACTTGTTCAACTTCCATTACTACTGTCCTTGTGATCATTGTCTGTGTATATGTGATAATACTTGTTCAACTTCCATTACTACTGTCCTTGTTATCATTGTCTGTGTATATGTGATAATACTTGTTCAACTTCCATTACTACTGTCCTTGTTGTCATTGTCTGTGTATATGTGATAATACTTGTTCAACTTCCATTACTACTGTCCTTGTTATCATTGTCTGTGTATATGTGATAATACTTGTTCAACTTCCATTACTACTGTCCTTGTTATCATTGTCTGTGTATATGTGATAATACTTGTTCAACTTCCATTACTACTGTCCTTGTGATCATTGTCTGTGTATATGTGATAATACTTGTTCAACTTCCATTACTACTGTCCTTGTTATCATTGTCTGTGTATATGTGATATGTGATTGTATATGTGATAATACTTGTTCAACTTCCATTACTAATCTCTTTATGATCATTGTCTGTGTATATGTGGTAATATTTCTTCAACTTCCATTACAACTCTCCTTGTGATCATTGTGTGTGTTTGTATGTGGTAACATTTAACTTCCATTACTACTCTCCTTGTGTATATTCTCTGTGTATATGTGGTAATATTTAGTCAACTTCAATTACTACTATCCTTGTGATCATTGTGTGTATATGGTAACATTTGCTCAACTTCCAATCATTACTCTTCTTAAGATAATAATGGTGGGTGTGGTAATGTTTGTTTAATTTCCATCATTACTCTTCATGTGATCATTGTGCATGTATATGGTAACATTTGTTCAACTTTCATCACTAACATTATCATCGATTTTCTTTGTCTGCAGCAGGAGTTTGGGACTTCATTCATTTCATTACAATTAGCCTAATTATGTGAAGTTTCCATTTGATTTTCATTGACAGTTTGTTCTGCAGGACGAGGTCACTGATCCTGTACATAAGTCTCCTTCGTCATCTCTTAGAGTGGTTACTTCTGTAACAATTTGTTTGACCTGTAACAATTTGCTTGACATGATAAAGTTCTAGCCTTATATACAACTTTCTTAGTCACCTTATACATTGGTGAATTCTGTAATGTGTTTGACATAATATGGTTGTGAGTCCCATACACAATTCTCTTTAATCATGTCTTGTGGTATTAGTTTCTGTAACAATGTGCTGGACATGATAATGTTACTAGTTTCATACATGACTCTCTCCTCAGTCACTTCTTACAGTGGTAGTTTCTGTAACAATTTGTTGGACATGGTGTTACTAGTTCAATACATGACTCTCTCCTTAGTCACTTCTTACAGTGGTAGTTTCTGTAACAATTTGTTGGACATGCTAATGTTACTAGTTCCATACATGACTCTCTCCTTAGTCACTTCTTACAGTGGTAGTTTCTGTAACAATTTGTTGGACATGGTGTTACTAGTTCAATACATGACTCTCTCCTTAGTCACTTCTTACAGTGGTAGTTTCTGTAACAATTTGTTGGACATGGTGTTACTAGTTCCATACATGACTCTCTCCTTAGTCACTTCTTACAGTGGTAGTTTCTGTAACAATTTGTTGGACATGCTAATGTTACTAGTCCATTACATGATTCTCTCCCTAATCATGTCATACAACATACTTTGCATGGGGATAGAGTCCTGCTATATATCCTGTACCAAAAAGTCTCACCATGTAACAGACATTATAGTATCTCTGCCCAGATTAGCTTACTTCGTCTATCAACTTGTGATGTTTCATCTTTCCTTTCATTGCAGGGCAAGCTGGAGGTACAACCCAGGATGAGATTTGGATTGAAAATACTGAAACATCTCCAGTGAGTTATTCTTTGCTTTTTTTAAAATTCAACATTTTCAGTTTTGTAAATTGCAGGTACGATATAAACACCCCCCCCCCCCCGTACTTTAACTTAAAATTCAGATCACAATTGAGTTGGTCTTCGGTCATTCCCATATGCTACTTGAAGTGAAATGTTAAGAATACCATGGACAACAGATAAAAATAAACATAATGAAGATATCATCTTGGAAGAAATTGATTCAAAAATAGAGTTGCTCACATAGTCATGAGACAGCCCACATTTTTTGGACAAGTCATGAGAAGAGGAAAAATGTGGACAACGTCAAAGATTGGACGGGTTACCATTTTTCTACACTCACCTACATTGCTGAAAACTAAATGACTGGAGGACATTATGTGTTATTGACATACAATACAGTACCTCTGCTGCCCTGACAAGTTATTGGTTTCAAGAATTCTGGATACTCAGTTTTCATTGTAAATGCCTGTGTTGACTATTAGTACTTGCATTTCTTCTTCTTTCGTTCACTTGAAACATGTCTATATCTGTAATTCTGTTTCCTTAATAAAACTCACTGTCTTTTGTAGTTCATACAGTGTCCCATAGAGTTTTGATTCCAGTGTTGTTTCCTCTGGCCAATATGTCTGCCTCAGCGTTTCATGCTCAGAACACTCTTGAAAGTATTTGCATTTAATAAAGTAGTATTTATTAAGATTTCTGAAATTAAAATATCAGCGATTAAAATGAAATGCTATAGAATGGCATAAAATATCATGGACATAGGAAATTGTCAAATATGAACATTCACAAAGATTTGAATATTAAGATTGACTTGAGAAGAACATCAAATAATTATGAGCGAACATATTTTGATTAATGAAATAGCAACAGGTTAGAAAGACTATTCTTGGAAGCACATATTTCAGAAAGAACTTGCTAAAATTGGTGAGTATAAGACACTAAGGTTACCTTAATATGACACTGAAATGTAGGACAACTTGCAAGAGAATCAAAATTTCCAGAATGGCAGTGAAGAAAACATCCTGCAAGCTTTGCATATATAAGGATGATATTTCCGACTTTTTATAAAAACATCCTGCAAAGCTCATCATATAGAAGGATGATATTTCCAACTTTTTATAAATCTTATAGTATTTTATTAATTATATATTTAAAAAAAAACTCCTTGTTTTATTTTGGTATTTTGTTTTCAGAACATTGCAGAGATTTTGACTGAGACTCCAATGTTTTGTGATTCAGCTTTAGAAGGAAGGTGGGTGTTTTATTGTGAATATTGTATGATTTTAAATACAGGCTGTCATAATGTGAAACAATCATAACAGAGACAGACAATTTTGGCAATCAATTATAGTCCACCTTCAAAATGGAGATGATATCTGATCTGCTCTAGACAAGAGATAGAAAATGTTGGTTCATGTGTTGATAACGAGATTACCTTCCTACTTTTTATAAAATCTGCGGCGATTACAAATGTGTAATACAAAATGAGTAACCTAATCATAAGTTTATTTAGCTTACTAGTGACCAACAAACATGTATGTTTGTTAAAGTTGAAAGGACTGATGCACAGATGTACGAACCACACACTGAGAGTCCCCGCGACCCATACAACCCTCATAAACAAATAGCCCCTCCCTTACCCACTGATGAGTAATTATAGCCAAGGGAAATAATCACAGAAAAACTTTATTTCATTTATTTTCATTTATTGCCATTTATTTCATTTCACTTTTCATTAAATAGTTAGTCCGTTGTCCAAACATGGACCAAAATGTTAGAGATCTATCTTATCATTAATGTGGAGGTGCTATTAAATTTTAATTGAGTGTTCTTATAGTCCCACATTCTGTGTAGCATTGGTTATCATGTCTGTCAACAGCCTTCTGTCTCGTGTGCTGTCAATCATTTCTGATATCAGTATTTCATAATGCTAAGTTGTACAGCATATTCTCTCTTAGTCTTCCTCGAATCCTCTTGCTGTGCAACTTGCCTTTTGTAGCGATGCGCTCAATTTTTCCTGTTCTCATGATCCATTCAGAGAATATGTACTGCCCCTTCTTATTCGAGGGAGCAGCTCTCTTTTTGAATTAACTTCTTTCAAGATATCTTTATTGTGCTTTCTATATGTGCATGGTGTTCTCAACATTCTTATGTAGTCACATCTTTACTGTGTCTATATAATTTCTTGCTATTTTGATGGTTTTACTTCCATACATCAGAGTTGGTTTTAGTTTCTGATCTCATCTGACAAAAGTATATTACACAGAAGTTTTCCATCCTGTGAAATGTGTCCTTTGCCTGGGCTATTGTATATTTGACTTCTTTAATATATCTTCTTCCATCTTGTGTAATCAGAATATCAAAATATTTGAATGTGTTAAATTTCTTCAGACTTTTCCCATCTACTTGGATGTTGTTTATCTGTTATGCATATCAATTTGGCATAATATAACCATTTTGGATCAATGCCCGTCAGTTGTATGGATGATATCCTATTGTTCTGTCATTTTTCTGTTTGCTTTTTTCATCGATATTTAGGTATGTTTTGTCTATTTTTTTGGTCTTGTTTCACATCTGACCTAGTTTTTACTCTTCCGGGTTATATCCATATTTAGCTCTGCCATGTGAAAGTGAACATCAATGTTGCTGTTTTTAACTCATATTTTCTGGTGATTTTATTTTTGATAAATGCCTTTTGGTTGAAATGTTTATTTTTTGTGTTATGTGTTTCTCATGTGATTAGCAAAACTTCATTTCCAAGTTCCATCTGTTGCATTTTTGGGGATATTTGCTCTTTGTTATTACCATCACTCCAGTTTTTGTGCTATACAGACTGAGCCCTTTGTTTGACTTTCTTTTTGCAATAATTTTTAGCATTTCTTGTAACTCATTTTCAGCTATCAAAACTGTATCATCAGCATATCACAAGTTGTTTATATTATGCCATGCAATTGATATTCCAGGCATATCTTAAATGGACCGTTATTATTAAATTATGTACAAAGATGTATATTGAACAGATCAAATGACAGACACAAACTTGTCTAACCTCTTGTTTAATGTGTTTAAATGTTATTGTTTGAACTTATGATTTCTTCATGTTGCCAATATACATTCTTTATTATTCTATGATCTTTACATCAGTGTTCACATTCTAATTATTTCTTCATTTCAACTCACCAATTTCCTTAAATACAGATCTTTGTTCACTTCAGTCATTCTTTCTATTCATTTTCTCAAGATGTATATGTTGTTGTTTTGCCTTTCAAATCTGCAAATCCACATTTATCATCTCCAATTTCAGGTTTTAATTTATTTATTATTCTTATAATTCTCATAAATTTTGTCACATAACTCATTGAACTGATTGTGAGTTGTTCTCCATGGCGCTAAGTTGTTGTAGAGCTATGAAAATAGACTTCAAGAGATCATCTTATATACATCCACAATTGAAGATGTTATCTTTAAGAGTTATGTTATCACTTCTATACTCAATTTGCCAACAATTTTAATTTCTTGGTAGTTATGTTCACTAGTCCTGTGAAATGTTTCTACTCTTTTTGTTGAATGGCATCTTCTACTTCTGGTTTTAATATTGGTGGTCCCTCACATAAGTCATGAGTGTTTGTTTCTGATCTACCCTTATATACTCTTGACTCTCTATGTCCATTTTTTTTTTTAAAACAACTATTTGCTGACTGCTTCCTCACGCTTGTTAGTTCCATAACATTTTATGCATAGACTGTGTTTGTTCTGTTTGTTACTCAAGTTTCTTGGATTTATTATTTAACCAAGTTTCTTTCAATGTCTTACATTTCATGCATTCTTTTATATTCATCTTAATTTTGTTTACTGTTTCTTATACAGTGGAATTCTGTTATAACAACTTGTTCAGGACCTACAGAATATGTATGTAATAACAGAAATTCACTATATACAGTACAAACAATATATAATAAATATAATTGGCAATTTTGAAAAGTTGTTATATAAGAAATTTGTTATAACAGAATGCATTATAGAAGAATTCCACTGTATCTGTCATCTATTTAATTTTTTATTTGTACATGGAAAAAATTTAATCTGTGTTTACAATGTGTTTTCAGATTTGAGAATGCCAGGACTGTATCATTGCCCTCAACATCATCCGCACCAATATCACTAGCTACTGCATCCATTACTGGTAACCCAGACAGTTTGGAAAACAATGTTAAGATCAACAATGGGATAGACACAAATGTTGCTGTTGACCAATCATCGATGAGATACAACTGTCAGTTTATGATGGTCAACTTGAATGAGGTTTATAGACCTTTAGAGATAAAGAGTCTGGTAGAATGTGAGGTGAAAGTTAATGAAATAGATAATAGTGGAGATATGTTTAAAGTGGAGTGTAAAGATGTGACAAGATGGACAGATGAAATTGAGGAGATTAAGAAAGGTGAGCAGAAAGATTTGGAAGCTGAAGATAAAATTAAACAAGCTGCAGAAGCTGATCAAAAGATGATAGTCAATCAGGGATTCAAGAAACTGGATGATGAAGTTGGAGAACAAGCTACCTACTCTGAAGATAATGAGACAATGAGTAAGAAAATCAATTACAAGGAAGAGGATGAGAAGCATAAATTGGATAAAACATTTAGAGAGATGGAAGCAGGGACTAAGAAATCCTCTATACAAAAATCTGAGGGGGTTTTGTCACATGCAGTTGAAAACCACACAAGAGAAATACTGGACTTCTCACAAGAGACCAAAGTTGTAAACAGTTTTGACTTCATCACATTGAAGAAATCAGATTCTAAATTTGACTTCAGGGACAAAGATAATATGAGCAGTCAATCTAAAGTATATCCATTACCACCTGGCAAGACCAAAATTAAACAACTGAAACAATCAGTGAAAAAACTCTGGCATCAATTGAGTCAAGGTAGCAGTGGATATCAGCAAGTTATAAAAAATGAAATGGCTCTTCATGACCTTTCTTCAAGAAGTGATACTGATATCTTAGTTGATGATATACGAGCGTTAGAGTTTATCATTGATATACGTAATACAGATACAATTTTATCTCCATACTTATTCAAGGAAGAAAATGTGATATGTGATACTGGTTTGTATAGAACTCAAAATAATGATAATTCATTCAGCCGTAAACGAACTGCAGGTAGATTTAACTGTGAAACCATTATACCAGAAAAAGTGGGCAAGTTTGATAGGCCAGAGATCAAGCAGGACATATGGAGTAAAATGGAGGATATCTGTCAAAAGGAGCAAAGTAATTGTAAATTGGAAACCGTAGGCAGTGTACCAGACAGGCAGACTACATTACCTATGGGTTCTTGTGTATCCCATTTTGAAACTGAACTCAAATTGGAACTTCAACGAGTAAGAAGAGATTCTCTATTGACAAAAATGTTACGTGATTCACATAGCCTTTCTGGTAGGTTAGCACAGTGTGTTCGCCAATGTGAACATCACACTGCAGTTGGGTCACACAACAGTCGCAATAAATTAAAAGCTCATCATTGGAGATCTTACAGTTCTAGGGATTGGTCATCAAGATCTCGATCCAGATCACCGTCTACTTCTGGCTCCTGTGGGAGTCATTTTTGTGATTGTCATTTCTCTGGTGAGTGTCATTCTCATAGAAGACCATCTCAAAGTTATACTCGTAATTGCTTCCATCATCAACGACATGGAAGTAAACCAGCATCTAGACACTACAGAGGTCGTAGCTGTGACAGCAATTCTAGTTCAGATCGATCACGTAGCAGATCACATTCTAGAAGTCGCTCCAGGTCCCGCTGCCAGTCTCATTACAAATTTAATAAATCTTTGAGCCCTGAAGGGCTGCGTGAAGTCAAAATGCTGCTACTGCCACTAATTTTACCAGCATCAGTTACCACTTTCATTGTGGCCCCTGTGACTGGTGGTGGTACCAAAAGTGGTGGACCATCTGATGAAGTGGTCTCAGCTGCAGCTCCAGGTCAACCAGAAACAAACAAAAAAGAAACTGGACCAGTGGATGGTTCTCGTTCTAATGCTGTTGATAAAAACAAATCTGGAAGTAAAGAAACACCAGTGAATGCGCACACATCATCATCAAATCAATCCGTAAACTCAATGAGGTCTACAATGAGTACTTCCAAACCTATAGCTGGAAATGCAGGTAACCGTCACGAGCCTATGGGTAGAGCAGTAGAACAAGGCGAGGACCATTTTGAACACAGTCACCAGAGGTATCAGTCAGGATACGGTAATCAGCCAGCGTATGGCCATATGGGTTATCATTCATCTGCTGATCCATATTTCAGCGAGGATACTGGTTATGAGAACTTTGAAACAGATGGTGGAGATTATGATAATTTCTACGATGAAGGACAGGATGAATACAACTTCAGTCATGACTCCTACCACCGTCCACCACAACGACTTCCAGGTCAAAATATGCATTATTCTAGAAGACATCCACCTCAGGGTTTCAGAGGACCACCACCTCAGATGTATGCGCCAAATGGTCCTGGATTTGGACATCCAAGACCAGGTGGGGGACCACCACCAAGAATGGGTCCTAATGGACCAAGAGGACCTAGACCACAAATGGGACCTCGAGGGTATAGGCCACAGTTTGGACCAGGTGGAGGGCCAGTTGGGGCTAATGGAATAAGAGGACCATCCAGAGGGGCACCATATGGTCCACCAAGACCAATGCGACCACAAGGTATGAGGGGACCACCAGGGCCTGGAATGGTAGGACCAGCTGCTCAAATAGGATCTGGGGGTCAGTATCCAAGAAATGGACCACCACCACCACGTTTGAGTTCACCAATGCCAAGACACAGTTCTCATCCTCCTGGTGGACCACGACCCAGAATGGATCCTCCAGTGTCAAGTCCAGTTCCAAGAGATGGTCAGTACCCACCACCAAGATCTAGCCTACTCCCACACAACCTCATGGTGAACCTCAGTCAGCCACCTCCCAACTTCAATATTCCTCCTTCAACACTACCTTCATCTACTCCAACATCTACAGGAAATGGCACCAAGATTGCGGACACAATGGAACCTCCACCATTGCCACCCCCTAAACCACCCACACCTAAGCCACCTCCTCCTCCTAAAAAAGAGGAGAAAAAGGAAGAAATCAAGCCTATGACACCCCTTATTCCTCCAGAACAAGCAGAGCAGTACAGAAGGCTTCGGGTATGTTTGTGTCTTCATTCTGTTGATGCGTAGTCTTCATTCTGTCAATGTGTGTCTTTATTCTATAAATATGTATGTCTTTATTCTATAAATATGTATGTCTTCATTCGGTCTTCAATATGTGTCTTCATTAGGTACTACTAGTAATAACACTCGCAGATCACCGTCTACTTCTGGCTCAAGGGGAATCATTTTTTGTGATTTTCATTTCTCCAACAATATATTGTTGTGATAGTAATACCCAACAGCGAGGAATATACAAAAATACCAGATAGTAAAGTTCTGTTAATGAATGGATTGCAAATAACACCACAGTTGTTCAGAAATGTAGTAATATTATGTCTTAACTAAAGAGAGCAGTTAGTAGTATATTTCTTTAATTGACATATTGAATCATTTGTTATTTTACCTATTAAATATTGAATCATTTGTTATTTTACCTATTTAATATTGAATCATTTATTGATCCAATAAGGGCAGTCATTGATTTACTACAGAGTGAAGTTTGTGACACTGGAGGTGATAATGTTTACCTACAAAGAATGGCAGAAATGGGATGACCAGGGGCTAAGGGAGAAAGTATAGCCTCTCTGGAAGATCTAAAAAGAGCATAATCTAGATCTGATTGGGGTACGCCTCTAAGACTTCTTCAATATGCATTGCACAAAGCCGAAATCTGGTCCCCTGGGTCTGAAGGAAAGCTCAGAGAAACCACCTCACTGCACATAGAAAATAAGATCAAGTTGGTCACAATTCCTAGGGATAATAAACAGTTCTGACTGGGACTTTGAGTCTGCATACTCTTTGATGACTGCTGGAAAGGAGAGTGGAGCACTTAGAGAATGTCTTGTCTGTCATGATTCTGGTGTTTAATCAAGATATTGAATCATTTTATTGTCTGGACAGAATTATAGTTTTGATGAATATTACCTGGACCTGAAAGTGGAGTTATACATTTCTACATGCTCTAATGTATGACTTGGAAATATGGATAATGAACAAACAGATAGAAGATAGAGTTGCTGCTTTTGGTATGAGGGTAAATGGAAAAATAGGGAGAAAGTCATGGAAAGAGAAGAAAACAAAGAAGTGCTGGCAACATTAAAAAAAATTGGTAGCATATCCTATCCAGGACGTAGCTATCAACCCAGCATTTGTTGGCTGTGGTGATTTTCTAGGCATTATAAATACGTTCAGTAGGTTGCCATTGCTTTCTGAACGGTCTGGATGCACAATTGCCTGTGGTGAGGATCGAACTCGGTACCTTTGCCATCACAGACGAGCTCTGTACCACAGAGCCGGACAAGTTTATAACATTACATATGAAAAATAACTATTATAAAAAATTTTTCAAAAGGAAACAAAATATTTTGGGCATGTTCACAAACACCTTGTTGAAGACCTCACTTGAAGATAGAATTGAGGGGTGATGAGCAGGAGGTAGGCAGAGATACAATTGAGAGGGAAACATGAGATGGACAGGTTAGTCTAGCAGAGTGCAGCATCAAGGGCATGGAACAGGGTGTCGGAGGTCCGTTGCAGCCAACTTTCGATGCACAGACTATATTTGATGCTGATGAAAGTAGAACAAAGAAAAACACTGATACATCATCAGAGATGTGATAATTGTGGTATTGGCTACTCCATCCTCTAGAAGCTCACATCACCAGAAATTTCCTGCTGAAATTATATTTATTTGGACCAAAATACACAGCTATCGCAGCCAAGCTATAAACTTGACAGCACATTCCATTGCCAGGAGTTTATCATACTAACCTGCAGGAATTTGAAAATGAATACAGGAAAAAAATTTGAATCTTAAGAATGATGAAAATATAAGTCAGCAGTCTCAAAATGTACAAGTGGGTCATTTGTTAACATTTCATAAAAGATGTGAATTAAGTAATACTTCACCTAGGACAGGACACAACAGACTGAATAAACATATGCACAACATGCAGACATCTGAGCACACCCAGAACTATCCCCAGTATTAATAATCGAGGGAAACGGCCAACCCTGGAAACAGGAAGATTTATGAAACCAAAGATCTCCAGACAAAAAATAGTTCATCCATATACTTGCTTGACGGTATAGACATAAATGTAATTGTGTTTCAGCTACCATGCACGGGTGAGTGGTCGCATACCTGTAATTAGAAGGTACCACTCATGAATTGTAGCACCCGACGCACAGAAGGAATGAGCGAATGACTTTTTTTAAAGGTAGTTAAAACCTTACCCGTACTACTGTATCTTCACTGTTCACATGGAAGTATTTACCGATCAGACACCTTCAGATTTGCCAGTGAGAAAAAGGATGAGAGGGAATATTGGCTGCTATGTTTTTAACATTTAGCACGCTGCATTAAAATTACGCAAATTATTCCTCTCTTTCTCTCCCATCCTCCTCCCCCCAAATATTTTGTTTTTGGCAATTTATCTTTAGTGGATATTTGGAAAATGCAATAACTTTTTGTTTTAGATATTGTTGTATATATATTTTTATAGAAATAAAGAATAGAATACTGAATCTAGTGATGTAAGCTTTATTAGTTTATTTATGATATGTGATCTGTTTGAACACGGTGAAGATAGAGAATTGGGGGGGGGGGGATATGAAATCAGGAAAAAATAACTGACTCAGCTATACTTCTCCAAAAATTAATATTATAACTAACAAAATACTTCAACATATCTATGCCTATTTTGAATTTATGTTGTTTCACAACCAAACATATCGCCAGTAAAAACAAATAAAACAAGTAGATATCACTAACCTTGTCAGATTTATTGTTCTCTATGCCTAGTGGCTGTAGTCCATGATGTCAGTATATTCGACCTATACTTGTCCGGTGTCATTTCATCATGCAACCTACATGGTACTCTATCTACTTTGAAAACAGATGTAATTCCCAAGAATTCTTCATCAGAATAATAATCTATAATGATTTGACTGAAAATGACTTCCAATATAACCTGATTGCGTTCATTGCGCCAATCAGGACAGATGACTAGAAATTTAAAATTACAACTCCGATATTCTTCTCTCTTCCAAACACAATGCAGGAAAATAATATATAATAGAATTTATAGCTAGGATTTGGTGATTCAGGTCACATGAGCTTAAACATGTAGTTCCTCGTCAACAAATTAGTGCATAGCAATGTGTAGTGTGTACTACTTACAGCATGCTACAGGTTAATATTTCATGCTGACTGCCTTGTGTAACAGTGTCCATATTTTTTGTGTATGACTAGTTCAATTTTGTAAATCTTCTATAAGTTATTTGTTCTGTTTGATCAACAGGAGCAAGCCAGAAAGCATGCTAGGAAACAGCTGAAGAAACAAGATTATCAAGGAAAAGGTGAACCTGAGAGCAGCGATGATGACGATGAAGAAAAGGCTAGAAAAAAAGAGTACGAAACAAGGCTAACAGCTGAACGAGAGAACGTAGAAAAGGCTGCTTTACTGGCTGCTCAGGATGATGGGGGAGTAAATTTTGAAGAAGAGGCAACCTATCTTGTACCTGCAAATCAAGCAGGATTAATGCAGCAACCAACGTATGTTATTCAGCACCACCCCATGAGTACACTACCATCATCTTATGGTTTAGTCTCTGCACCTCATTTTACTCATGCCGGTCATCCTGCTTTGCATGCTAGTCAGTTTCAGAACCTTCAATTTATGACACAACAGGCTCAGCCACAGCTTGTGCAGCTTCCCTCTGGCCAAGTAGTGTATGCAACACCTGCTCCGTTGACTTATCAAGCAATGGGTCCTATGGTTTCGATGTCACCTCAGGGTATATCTTCTGGCCAAGTACCTCATCAGATGGTGCTGTCATCAGGAGGAATGCACCAAGTTCCGGTTGCCGGTCACCCTGGCATTGCTGTTAGTGGTAATCATTATATGAGCCACTTAATGGCAGCTCAAGCGGCTCAAATGCAGGCGGCACAAGCGCAAGCAGCCCAAGTCCAGGCGGCTCAAGCAGCTCAAGTTCAAGCGGCACAGGCTGCTCAAGCTCAGGCGCAAGCAGCTCAAGTCCAGGCGGCACAGGCAGCCCAAGCACAGCAGGCTCAGCTACATGGACTTGTCCCGGGTGTTCACATGGCTCAGCATATGATGCCAGCCTTACATCCTCAGGGACAAATCATATTTGTACCTAGAGTTGCAAGACCACAGATTTAAATTCCCAACAATTTGGTTTTGGAACTAAGAGCTGACAACCATTTTTTGATACATGTTTTAATCACACTATAGTTTCATGTATTTCTTGTTGCATGTTACATTCGTCTACACCAGTGGTCCCCAAACGTCTAGAAGGCATAACATTACTATGAAATGTTATCTTTTGTCTACTCCTCGTCTAAGACAAATAAATATAAATTATAGTTGCAGTTTACAAAAATGCTAAGAGTTATATAATAGTAGGATCCCTTGAAAGAATGAAATAATTTTGTTTGAGACTGGGCAGGATTTTAAAATTCAGAATGTGCTTATTTTATTTTTTATCATTGTGTTGCAGTTTGCAGTTTTATATATTTTGGCCTAACATATCTGTTTTCAGTGTGGCAGTTTTCATCTTGTCCTGCATCTCTGATCCATGGGCTTTTAACTAGACTGCAGTTTATTACTAGGAGTAGCCCTTCCCATGTAGAGATGATGTTTTTGTCAATATCCAAATGCTGATGAGTAATTCTCGTCAGCACAATGCCATTCTTAAAAAAGTGCTGGTCTTCTGAAGTTGATTTGGTGATCCATATAGTAAGTTAGTGACTGTTAAGGGTGTGTGTATAAGTTTTATACGGGCTATCAATAAGGTTTCATTGGGGTGAGAGCAGTGTCTACAAATGAGTAGTTGCTGGAGTTTAATACGGTTTAAATGGCTATTGATCCTTGCATGTCCTGTTCGAAACTGAAACATAATGGATTGGTTTCTCCTGCAGAGTTTGTTTATATTGTCCTTTGGCCATGTCATTTCACTAAATACATTTCCACGAGTCAGCCCATTTGCCCATCTTTTCAGCCAGATTTCCCTGGTGTTGATTTCTGAGAATATGTTTGACTTCCCATACTACAACGTCTTTGCTTTTGTTGCTTTGTGGCACCTCTTTTTGCAGGTATGCCTGTTACGTTTTTGTGACTTCATGAGAAAATAGTTTAAGCAGTTTTCTGTGTATTGATTTTTAGTTTCCACAATTCACAATATACTGAGATTGTGAGGAGAGCTCTGTTGTTCTTTGTTTTGCCAGGATGGGATATTTATCAGTAGTCCAGATGGGACTGAGATATTTATCGTCAGCAAACAATGCTTTTGACACATCAAGATATTTCGCTAGATCATCAATGACAATAAGGAAGAGTGTGCAGCTTAGAGGTGGAGCCTAGAGGCAGTCCCTCCTCCATTCTTTTCCGGTATAGTGTACTGGCATAGCTAGTTGTTATGCTTCTGTTTATCAGGAAGGCCAGTATCCATTTAAATATCTTCCCACCTATTTCCATTCTGTTCATATTCCCTTTCTCCAGACTTTGTCATAGGTTTGCTCAAGGTCAATGAACAGTGCTAATGTGCTTTTTCCTTCTTGGAAACCATCTATCACATTTTGTGTGAATCTGAAGAAAGGGTCATCTGTGCGACATTTGCATCTGAAACCTGCTTGGTCTGTTGTTAACCATTCTCTCAACCAGCTTGGCTATGCATGAGGTGAGGGATATGGGCATATAACTTTTTGGTGTTACTAACGGTTTTCCCTTCTTAAGAATGAGATTGATGGCAACTGTCCCTCCTATTCTCTATTAATAAACCATAGGAGTGTTACTTTTGCAGTTGGTCCCAGCTTAAATATATCAATTAATGTTTAACTTGATCTGGTCCTGGAGCTTTGTTTCTAGCAAGTTCTGTATTGGTATGTTAAGTTCTAGTACGCTGAATAGATCACTGAATGCAGCAATACTGTTCTGATCTTTGCTAGGTGTTATACTTTTTGTAAGTATTTTGTCTAATTTCTTCCTTTGCTGTGACTTGTAAACATTTGTATAAAAATTGTTGAATGTCTCTGCTTTCTTGATGGCGCTGTTATTTTGTTGTCACAGCCATCTACTATGGGTGTTGGATGGGTCTTTATATATTTTCCTTCAAGATTATGTAAGTCTCCAGGCTTTATTTCCTTTTCTTTTTAGATTTTTCTCTCCAGGTCTTTCATTTGTTTTCCTTTGTAATATATCTTACTTTTGTGTCCATCTGTTGTATTATGTTTTGTTCACATGAGATGCATTTCCTGCTGGTCACAGCACTCAAGAGGCAGGCCGTAATCCTTTTTTCTGTGGCCAAGTATTTGATGTGACAGTGTCACATCCTATGCCTTCACAATTCTCCTCAGCGAGTTTCCAGATTCCCCATGAGTTTTCTTGACCCTACTTCCAGTATCTCGATAACATCTCATTAGGACATTGATTGAAAGACACTGTCGCTGCAGCTAGGACATTAGGCAAGGCATGCATCCACTGAAGGTACAGATGTTCCTCCTCACAATTCAGGATCCTTTGTGAGGCTGTGGAGATTAGACAAGAAAGTGAGGTAGACAAGAGAAAGAAGTAGAGACCTGGATATACTGCCAAGCACTTGGTCACTCCTATAGCAAGATTTGTTTGAAACAGGGGTACCTCATGAAGTTGTTGCTATGGATGTATTTGTGCATGATGTCCTTATTGCAAGAAGCTTACAATCAGCTGGGCTGTATTGGAGGATCATACATAACAGAAGATGTGTGTAAAGACATTCAGAACTATGAGACAAAAGCAAAAGGTGGACCACAGAGGCTATGAAAAAAATGGAACCTAGGAAACTATTTCAAAGATTAATTCTCAAAGTGCGCAAATGTTTACGCTGACCTAGCACCATCATAATCAACTGACTTGTGTTATAACCATTTGGTCAGAATCTCTTCTACCTTTTATTGAACTATTTAATTCAAGAATTATTTGGTGGCCCATCCTCTATAAGCTATCTTTGGGGGCCGCTGGTCTATTCTACCCTGAAAAACACCACCCGTAAAAATGGTAACAATAAATTATATTATTACATCATTTAATTCAGACATTATGTCTCTTGTCTTCAAAATTTTAACTGTTTGGCTTTTGAAAGATGTTATTATAAATGCTCTCCTGCTATGGTTGTAATCGTTTCCAGGTGTCAAATAACTGGGCTTGTTATAACTGTCAATGTTTAACCAATGTGTTTGTCAAATTGTGTTGTTTTAAGTCACTTTATGAATGACTTGAGGATGACCAGGATCTGACTTATGGAACATATATGTGCAAGTCATGTGGTGTTAATTTATTTTCATTGGTGTATTTACTTGAGTAATTTATTTTTGTTCATTTTGATGGAAATCTGTAGTCACTGCAACACACAGAGGCTTGCTGATTGTATGATTACTAAATGAATGGATGTACAGTTTGTGAGCCACATTAAATCAGTTCAGTGGTGTGGTCTGGAAATCGTGGTTCTCAAATTGGAAACTTTTTGTGGTCAATTTTTAGAACCAGTGAAGACACGATTTTGAAGCAAAATGTATATCAAAATGTTAACACAACACTACTGTAATCCTTTTATGTTTACAATATATAATAATTAGTTTCTTGTTAGTTGTTAGAAATGCATAGCTGTAAACTTATTTTTCCATAAATCTGTATGTTTAACAATTTATTTCCGCAATTCAATTAAAAAAGGAGAACATATTCCTCTCTCTCTTCTCTTCTTTCTCCCCCCCCCCCCCCCCCCAAATATCAAATCAGTAACATTTGAAGGAGATAAAAAACGTTCACATTAGTAGTAATTACTGAAGATGTAACACCAAAAATGACATTTTAAAAACTTTTTTTTTATGTTAACATCTTTCCAAGGTATATCTATATGATATAATCACAAGGTATAAACCCATGTCTGATTGGGCATAATAGACAGAACAAATGAAACACACAGCACCAATTGTATTTGGGCGGTGCTCCTATTTGAGCAATTGCAGAACATGTTGAAGATCCTCTTATGTGCAACAACAAAAAAATAAAAGAAATATTGGCATAAACTATTTGTCACTGCATATAAAAAATGCAGATCTCTAGACAAGTTTAAGATCCATAAATCAAATCTCATATGTTGCCTTATTTATTTTTCAAAAATCTCTTGAAGCTGTATTATCCAATTAGAATTTAGAGCAGCAGGTCTGTCTAAAATTATAGAAACATTTATTTTGTGGCTGTATTAATCCATGGTAAAACATGGACTGTGATTAAAAGTGGCCAACATTGATACCACCAAATGGTTGCAGGCTTTCAAGTGATTGGATGTTTGCATACAAAGTGATGCGATATGCCTTATATATACGAACATAGATGCTTATGTGGAGGATTTCTCAAAAATGTACATACCACTGAGATTTTTAAAGTCTTTTGGGCATGAAAGATAGTTCTAGAAAATCCTCCATTGCACACAAGAAACAAGTTTCATTGCTCGTAATCTCTTGGGTATTCAAACACCAGATTAATTTTTGTATGTGTTTCTTGCAAACTTAGAAGTGCGCCTCTTATAATTACTACTTGGAACAGCTCATACTGTCAACTCCTCTTTACGCTGACCCAGTTTTATATCTTCTTTCCCATTCACTCTTAGACTTCATCTTGATTATGTTCGAATAGTGATCTACATCAGGTTGTCAAAATCTCGTTTCCCCTGTAGGTGGCCATATCAGTATTCTTCAATTTTGTAAAAGATGTTCAATGGCCACTGTGTCAGATTTGAAGTGTCCTTCTTTAGCTTGTTGATACAGTGTATTCAAAATAAAATGTAACCTCATTTGCTTGATAATTTTCTGTCAATTGAGGAACATTTATTTTGAATGTGTTACTTCTGTGTGACAAAATCATGTTGTGTGTATATTTTTTATAACCTGGAAGGTATGTGGCAGTACTGCCAGTTTCTAATATTGTGTTGTGTTATCTGTGATATTGTTTTATCTTTTATCACAGATGCCATGTGTTTGCATTCATTATGTGGTTGTTATATTTAAGTGAAATATTAAATAAAACGTTTGAATTAGACAAGGACTGTTTAGTAGAAGTATAGTAGAAATCAAGAAGTCATAGTGGAGACTGTGTGCTGACTGCATTGCAGATACTGGGGAGAACTGAGGACATATAATTATGTTATGTGGAAATCAAAACTAATGTTTGGCACTAGTTTTATCAGCTACAAACATAACCAGACTCCTGTCTAGAAAGATCTCACCCAGGAAAACTGACTCTACAAAACCACAGAAGTGGTTAGGAAAAAGCAACATGTTTGGTCTGATGATGTATAGATTGAGTCAGAACTGTCTTCACTTAAAAAAAAGATGATAGAACCCAGGCATGATGTCTAGTAAGGTCAAAGAATATTTTAAAACATTTACCGGTTTATGTTCTGATAATGCTCATGTTGTATCAACAAAAATAAAACTGGTATTTTAGTAATGTAATCCATCAACTCTTAATTTTCTTGGTATCTTGAAGCTGTCAATTGGCTAGGGATCAAATCTCTAAGATGTGTCACAGATCTAAGGAGTAATATCTTGAGGCCTACTGGGAATTTGAGGTTTTCTAGGTGTTTAATTCAATAATATAATTCTGAAACATTCAGGAGTTATAAGACACTTTTAAGATCATGTGTTTTTCCAGTGACAACAAACAGACATGAGACGGCCTTTAAACAAGACAATATCAAGAAGGATAAATTCATTTGAAATAAAGTGCAGCAGAAAGATCCTATGAATATCATGGGCAGATAAAATAAACATAGTAATTACTGATACTAAATGAAAAATTTAAACCAAGCCCTTATGTGGAGGACACCTGAGGGTAAAAGAAAATGAGGAATGCCCAGAGCAACCTAAAAAAAACACCATAATTAAATAATGCGGACTGCCAAAGACGGATGTGTCGGGCCATTGGCGCAAATAAAATGGCGACACAACACATGTCCATTATTTGGACTACATCCTGCTGGAAATCTAGTAGGACCATGGTCCTGCTACAAGGGAAATCCAGCAGTAGTTTGAGAATTATTTTTTACAATTGTGTGCACTATAACTAGATGCATTGGATGTAAGAATGTTATGCTACAGGAGTCATGGTAGCTCAGTGCACTGACTTCCAACCCAGTTTTTATTTCTCAGTTCAACTTGAAACACCTTTAGTCTGCATTAGGTTGACCAAGCAAATTGGTACCAGATCATCTGAGAAAATAAAGGCAATGAGTTGACCATCCCTAAGTATGCCACGATTAATGAAATATACTGACCTAACCTAACCCCAATACACCTCAAAATATGAAGGACTATCTATCTTTTAATTACATTGTTCTGCTACTTTACAGGCATTTTATAAAAATGCTCACCGTTCAACTCAGGACATTCATCTTCATCAAGATTAGTCTGTTGAGGTATACATTTCCTAGCCCTTTAAATCATCAACCTGTCCACAAGGCAAGTACTTGTTTGTTGAATCTGCTCTAAGGAAATCAGTCCACTCTCTCTCTATATCTCGATGGGGGGTCATTTGGTATGTTGTCTCTTGTGTATGATCAGAGTAATTAACAAGTTTCCAAGTAAAGTTAAATCACTTTTACACAATTGATACCTTATGGGGAATATGATTTTAGGTTTATTTTCAACCGTTAGATCATTATCGTCACCATGGTACTCTGGACATGTCCTTAGGTGCTCTGATGCCATGTTCGTTAGCAAACCAAATGCATACCATCGAGATATTGTAGTCAGTCTCAAATACATTGCCCTTACTTCAGATTTGGTACCAATAACTTATAAATAGACTGTGTTACGGGTCTAAACATTTTCCCATTGGAACTGTGAAATGTTAGCTGGGCCTACCAAGTAAGAATCCAGCGCAATAAACACACAGTTTGTAAGAGAATGTAGAACATAAACTGATTAAAAATAAGTTGGTGTTTGTATGATCTGTTGGGATAATGTGTAGTAGTCTTCACACTCATAATGAACATTTTATACAGAAATGTTGAAAAATACAAACATCCAGATTTATATTGTAACCTTACTTCATTAACAAAGATGGTAGAAATATATATTTATGTTTGGACATGCTTATTTTTGTTTGTATTATGTTTAATTTTGCTGTGTACAGTTCACATATTTAAGAAAAATGTGGCCGTTGAGAAATCTGTTTATCCAGCTTGAACTGCAGTACTCAGAATTAAGGCTCATCAAGTAATCTAGGACTTATATTGGACATGTACTTAGAATGAATAAAAAACAGAGCGCCACTACAAGCATTAAAATAGATACCAGATGGCAAAAGAAAAAGACAGACTTTTCGCAGAACAACCATCAAAGACGGTATGACTATTGGTCTCAACAAAATGAATTACACAGAGTAGCATCACATCACTCGAACTGAAGTGCTCTGGTTTCTGCCCTATGCACAATATTCAGTGCTAAAAAAAACCCAGATTAGTCTAATCCAGGGCTCGGTTACTGACCCATCTGGGTGATTTATAAATTAATATGCAATGTATTAGACAGGAGTTAATATGAATTAGAAACATGAACAGATTACAAGAACTGTTTATCTGTGGTCAATTTTATTGAAAAACAGAGACTGAAATGGTTTGATCACTTAATGAGAATGAACACTTATTTTCAAGTAGCAAGAGCATACAACATGAAAATGGAAACAGCACAATACAGAGAAAAACTAAGAAGAATATGGATTGGAGGAGTTATTAACATTCTGAGAGATCACAATATTACTGCATATCAAGCGACCAAACATGCAGAAAACCGATCGGCATTCAATCTTGCAGTGCCTTGCAGCAAATGCAGAGAAAAGACGATAGATAGACAAGAATTTTCAGAATATATAGCAAACTATAGAAGGCAAGAATTCAAACCATGATTATGTGAAATCTGTGATGTTGCATGCAACAGGTGCTCAGAAAGAATTCAAACCATGATTATGTGAAATCTGTGATGTTGCATGCAACAGGTGCTCAGAAAGAATTCAAACCATGATTATGTGAAATCTGTGAATGTTACATGCAACAGGTGCTCAGAATAAACAAATAAGAGACTGGGAGACATGATAGATGACAAAAGCATTGACTTTGATCTCATGGTGGTGGTGCATTTGATCACAAAACTTTAAACATATGTACTAAGATATTCCAACTGTGGTCAGATCCCTGCCTGACTAACCTGAACATGACTCACTGATCAAAAAAGGTATGTCAGATCCAGTCAGTATGTGATGCTTGCAAATATTTGGGAGAAATAGAAGAAACATAATTTTTCATATTGATGATATCGCTTATAAAGCTAGATATTAGAATTAATGATGTCAATGCAGACAATTTTGTCTCTATCCCTTTCAACTTGCTGAAGATGCTAACATCGCAGCCCTTACATAATAACTGAATTTTCCCGTAACTCAGAAAAGAAAGAGCAACCATTCTCAGTTAGGGAGTCAGTCAACTGGACTAGAATTTACACCGTAGATGTGATTTTTGAATAGACACCGACCAACTTTACTCTCTTGACTTCTTATATCTTTGCTTATGCCATCATCTATAATATTGTTTCTCAGTGTATGGGGTTCAGGGGGCCATAGAGGATTGAATTAAAAAAAATGCCCAACTTGGGGGCCACATACTTAATAAATTTATCCAGAAAGTGGACCATGGGCAGAAAAATGGTTGAGAACCATGGATATTCAGAATTTCTAGAAATGATTTAATCCTATAGTGCATCATTATTTTTTTTTAATAGATTCAAGGTAATCATATAATGCTGTAGCATTGTGCATTCTTATATCAGGCAGATATGACATCTGGAGGTGAGATCATCAGTTTGCATACTTGGTAACTGTTCTCTTCTTTGGGTCGACTTTACTGTACCTGTCTTGGAAAGAAAACTTTTTTTCTGTTGAGATGACTCAACTCTTGATATACCATAAACAGATGTACTGTGCTGAAAGGTGTACCTTTTGCAGCTTTGATTTAAACTAGCAGTGTACTTACACTCAAGTGATGCAAATTACTGGTACAAAGAGAAATCCAAACTGTTAGATTAGAGAGAGTGTGGAAGAAAATATATATAATTACTAAAAAGTCCGAGATAAGATCCAACAATCGGGTGTGGGCTGTAGTAACACAGATACCAAAGTAATAATAGTGAATAAGTTAATATGTGTTACAAGTTTCTGTAACACAAATTTAATTATTCACTGTTATTACAGAAGAAAATAGTTAAATACCTCACAGAACTAACTGGAAAACCGTGAACTAATTTTTTAAATAGATGTTTTGACCTCTTGAACATTGTAGAGCAAAGGTTATTTTTTATTGTGTGTGTGTTTGTGTGTATAGCTGAGAGTTTGACAAACTACTTGATGTCCTTTCAAATTTGTGTTACATTATGTTGTATACTTCCCATATAACTTCACATTCACATATTTCCTGTAAGTTATCATTGATATTTGTATGGTTGGAAAGAATCAATATCTCTTCACTTGTATTGCCTCTCCCAAATGAAATGTAGTTTTAGTTTGCTGAAAGCGTCAGACAATTTTCCTCACATGTAGTGATGATTGTATGTTTGCTGATGTTTGTTTGTACGTAACTGCATTATTCAGTTTCCGTATTATTTCAGATTTGATTTTTAGCCCTTACAAGATGATTTTTGCAATATGACAACAACAAAATGTCCTGTTGATGATAATTTTGTTCTTGCCTGTTGTTTACTTTGATGAATAAAGTTGCTAACAGAACATTTGTGATTTTTTAGTTTATTATTAGTTCTAAATGTTGGATGTCTGCATAGAAGTTCTCAAGAGATAAATATAAATGTTTGTTGTTTAGTTTCTGTGTTCTCGCTGACAAGTTTTTTTTTATAAGTTTCTAAACGGATAACATTTTTTTTAAAAATTGTTACGAACAGATGTTTGTGTTGTGTAAAGAAAAAAAGCAAGATGTGAAACAGTAGTAGCTTCATGTCATAATGTTTCTCTTCTGTACCCTGGTCAATGGTTTGTTTCACACACACACTGGAAGATTGATACATATATTTCATCAAGTGCTGTCTTCATATCAATGATTGGCTGTAACTGACTGCATCATGTTCATCTGACAATGTTTCCCTCGCATTTGTATCTCTGCCTACCTCTTGATTGCCTCCCCTTAACTTTACCTTTAACTCTCTATGTCCACCAAGCCGCTAATATCTACATTTTGGAGACACACTGCCGAAAAGCCGCTCAAATCTACATTTTAATATGAAATTACTGTCGTGTTCGGCATAGCAGGAAAACCGTACGGAGACAAAGAGTTAAGTAAGATATTAAGCTCTCACTAATTTAAACAGGCTCAATCATGGAGGGAAAAGTTCCAAGTAAGAGAACAATAGGCAGACCATGACTGCGATGGACACGGGATATCTAAGACCTTGTGAACATGACTCTGGGAGAGGCTCACACTGAACCGAGAGGATTACAGAGTAGCAGTGAGGACAATGTTCTGTAAAGGACACGTCACATAGAGAGAAGGTCTTTAACTGTAATGTCTTTTATGCTGTAGTGTCTTTTATGTACAAAATATTTTGTTTGATTTTTAAAATTTTCTTTAATAAAGTGGAATCCCTCTATAGTGCATCCTTTTATAACACATTTCGCTATATAACATTTCTGTTATTACAAATATTTTGCTGGTCCAAACCAAGTTGTTATAACGGGATTCCACTGTAGTTATTTTTTCATGTGCAGTGTTGCCAGAACCTCTTTATTTCCTTGGGGATCCCCCTATAGTACTAATTAAGCCATTCACTTTGTGCTCAAGAGGAAATGAGTACAAATCCTGCTCATAACTTCTTGTGTATAAAGTGGGTTTTTCCCCGAGATATCTGAAAATTATCATTTGAAGCTATGAAGTTAGTGATGAGTGGTACTCTTGGTTGGTGGCATTCAGCTTCACTGAGAGGGGCAGAGTAAATATGGGGTAACCTGAGTACAATAAGTCAACCATCTATGCCTTTTTGAGTTTTTGTTTGCTTTCTTCTCTTTCTGCTAATTTCTCCATATTATTGTATATATTTCCATCTCAAAGGTATTAATTATGTCTTCTAGCTGTTTGTCTATTAACCATGTTACTGAATTACACATTAATGTAGAGTTGATGTTCCACTTTCCAATTCTCATTTTTGTACTCAAGTTTTGATTTGTAACTATTTAAGGATGATTGATATCAAGAACATTAACACAAGAGATGATCAACTTGCAGTATTATGCCACATGTTTATGCACTGTACACATTCAAAGAAAATAAAAAAAGATAACACAATTTTATGGATCCTGTATAACACTAAATCTGCAGTTAAGTCTTTGGCATTGCTATATCCTTACCCATGTTTCTGAGACAAAGTCTTTGTGACCAGATAGGTGCATCTTTGTTTCTATGGGAAAGTTATCCTTTTATGTATTCATGCTGTTGGAAATGTTATTTCTACAGATCTGTCACTAGGACAATGTCTACAGTCTTGATATATCTACAGATCTGTCACCAGGACAAGGTATATAATCTTAATATATCTACAGATCTGTCACCAGGACAAAGTCTACAGTCTTAATATATCTACAGATCTGTCGCCAGGACAAAGTCTACAGTCTTGATATATCTACAGATTTGTTACCAGGACAAAGTCTACAGTCTTTATATGTATATATACATACAGATCTGTCACCAGGGCAAAGTCTACAGTCTTGATATATCTACAGATCTGTAAAATATGTTAGCCTTTTGTATGACTTCAGCAGCGTTTTTTAAATTCAATTTCCTCCATGGATACAAGGTACATATTTTTTGTGCTTTGTATTCCATGCTCTTCTGTCTGTGACTTCAATGTTAATTTCATGTATAAACTTGCAATCAGTTGTATATCATGTTATGTGTACTGAGTTTATACTGTGGCTTCTTGGGCCCAGCTATTAGTTGGGTTTCTTTATGGAGTGGGCAGGTTTGAATAAACTCTGGAGTCTGGGAGACTATTCTGGGTATACAATATGGGGTATGTGACAGGCTGAAAAGTGCAATACCTGACTCATTTGTATATGAGAAACATTTCCACAAACAAAACTGATCAAATAAATTGTAGAAAAATTGGTATATCAGAGGATATATGGTTGGCATGGTTACAGAAGTTATCATATTTGCAATACACACATTTCAAAATGAATGATACAATAACATTGCAGCATAGCTACAAGTGTAAATATATATATATGAATGTTGTGCAAGTTTACCCCTTCTGTGGAAGCTCATTTTTTTAAAATGCAGTATTTGTAATTACAGGCACCAGTAATATCAACTGCTTGCTTTGAGCATTTCAATATCGGAAAGTGGAAAACAAGAATCAATTTATCTGATACTACAGCCTTGCTACAAAAAAGATTACATGTTTACTAAAATGTAATATATATATATATATATATATATATATACAGAAACAACAGATGTGTTTATAAACTCAGTCAATTCAATAATTCCATAAGGTAGAGTGTTTACAAAGTGAGCAAATCATAAGAAGTGTTTACTAACACAGCAATAAACAGAAATAACATTTTTACATACTTTGCCGTCAAAAGAAATAACATTTACAAGTTGAAACAATCACAATAGATAGTGAGGTTACTACTAACAAACTACTAGCGAGTCAAAAGTGATATCTTTTGTTGAAAGGCAGTGGTGTTAGAGAAAAGAACTGGCATATTTCTTGTCACCTTCCAATATATTCTTAGAACTTCCTATTATATTGTCTTTGTGTTATTGTGGTCAGATATGAGAGCAATGAATAATAATACTGCCATGTGCCAAGCATGTCATAAGAGGCAAGTAAGGAAGTTGGACGTGTTTTGTGGTTTGTTTAGCATTTAAATCCCATAGGAAATTCTACATGAACTAGTCTCACTCCTACATATTACAAATTAATTCAAACACATACACTATTAATTACTGTCACTTTATCCAAGAGGTCACTACTTTAGCCCAGATATCTTCCGTTGATGTGGGATTGTTTAGACCACAACTGACTCCAGGAAATGGATACACTAACATACATAGTACCATACATATGAATAAGGAATAATATGTGGTCTAACACTGTGTTCCATATATCCTCAATGGTGTGCAACAGGAACCTTTTAATGTAACAGGGTGATTGGGTTAAAGCAACACAGCATAACAATTCCCTCTTCATCACTACAACTATGTGCACTCTCATAACAAAGTCTACCATATGTTTAATTAATAATTGTTTCAATAGCATCAATTCTGTAAGTATATACAACACCCTAAGGGAGGTTATAAGCATCCATAAATAAGTCAGCCAGCATGCAAAACATAGATATAAACAGATTAAACAAACCAAATGTTGTATTTCTTGTGTGGTTCTACTGTAGGGTGCAGTAGCCTAGTTCATAGTGAGCTTGCTTTACATGATCAATGAGTTACATCGTGCCAGATTTGAAATCACACCCTGACAAAAACATCAGGGTCATGATTACTTGCCTGACATAATCGCTCAAGTCAACCCAGTTGTAAATGGGACATCCAATGCATGAGGTAGGGGACATAAAGATAGCAAGGAAGGGAACTGGCCATCCCACCTAAATAACAAAACAACTGTATAGTAGGACATCAATGTGCTTTCAGTTAATACATGCTAATGTTGTGACTAAGTCACTAGCTGCAGAGTATGTAACATAAAACAAATGGGTACCATGGTTAATACATGCTAGTATTGTGACTAAGTCACTAGTCTGCAGATTATAAAACAAATGGGTACCATGGTTCATGCTCTGCCAAGACAGAGGAAAGTCAAAAGTTGCTACAGAACAAGTCAAAGTTGCTACAGAAACATATTGAAAGTAACATTAGCCAGACAGTTTCTGGTCAACTATTGACTAGGCAGGTGAGCACACATGGATGAAACAGCATGCTATGATACTGATTCACAATTCATCTTCCCAGAAACCATGTGCACTCCATAGTGTTTCATACACAGACACAGCAGCAATGTATAAACACTGTATCACCGGTGAGGGTTCAGTTGTTATAATTTTGTTATACTTCTGTTTGCTTCCTACAATATGTGAATGAGATAACATATATAATTCTGTGTGGTTGAGAAGTCTTAAGGATGACACTCTAGTAGACCTCAAAATTTACTTATGATATGGCCAGACCTAGTCATGCCACATTTAATACATGCATGAGCAATTAGTATCTACATTAGCAGACAGTCATCTTCATTTCAGCATGTCCCCATATCCATCAACACTAATTATAGATGTGTGCTTGTCTGCTCTCAAATTGCAAGCAGAAATAGATATTTCATCCACTCATATAGGCTCACATTGGTTGTTTTGAATCTTTCGAAGCATTATCTGTTATGATAAATACTTTTTAAATGGAGTCTAAGAGAACCATCAGAGTGGCAGTAACAGTCTTAACCATAGTCCTCATACTGGAAGAGGTTATTTTAAATGCCCCATATTGTTTCATGATGGAGATGCCACTAGGGTTACTCTCAGATGTATCATTAAAGAAAAATTGTTTAACAAAAAAAACCATAAAATTTAGCACACAGGAAATACAGTAAAAAATTATTGCATAAATATCATAAATTGTAAAATTTGAGCTGAGAAAAAAACATGGTATGAAACTGGAGTAAAACAATAAAACTGAAAGAAGTTTGACATGTTATGTTGACACTGACCAACAGAAACAACTTCAGAATGAAATTTCATACTGGAATGAATAAATATATAATTTACCATTTGGGGTTTAAATTGTCTGTAACTAATGCTGAAATTTGAATGAACTTGTGCTGGGTCAATGCACATATAGTTTAACAAATTATTATGTGACAATTGTGGAGTACTCAGATAATAAAGTGACAGTGCACAAATATATAAAGGTTCAATATGTCCACATTTTATCTATGTCAATTTATACAAATCAGAAGGTAGCAAAGTTGAAACCTAACTTGAAATCAATTCTTGCTGGTTAAATGTTACATGAGAAATGTGCATATCCGTGCAATGTATGTATTGTTGTATCTGTGTTTTGATTGACTGGGTCTATATTTCTTTAGTTGCTAAACTAAATGAGGATCGGGGGTGGTGGTGCTTGTTATTTGACAGAGAGAGAGAGAGAGAGAGAGATGACAATGAAAGTTCACAATGATATTGGCATCACATTGAAAGAATTAGAGAGAAAATATATTGACAGGTTAGATTAGAGAGAATTCTTCTGTCGCCTATTTTGTTTATGAGGGACAAGGGCTAGATTAACTGGGTACTTTCCTGTTTAGCAGGTATACAATTTATGTTCTTTTAAATATTAATACAAGTTACACCTTTTAGATAGGTCTTACTGCACATAGCACATGTCAATATGACATCATTGAAAACAGCTATGGTAACCAATAGAGGGATTGAGGAGTAGAGATAAATGGAGAAATAAGAAGCAAGTAGGATGACTAGAAAGCATTCTTGATTCGAAAACTGGCCTCACAGCACGTGGGGCATTCCCATAAGTGCTCCGCCCTCTGTTCCAGCAGCCACTCGACTTGATGGTGTTTCGAGTCCAATGCCGCCGAAACAGACGTCGACATCAGGGCACAACTCTGGCCCTTGCGAAGGTTTCTTTGTTGTTCCGCCCACCCATGCAGTGCCGTAACTAGTTCAAGCACAACGTCGGCCTGCTGGAACAACATGGTAACTGTTATCGAAGGTTACAACTACGGACTAGAAAGCATCCCAGAAGCTACCATATCTGAATTCATGTGTTGGATATAGCTGGTGGCTGAATAGAGACCATTTGACACAATTCTGGATCAAATAAAGAGCTGGTGATCCCCAGAATATAATGTTTTCCCTTATTCTCTTTATAATATTCTTGTTCCCACTATGTGTTATGTTTCATCTTATATTGCAGTTTGTTTCGCTAAATGTGCATACTCATTAAATAGCAAAGTACCATTAACTAACACATATTGTTAAACCTACTTTCATTAAAGAAAAGAAAACAAAAAGCCTGTTACATTGGTAAGAAATTTAAACAAATATAAACCACAATGATACCAAACTTAATAGGATACTAAAAAACCTTTCGTAGTCATGGTAGCAGGATTACTTGAACCAGGACCTCCATTATTATATTCTGATAGATTCTTGGGTGCACAAAAGACACATAGACAAGAGCTATGAGGTACCTACTAGACTGTCCAACAGCAGAGCACAGATTACAGTATTGCCATGCATGTGCGTACCTTCAAATACATGCAGATAAGGAACACCCATTACATTCCGAAATACAGAAAGTTAAAGGTAGCAGATTTAAGAGAGGGAAGTCATGGATGGGACGTGCTGAGGATGTCATACAAAGCGTGTGAAAATTGCAAGATGTGGCAACAGGTGCAGAATGGATAGGTCTACCCACAGATTTTGAAACTTGTTTGAGAGTAGTAATATCGCTTAGCAGGGAATACAGAGAATGGTGTCCCACAGCTGTGGAGAAAGAAATGCAGCTTTGATCAGTGAGAATGCCAAAGAGGGGGATGTGATGATATACACTGATGGATCTGAGATTAGACGTACATAGTGCTTGGGCTTTCACAGCTCAGTGCGCAGGTAAAACTATCAGGGAGGAGAGTAGGGGCCTTTGATGTTGCTACGAGTAGCATGACCATGGAGATTATGGCCCTGACCAGGGCATTTCAGTGGGTAGGCACACAGACGGTAATGTAGATCTGCATCTTGAGTAACTATGAGTATGATTAGGAAGGTACAAGTGGGTCTCGTTTGTGAACAGTGGATTGAGGCCTTGAAAAGGGCAAGGATGAAAGTGATTACATTTAATTTTGTGCCAGGACGTGGGTGTTTGAGGCAAGGAAAGAGCAGATCAACTGGCGTCATGCGCGATTGTGGACAGGGCGATGGCGCAATGGATCGAGCTGACGTTGTGAACTCCTTCAGAGATATAGCACATTAAAGAAGAGACAAGTGTGGAGGAGGATTCCTTTTCAATGGCCAGGATTAAAGATCAAGATTTGAAATGTGGTGTTGAATGAAGGCAGCATAGAACTGGTACTGTCAGCAGAAGTGTAATGGTGAGAAGATCACAGTAAAAAGAAAGTGGTACAAAGATATGATTGTAAAGAGGAAAAAACACAAAAATGTTTAACTTTTTTTTGGAATTTAAAAAAAAGGGAGAGAAGGATCAATATTTCTGCAAGTTATTAGACATTTTCCTAAAATTATGCCTTGATTGTGACAGCCAAAACATAGAAATTTGGAACATAGGAGGAGCAACCATATAGGATAAATGGTAGCGTTCTCTCTTGTAGCAGGACAATGTTCGTACTAGATTTCCAGCAGGATATAGTTCAAAGAATGAAAACTCGCTGTTTTATTTGTGCCAATGGCCCAACACATGCTCTGTCTTTGGTGGAATATGGTCAAATAAATGAAAACAAATTAAGAAAGAAAACAAATAGCAATACTTTATGGTAAATATAAAAATTAGAGGGAACAAAAATATCACAAGGATACAGCAACAAAACAAAATGTATCATTTAACATCAATAATATCTAGGTTCATGTTTGCTAACCATTCCAACTTTTTATAAAATTGGCGCCATTTTGTTTCGCTTTCGGCAAAAAAAGGTAGTCCCGTTGAGTAAACATGAACCATAATCTAACATACTAAGATGAGAGTTGTTGCAAGGACATATGCTAAAGGTAAGTAAGAATGACATAGCCCTGCATGAGATTAGAACAAATTCTATCCTTCCGCACATACAAAAACTTACTATCTGTAACTTTAATGGAAGGCTTTACTCACACAGATCAACACTTGTTATCCATACATGCAACAGAAAAACTTTCACCACACACAGATCATGAATTGCTATTCTTATAAGCAACACAAGGGCTTTCATCCATACAGTATGAGATTCAATTGTCCCTAAGCAACAGAAAAACTTTCACCACACACAGATCATGAATTGCTATCCTTATAAGCAACACAAGGGCTTTCATCCATACAGTATGAGATTCAATTGTCCCTAAGCAACAGAAAAACTTTCACCACACACAGATCATGAATTGCTATCCTTATAAGCAACACAAGGGCTTTCATCCATACAGTATGAGATTCAATTGTCCCTAAGCAACAGAAATACTTATACTCACACAGTATGAGATTCATTGTCCCTACAGATGACAGAAAGGCTTTCATTCACACATCAAACATGCAATACAATAACTATAGTGCATTTCAAAATATGTGATCCTGTTTACAAATCAGTAACTTTGCAACCATTTGACTAAAATATATAAAATTTGATGTAATACTCATTAGTTCTAGTGACATAACACAAAAGTTTTCCCCCAGCTAAAAGGAACATCATATTTTCAAAATGTCCTGGTAGTTCTGTCCACATGATGGACAGTATTTTGCATTTATTTATCAATATTTTGCTCTTCAGCATGAATTTTAAGTCAGTTTGACCTTTGTGAATGAGACAACCAACAGAAATTCTTGTTAATTCGGTTATTGGTTATTGAAATATTAAATTAAGTTTAGATCCAAACATTTTGGAACACACTATATCTTATACAAACAACAGAAAAACTGTATTCACATAGTATGAGATACAATGTCCCTGTACATAACAGAAATACATTCATTCACACATCAAACAAGGAAATGCAACAAACTAGTACTCAAACAAACAACAGAAAGGCTAGCACATGCACATCCAGTACACATAATGCTGGTAATATTATAATGTGAGAAACCTCAAAAAGTCATTCAAAGAAGACATGAATTCTTTTTCTTGCTAATTCCAAAAAAAACAACAGGGATCATTTCATAACTGAGATGATTGGAGAATGCTAGGAAAAGCAGACATCTCACTGCATTGAGGAGAAAACCTTTCTAAGTTGGCTGTAGCATTATGTGTAAGTACAAAATTATCATGAGGAAAATCATTACAAAGATTAAAATTGTATGTCCCAGAGGAATGGAACAGTCTTATTTCATGTTTTCTATGGCATGACTCTGGGAAATGGAAGTCTTCTTCCACATTTGATATGGTGTGACTCTGGGAAATGGAACAGTTTTCTTCCATGTTTGCTATGGCATGATTAGGAAATGGAACAGACTCTGGAAAATGGATCAGTCTTCCATGTTTGCTACACAGTGACTCTGGGAAATGGAAGTCTTCTTCCATGTTGGCTAAGGTGCTGCGACTGGGAAATAGAAAAAAACTATACATTTTTTATGGTGTGTCTCAGGGGAACGGGACACGCCGGCTCATGATGTATATTGTTTCGGAGATCCTTGTGGATTATCACTTTAAGCTATAGAGTTGAATACCATAAGTGCTGCTTTTGGAAAGCAGTGTGCTGCCTCTTTTAAAGGGGCCGAGCACATATGGGAAAACTCGAGCAAAATAAAAATAAATTCATAGGATTTATTAATGCCGTAGGGGGTATGCGATATTAGCAATCTCACATGTTAGTGGCTTTGTTATATGAGGGCGGTAGCCATCTCCTCTCCGTCTTGTCTTTACTTCCCGGATTAATCCAGTACCCAGTTAAGGCTAGGTCTACCCAGGAGCTGTTATGATCTGAAAAACATTTTCACCTCAACTGGGGTATCAACTCAGGACCATTCATATGCAAATCCAGTGATCTAACCACTGCACTATGTGGCCTTCAAAACTAAGTACAATAAGGTCAATCTCTATGACTTTTTAAATACTCTTTTTACATATTTTCAATGGTATATCTCAGGGGAATGAAACAATCTTCTATTTATGTTATGGTTTGTCTATGAAAATGGAACGGTCTTATATTTTTATTATGATTTGTCTCAGGGAAGTGGAACAGTTTTATATTTATACATGCTCTATGATAACCACTAAGAATTCTCTTCATTATTAGAATCACATGAGCATAAGTACACTATGGTGATATTTTATAGCCTATTATAAAGAGTTGTTCCTGTCAACCAATCGTTTCATTGACAAGCAAGACAAGCAGTCAGTGTTTCCTCCCTGCCTCTACATGAACATGTAAATAGTTCTGAAAACAATGACATGCAGAGTAAATCAAAGGGGCAGGCAAATAAATATCAAAGAGGAAGCAAAGATCAATTCTTCTTCTTCTTCTGCGTTCGTTCTCAAACTCCTGCAGATTAGCAGGTTGTAGTCAGGAGAACGGAATGCGTTGTGTCATGGTTTACAGCGTTGCTGTGATATCTGTGCCTTTCGGCCTGACACATCTGACTTCAGCATGGCTTTGGGTCACTGACCCTATATGGGATGGGACAGCCAACTCCATCCCATAACCTTCTTAGTCGCCTTTTATGACATTTACTCAAGTGATAAATGGATATGTTTCCGCACTTTAATGTTGCTATTTGCAAGATTCAAGCGCTGACAAAGGAGAAACTTGGTTTTTTTCGTTATTGTCAATCGGATACAAACATCTCATTTGGTGACCTATTCTCGCCGCTGGGGCGGGTTCACTGACCGTGTCAAAATGGTCTGCCCTATTTTTACACGGTGTCAACCTGTTACAGTCGATGTAATATTGGGCGACACACTGTAGCTATTTTGGACACACAGTGCTAAGAAATAAGCCAACCTAGCATTGTTAACAAAGGCTTTGTCTACCTAGGCGTAAAAAGTCTGTTTGCTGCGAAATACTCGGAAGAAGTTGGCAGGTAACTCAACGGGTACATAGGCGCTAACAGCAGAGCTGTGTGGACAGCATAGGGCACAGTTAGACACATAGTACGCTCTGGCCATCCACTGCACCTGATTTTCTCCCAGTTGTCTCGACTTTGTCTTGCCACTGGACCAAGATAAAACTCAGGAGAGATAGTGTGGTTGACGATTAGCACAACTCTTCCACACTATAAACCAACTTCAGCGCCAGTCATTTCTCAACCCATTTATTTACTTATTTTTACTAATTAAATATTTCGCACTATTAACTTTTATTATTTATTGTTATTATTATTATGGTGGAGATTTTGGTCATCGTCGATCACGACGGACGAACATCATGACATGCGTGGAAGGTAAACAGTGTTGCTATTCTTTGCTCCCCTTTCGGGCCCCGGCAACACACTGGCGGCAAAGATCAATAAGAAGAGATTATTAATTTCTGAAGGAGGACAAGAGATAAGTGTTGAAAACAAGGCAGAAGAATTTAATATAACAATGAGATCTGGAACCAGGGATATATGGAGAGACAGGAAGTTTTAAAAAAAAACTACAACAATGGATCATGGAACACAAGAAAATATATCATTCAAATGGCATAAAAATATTAAACACACAAAAATATCAACACATCACACATAATTTATCAACAAGTTAAACACCCCCTCATTAAAAAAACCCATCAAGGCAATCAATAGTAACTGTCTCACCAAAAAAATCAATTATCATTTCATTTTTATCAAGAACAAATCATTCACCAATGTCACTTCCAGAAAATTTAGAAACAAGGACAAATTGCTACAGGAAAGCACTTGGATTAGCGCTGGGATCTTTCTGATTTCTGTACCTCATTGCCAGCCAAACACCAAAGATCTGAAAGAGAAGACAAGCAAGAGGTTAGTCTATGCATTTTCATGTTTTATGTTGTCTTTATAATTGTTCTGTTTTGGCAAGGAATCATGTTGCATATACATGTCAAGAACATACAAGTTTTTGTCATTTCACTATTGAAAGTAATGATTCTTGTGAACCTGTATGTATCTCTATTCTATTTCTGACATATATATTATATATTTGGTTCATGCTCTCTATAGATTTGTAATTTGTTTGTAGCATGTGTAATCAAAGGTCTTTTGTTGTTATTCTTAACTCTCCTTCCAGGCCCTGACAACACACATGTGATGCCTTGTTATTTGGAACCTGGAACTTACTGTTTGTTATAATTCATAGCAATATTATGAACATCGTCTACCAATTTTATATGCAGAAGTGAAACAACATACTTATCGCAGTGACTAATACAGTTTTAGCATAAGAATGTCATTTACAGAAACCAAAACATGTTTTGTGTTTTAACACTTTGCTGACCAATTTCGGCGATAGTCGAATTTCCGGTACTGGACCTTGGATAGCAAATTCGACGATCGTCGAATTTGCTATAATGCATCAGAAAAATGGGAATACCCATTGCAATAATGAGCTAAAAATAGTGTTTCTGGCAAATTATGTTCTGTAAAAATGTCGGCATGTCGGGAATAACGATAATATAGACCTATTAAGTGAGTTTTTATCAAGAAATATCGGAGTTTTTTAAGGAAATATTGTATGATATATAGAAATTAATGTAAATCTAAGCCTAGCATTATGATAAGTAGCATTTTGCACTTGAAATAACTCTTGAGCTTTCAAATTCATTCAGAAAGTGCAAACAGTCGTTACAACACATAGAAAGTTTCAAGGCTTTCTTGCGCTAGATCGATTTTATACGAATTTTTAAAGACGCCGATGTCAATGTATACAATTTTGCGTGCACTCTCGGTAATGGCGGACAAGTACGCTCTGGATTGCTGGTCAGAAAAGTGTTAAGTACATGCTGTGCAGAAGTACTACAACCTGATATTTAATCTAAGATATGAATGATAAACACATTAACCACCAAGATAATAAACTTAAGAGTTAGTTATATTATAGCAAATAAATCATAAATCATTTGTGATATGAGGATAAAGTATGTTGAAATAGAAAAAACACATCCGTAGACCAACAAAATATTGATGGAAGTTAAGTGCAGGTGAATAAAGTAATTTTTTTTTATTGCAGCAAGTCCCAAACAAAGAAACAAAAACAATTTAAAAAAAGAGAAGAAATACCTGATTATGATGACATACTTAGAAGACATAAGTAAGGTGAAAGGTTAGAGGTAAGCATTAGGATTTGCAAATGGATCTTTCTGGTTCCGGTAGCGAATGGTCACCCAAACACCTATCACCTGGAAAAGTTATCGGTCAAGACATTACTAGTTTAAAAATTGGACATGCCACAGAAGTTCATTTAATAAGTTTATGTTATTAAGTAGCACACACAGGTCACAAACATGAATATTTTTACACAAACACAAAACAAGCTATAATCATTGACTATGAGAACATTCGAAGGTGTTCAGTCCCTGCATGTAACTGGGGTGTCAGCAGCGCAATGCTTACTCAGAAGCTTAGCAATGATTCTAAATGTTACCAACTAAAGAAGTTTGGATACACATTTTTTAGCTGGATAAATGAGAACCATGATGTATATGTCCAAATCAGCATTAAGGTCACTATGGTGATACAGTGGAATCCCTCTATAGAGCACTCTTTTATAACAAAATTCCCTATATAACAACAATTTTTAAATCTCCAATTATATTTATTCTATTTTGTTTGTACTGTATATAGCGAATTTTTATTACATAATATTTTGTTGGTCTGGACCAAGTTGCTATAACAGGATTCCACTGTATAAATTATCGAGACTACGATCAGTGGTTTTGGCGCAAACATTTTTTTGGGCCCGTTTCCCCTTTTAGGACACATTTTTAAGCATGGCCCTCTTTATTCCTAAAAAGAAAAAATAGCTCATTGGCTTTCTTTGCAAGCCACATGGGATTTTTAAGCTTTGTTGCTATAACTTGTGCTTTTTATCCTTCACATTCCTGTGGCACCCCACCGCTAATTTTCTCACTTGTAACTGCCCTTCAAGTCTTTATGGCCACCAGGAGGCGCCACATGGCCCACATTCAGAGCCACTAATGTAGATAAGACACCATAGAATCATAGTGGTAGAAAGAGAAGATACATACATGTAGATGCACAAATGTACATATACATTTACACTACCGTAAAAAAATTGTGTATAAACCCATCCGATTGTAGGCAGAGAACCTGATTATACCTTCCCTAAAGTGGCGAAAGCCTAGGATCCGACTATAGACCGACATCCCCAACTTAACAATGCCGGCAATAATGAACTCCATCATCATAAGAAAGAATGGACATGCTACATGAAAATTAACACAAATTTTTGCAACTGTAAGAAAATGGCATTCCTTTCATTTGCCACACTCACATAACTTGAATGAAAGAACAAAGGAATGAATAGGCTATTGTATTCCGGGAACAATACATCTGAAAACCACGGCTGACTTCCCTATCCACGGCTATAGACCGTTTATGACATGGCGAGACTTTGGAACAACATATGCTTTCCTGAACAAATTGTTTGTGTTGGGTCCCAGCGTTATGATGCAAAACTGTGCTAGTGTAGTAATTACTACCGGGTATGTAACTATTTTGCCATGTTACATACTGGTTGGGGGTTTTTTTTTTTTAACCGGGTAGTTTTTTTTCCCGTTACCATGATTTGACGTAATTTTTAAAAATATTTTGACTGAACTCGTGTATAAGATGAAGACCGTAAAGCAATCTCTGATTTTTTCCCAAAAATTCTCAGCTTATACATGCAATTTGACGGTACTTTTTAGACAACACAAAATGGAAGACTCAGTAGGGATGATGACAAAATAGATTCAGTAAAGTTGGCAATGAGATTGATTCAGCAGAGGTGATGATGCGATGAAGGTTCAGTAAGGTTTTTGATAAAATGGAGATTTGGTGATAGTCTGATGGAAAATTGATGACCAGTGGGGTAGTGGACATGGCACACAGTCAGAAGAGAAATGCGTGTGGTTGATGGTTAAATAGGAGGCAACTAAACTAGATAGCTTTGACACTTACTGCAGTGAAGCTAAAAATCAGCCCAACTCCACCAGTCAATGCAAAGGCGCTGTAGATAACTGGTTGCAGCACATAGAAGCAGGGCTCACAAGGACATGATATACTGGGGTCTATCTGTGTGTAATTTCCAGTACAGCAAGCGTCATTTTTGCCTTTACAACACTCTGTGGTCTGAGAAGTTAAAATGTAACAAATATATAAGATATCTTTTGTTGCCAGTATTTTAAGAAGTGTCAATTTTTTGCAGTTCATGGCCTCTTGAGAATCATCTGTTGTATCTTCCTGGCAAGAATACATTTTTATTTTCTCCTGTTTGATTACCGGAAATCTACTTACATTGCACTGTTTTGTGACTGGTTTTTTAATACATGTGTGACTTCACCATGTCCATGTTGTGTGCCTTGTATACAAACATCTTCAAAATGTTACCATATGCATGAAGACATAGCTGGTCTGTGTCACTATAGGAAACTAAACAAATGACCTGTTGTTAAATTTGCATTACTAAAAAAATTGGGTACATGTTAGGCACATGTGGTCTCATCACGTGATAACAGTCCAACTTTTTGAACTTTTGTAATGTTATGCGCAAAACCATGCAATTTCTGTTATAGTTTGCGCATCCTTCATGTTGTCACAGAAATCTCATGTTATTAGCACTAACAGATGACATGACGATAAACCAACTTGGCTAATGCAGATTTCTTTTAATGAGCTTGCTAACTACAGAGAAAGATGCTGTATATATGTTACAGTCTCGAGGACTAATACATTGAGAAAAGATATGTGGTCATGATCACCCAATGAACTTATATTACTATAATGATGGACTCATCCAGTGGAAGTGCAATAGAAGTCGACACCGCTAGCACATGCATGTAAAGATCGACATGTGTGTGCAATTCACTAAGATTCTGCTAGTGAAAATATGTCAAATCTAACACCAGTCCTAGCCTCCCCCCCTTCCCAACAACTAAACATGCTCCCCTCCCCTAAAATCGAACACCAATCCTACCCCCACCATATGTGGAACAGCCCCATCCCAAAAACTAAAATACACTGCCTCTCCTCAAAGCTATATTCCTCAACTGTGCTCAAATAGAATAAAGGTACATAACAAATGTAACATAACTTATCTCCCCCTACTGAGTTTCGTACACTATTGTCGGTTATATTTTTTTATGAGACTATAGTTTGTTCCATAAATAAAATAGGCCACATCTGTCTAACATGAACCAAATATTGAGACTGGCATCTTATATGACTATGATACAAGCAGAATTTATGAAAAAGTTAAATTTCTTGTGTAGATACTCATACTCTAACACTGACCTTTCCTCAGCTTTGATTCATGTTCATAAATTCTCCACCAGGCTACCTTTACTAAAATCTCTTGTTTTGACAGAGTTAAACTTGTATTAACTTTTTACCCCCATATCTTTGCTGTATGTAGAATCTTGTTTAAATATTATTCTCTGTTTTCCAAGTTACTCCAGTTGCCTACAGGCATACAAATATTAAAGACATTAAGTCCATAGTCCCCTCAGTGACAAAGTTTAGGCCATTTCAACATGGTTCATTGCAAACGTTGGTGATGTAACACCTGACTAAGCCTATGTAGTGTACTCCCACATGAAATATATAGGATAAATTGGCATGTGACCATTGCTGCCAATATCTCCATGACGTTAACCACAAATCTCACTCCTGTTGCTATTCATTTCAATGGCAGGATCATCTTGGTGCCTGTGACAACTGGACCAGTGCAATAAAAAAAATTTCCGCTAACAATAACTACATATACCCTTGACATTCATTAATATATATATTATATATATCAACATGGTACCCTCAAGACATTTGGTCTTAAAACAAATCATTCATTTAATTATACAAAAGGGGAGAGGGGCAGCATTACAATTTTGTTGAGAAACAAAACAAACAGTTCAGAAAATGGAGATGTGCTGTCACTATTTTATTTGCACCAATGGCCCAACACATGTGAACTTCATCTGTAGAAAACAAAGCTTTATTTAAAATTGTGGTAGATAAAATGGAGGCAATGAAGAAGTACTCACATTACCACATGGTGGGTGACCAAGATGATCACTTTCTGGTAGGTTGGGGTCTTTGAATCCACAGCACTCAAACTCATGCTGGACTTCTGCTCTTGTCTTGCTGCTAGACATCTTCCATCCCTGCTCTGATAAGGCATCTCTCTGGTCAGTGTTGACAGCCAGACAAGCACAAGCCAGTGAGAATTGAAGCAGGAACAAGAGAAATAGTATAATTATATACTAGTAGATAATGTTAAGGAATGAAATGTTACAAGCACTGAAGTTACAGCATTTAGGATTGCCATTGTCACTAAATTCCAACCAGCAGATTTATGCTAATGGGAGAAAAATGAAAGTGCAAAGTAATATAATTTCTCTGTGAAAACACAAAGTAACAGTTTTACAGTGAAAACAGAGAGTAATAGTATTACAGTGATTAAAAAATTGGTACTGTAAACACATGTCCATACTTTTAACGAAACAAACGTTACATTATTTAACTAAATGAACTTTCGCTAAAGGCGCATACAACACAGTATCCATCGGTCTGCGCGCAATAAACCAAGATGCTCGTGCATCTTCAGTGCAGATCGAATGATCACTAGTATTGGAATCATGTACCAGAAACTCTATGTTAAGCAAGCCTAATAAAAACTTGGAATGAAATCATGTGATATAGACACATTAGACCATAATGAACCAAAGAATGGAATATAGTTTTACAGTTACATAAAAAAGAAAGCAGTATATTTTTACAGTTAACACAGAAAGTAAGTTTTACAGTGAAAAAGAAAGTACCTAACAGTTTTACAGTGAAAAAAAGAAAGAAATAAGTTTATGGTGAAAACAAAAAGTAATATAGTTTACAGTGACAATATACAAATCAATAGTTTAACAAAGAAAATACAAAGTTACAGTAAAAACATAAAGTAATAAAGTTGTACAGTGAAAAGAGAAAGTAATATAATTTCACAGTGAGAATACAAACTACTGATTTTACAAATCACAATGGATGTATATAACTAATTTCATTTACACAGCCGTATCTGATAATTTACACAGCCATATCTGATATTCTGTTACATAGAAGTCCACTCTTATACAACCATATCTGATGTCCTGCTCTATTAAAATCAACAGCTACACAACCATATCTGATTTTTTGTTCTACTAGAAATCAACACTTACACAATCATACCTGCTATCCCGTTCTAGAAGTCTTACACAAGCAACTATATCTAATTATCTGTTCTTGAAGTCTTACACAACTATATCTAATGATCTGTTCTAGAAGTCTTACAAAACCATACATGATGTCCTGTTCTAGAAGTCTTACACAACTATATCTAATGATCTGTTCTAAAAGTCTTACAAAACCATACATGATGTCCTGTTCTAGGAGTCTTACAAAACCATATATGATGTCATGTTCTAGAAGTCTTACACAACCATACATGATGTCCTGTTCTAGAGGCCTTTTATATGATGTCCTGTTTTAGAAGCCTTACAAAACCATACATGACGTCCTGTTCTAGAAGTCATACACAGCCATATATGATGTCCTGTTCTAGAAGTCTTAACCATATCTGATGTTCTGTTCCATACATATTACACAACCATATTTGATGTTCTGTTCTAGAAGTCAACTATTATACAACCATACCTGATATGTTATGTCCTATAGAAGTCAACACCTACACAACCATACCTGATATGTTATGTCCTATAGAAGTCAACACCTACACAACCATACCTGATATGTTATGTTCTATAGAAGTCAACACCTACACAACCATACCTGATATGTTATGTCCTATAGAAATCAACACCTACACAACTATACCTGATATGTTATGTCCTATAGAAATCAACACCTACACAACCATACCTGATATGTTATGTCCTATAGAAATCAACACCTACACAACCATACCTGATATGTTATGTTCTATAGAAATCAACACCTACACAACTATACCTGATATGTTATATTCTATAGAAGTCAACACTTACACTGTCAAATCTAATGCTCTGTTCTATCAAAGTCAATACTTACACTGCCATTGAGAGACAAAGGATACAAAAAACAGCAAAACTTGATTGTGTTTCACTGCTCCAACCAAACCAACTAGAGCAATTATGAAAAGAAACACGCCACAAGCAATGAAACTTCCAACCAATGTTAGACTTGTAATGACAGCAGATACTCTCCCATATGCTGCAACACCAATCAGGATGAAGGAAATCACCTAAAATATAAGCATAAGACAAAACAATATAATAAGTGATACAGACAAATGACATCATTACAGCTTGGTCTGAACCAACGAAATGTATATGTAATAACAAAAATTCACTATATACAGTACAAACAATCATCATCACGTGACATTCTTTCCAGAACGTAGTCGTCCTTATGGATCTATTGAATTCTCCTCGGTCTTGAGCAAGCTGTCCCACCTCCTTTAGGGACATGTGCAAGTTGTCCCACCTCCTTTAGGGACATGTGCAGGCATTCCTGTAAAATGTCTTCTGTCCAACGACATCTTGGTCGGCATTTGCCCGTTACCTTCTATCATCCCCTCCGATATTACTTTCTTCAAATTGTCATGTCTCTTAATGTGACCGCAAAAACCAGTTTTTTCTTTAATATGGTGTTCAATAGTCCTCTTGGACGTTGATTGTGCTTAGCATCTCCTGGTTTGTTTTCTTTGCAATTCATGGTATTCTTAGAACTCTTCTATAGCACTTTAATTCAAATAATGTTATTCTCTTGGACAATGTTTTATCTAGTGTCCATGCTTTGCATCCATATGTCGCCACTGGAAACACATGTTCATAATAAATAGTTTGGTTCTTATGTTAGTCTATTGTATTTCCCCAGGTGGTTTGTGATCCACTCTTGCTGTTAAGCGTAGGGGTGATTGGAGCTCGAGCTTGCATTCTAAAGCCAGATGTGTGGCCTTGGCTGTGCTATAACCGTATCTGTTCAGGATGTCCCTGACGTTTTCTATCCATCTTTTCCATGGTCTTTCTCTGGCTTTGTACCCTGATCTCATTTGGTTATATTATTGTATGGGAAACTTTTCATGATGCATTCTCATAATATGGCCAAACCACTTGATCTGTTCTCTTAGTATCCTGCCATAACTTCTTTAGCTGTTTTAACTTGTAGAAATTATAAAGAATAAATATAATTGGGAATTTTGAAGTGTTATTACATAGGAAAACTTATCATAAAAGATAGACTGTTGAGAGATTCCACTGTATTTCTTAGCGAACATGAGAATTTTGTATATTTATATAGCAATAATAGAAGGGTATTAGTTTATGATCATGGGCAATGCTAGTTGAGGTAGAAAATCATCATTCAGTAAGTCCCTGGTCTTCATAAGGATACAGGCCATGGACAAATTCTCAAGACTAATCTTGTCGTTTTACTTTTTCACATGTCCATGTGATGCAATTACCATTTAAACTTCATTGTGCTCCACCTACAGTTGTTTTTGACCTTCTTTTATTTCTATTTTCCTGCGGATTCCATACAAATGCATAGGTGTCAACTAGCACAGATTTTCCATATTGATATGGATTTCGAGCCCAAAAAAAGTTACTTAACATTTTTTTTAAAAAAAAGGTTATTTGGTGTTAAATTTCAGTAATTATTACCACTGCAGATGTTTATATCTCACCTGCCCATATTGAGGGGGGGGGAAGGTTCTTTGGTGCTAAATACAGATGTTTTTACAGGTAAATAGAGGGGAGCCAATAGCGCAGTGGTTAGCGCACTGGCTTCGCATATGAGCGGTCCTGGGTTCATTCTCCAGTTGAGGCAGAAATGTTTTTCAGATCGCAACGGCTCCCAGATCGACCCAGCCTTAAATTGGTACCATATTAATCCGGAAAGTAAAGACTGCGAGGGAGAAGAGATGGCTACTGCCCTCATTTGCAGAGCCTCTGAAATGTGAGACTGCTAACATCTCGCACCCCTACGGCATTAATAAATGCTATGGGTTACTTTACTTTACATTTTACAGATGTTTTTATTAAAATGTACTTATAAATTGTAAAAAATACTGATTTATGAAAAAATTAGTTGACAGCTATATGCCTATTTGAGAATCAGCTTTTTGCCTAAGGATAAAACCAATGCACCTCCATTTTGTAGACATAATTTTTGTGCCCTTTGCTCTGTATCCTGATCCCATCTTGTTATAACCTCTTATGGGAAGTTGATCATTCACCCTCATAAGATTTTTATTAGGTGGCTGAATGCACTGGATGCCAAAGATTCTGGTAGAGATCTCTTTTTCTGTATAATTGTTTAAGTATCATCCTGTATCATTTTGTTGCCCGAGTAGGAAAAGTTAACTTTCAAGTTTCGGAATTGTTTCTTTCTTTGAGAGTGATATTAAAATTTCATCCAGCTCTGTGGTGAAGTGGTATAGTACTTGTCTGTGACGGCCAAGGTACCAAGTTCAATCCCCGCCACAGACATTTGAGCATCCAATCAGAATGCAATGGTAAACTACTAAACATTTATATTGCCTAGAAAATCACTACAGCCAAAAAATGTTGGATTGATGGCTATGTCTTGAATAGTATATGCTACCAATTTAATTACAATTTCAGTTGGTAAAGTTCATGAGCTTAGTGAAATTGGATTTGGAAGTGTTAAATTGAAAGCCTAGGTCTAACTATTTGTTCTGAAAGATGGCAAGGTCCATTCAACATTGCTTGTGTATCAGACAGAAGTGTATGCCTACTAAAATACAAGTCTGAAAAATCAAGATCACGAATAAGAGTCAAGTCTTCACACATCACTTAAGTTAGTCTATAATCTGTCCATTTTATACCATTTTCATTTTCTATCTATCTATCTATTCGCTACACCCTTTGTTGCCTTTCAGCATCAGGGGAAGAAGAGTTTTGTGGAGATGTGTGCTGAGTAGGGTATGCTATTAAATATAGCATACTGTGGAATTTGTCACCTCTTTTATTTTTTGGTCCATCGTTTCTGTGGTCGGCCTCTAGGCCTGCTTCCCTGTATCTGTACAGCATAACTTACTGTGGTATGGGTAGTCTGCTGATGTGTGCAAACCATTTGATCTATTGTCTCTTAATTTTTTTCCAATATTGGGGTGGTCCCGGTTCTTTGTCTAATGTCCTCATTGTCCCTTAGTGATATTCCTCGGATTCTGTGTAAGCATGCAATTCACTAGTTTACGTTTGTCTTGTCCTGTTGCTGTCTATGGTGAAAGTACAGAATAGTTCTCTGCTGTGCTATAAATAGCACACTGTTGACAATTTTAACGATCCAACGTCATGGATTCCCGTGTAACACCAATCAAAATAATGGCTGCCGTGACGTCACATCCCGACAATCACACAGTTCAACTCTAGACACAGACGAACTTATGCATAATCTGTTTGTTTTCCAATTTACACATTTTTAATAATTTCCTATTATTTGTGGTAAGCGATCAGTATTTCTGCCCGCTATACACGGAGCGAGGTGCGCGCACACATTAGAAATATTATTTATAATCCTAACCTTACTCTAAGTACCTACCTGTAAGTTTGCCAAATCACACAACAAAGGTCAGGTAACACCTCGACACTAGAGAAAAGGTCACAGCGGAGAACTATAATGTACTTCAGCCGCTGTCTATATTTGGCATTGGTAGCACACAGCATTGGCATAATAATCGTTTTCTGAAGTGACCAGTATTTTGGTGTTTAATTTTAAATTATTAAATCAACATTTTTGTTTCTGAAGATTAAATTTTCATTTTGTGCGCAGTTTTTCATAACCCATTCTAACTTCATTCTATATCCAAGCTAAAAAGCAGGCAATGTTATGGTGACATACTAGTAAGCAGGTCTATGGACTAGAGTGAAGTAACTCAAGTCCAAATTAGTGAGTCAGTTGGTCTATCAGTATCCAGTGCTGAGTGATTCAGAGTAATCAGAGGCATCAGACTACTGCCACTTCTGCTATGAATATCATCTAAAACAATTATGATTTTTCCATCTGAACTGTATCTCAAACACTTACGATATATAAGACGTTTAATAATGTAAGTGAACGTCGCGAACAGGTAAATCCACCACATGCCATAATGAATACAACTCGTTGTTAATATGGAGAAAAGCGGCAAATCACGCAATTTTTCCTAGATGAAGGTGGGATTTAATACAAAACAATACAGACGTTCGTCAAATAATGCAATTTCAGTAAAGCTATCATTTGTTTTAAAGGCGCGAACACATTTCCTTCAATTACCTTTATTTTCCTGTACAAATAATTTAATATAGGACTGCTTATTATATAATTTTAGTTATGCCTAATTTTGTGTATTTTAACAGCCAATATATAAATGATCCAAGTTTCTATCTAAATATTTATTTTCGTATGAAAAGGTCAAGGTTTAGAAGTTCATGACCTCTTTACTAATATACTGTGAATGAAATGTTATGTAGATAAAACTGATGAAATACTAAATCTGTGAATTTAGGCATATGGAGTGACTGGCATCTGCTGAAGATTAATAGAATGTCCACAGATGCAGAGAAAAATATGACGATATCTCAAGAAGGCACTATTACCTCAACACAACATATGATTTCAGCTTGTACTGGCGCCGTGTTGACATCTTTACTGAGTAGGCTAAGTTTTCTTTTACTCAAAAGAGGCTTTTTTATGGCGGGGGTGGGGGGGGACGGGGCTTTACATTTTAGCGTAGAGCCGTAGTTGGACAATCTATGTGGGTCGGCCAGTGGGTCGAATTCAGGTGTGTCATGCTTCCATAGCGGCTGAAATATCCGAAGAACTATTCGAAGTCCCGTGATGTATCCCATCCCACGGTATCACACCATGATCAAAGTAAAAGATTTTGTCGTCTTTCACTTTCATGTCAATCACGGAAAATCGGGAATGTGGTGGTCATGACGTTAAGCCAAATTTGTGTGTGCTCTATATGAGATGTGATTTAAGCGAAAATAATTTACAAATCATATAACAAAAATAGCGTATACGATACTATCAAAAGTATAGGCCCTATTTGCATATTCTATAGTCTATTATAAAGACCTACGGAATACTGCAAAGTTGATATGTTCAGATTTTTGTGTCTTGATTCTTCTTTTGGATTCTTGTTTAGAAACCATCATCCTGACTCTCCCATAAGTGCTCCGCTCTCCATTCCAGCAGCCATCCAAGAGTATGCAGACTCAAAGTCCCAGTCAGATGTTGATTATGTGAGCTTTGGATTTTTTCAGAGAGGGCATACTTTCTCCTCTCATCAAAGCCATCAATCACAGCAATGTCCACCAATGAGTCAGTGCCTTTCATTTCCTCTGACCTCTACATGACCAGGGCAGTATAGGCCTATCCATGTAACACTTTGAACAACTTGAGATGCTACATGAGGAATTTGAGAATACTATGAACAGTAAAAAAGACTAATCAAGAAGTGCAAAGAACAAACAATATTATAATAAGAAAGCTGAGATTTGTTTGGACATATGCTATAAAGAGACACAACCATGTGGTAAAATTAATATTTATAGATATTGTTAAGTTATTGTTAGATATTGCTGGTAGCAGGGATAGACATAAGAGCCATCCAAGATGACAATGGATAAGAAACACCTCAGATTTTGTAAACGTGTCCTTGACTGCAATAGGTCAATTCGTCCAGAGGAGTAAGGGGTTCAGAAGATCCATAAGTAAGACTGCTCTGAAAAAAAAATGTCACCTGAGAACTTTGGACAACTGAGTTGTTTAGTAATGTGACCCATTCCTTTCCTAACATGCACCTTTCTATATTATGCAGCATATTTTGGGAGTCTGAGAGTATCACTGTGTGAGTTGCTATTTCAGTCATCAACCAATTGAGAGCTGTTGTCACTGCTTCTATTTCCATTTTCATGCATGATTTTGTAAAAGGCAGACAATTTCTAAAGCAACTTCATGGGCATTTTTTTTAGACAACAAAACCCCATCTGAACTTGTTGATTTCTCTGTTGACTGAGCCATCTGTGTATATGATTTTTTGTGTGGTCTTTGTGTGTTTTACATGATGGTTTACACATTAAAATGGTACTAGTCGTGTTGATTATCCTCTGTGCATACCGAACATGTCATAGGTGCTCAGATCATTGCTTCAATAAATATCTTTAGGTATAGTGGCTTATTGTTTTGGTTCTATGTTGGTTCAGTGTTCTTTTTGGTTGGTTAGTTGCTGATCCAGCAGTCCATGGGCTCATGTCCTTTGACCCAATGCTATTGAAATGGCATTATATTGCTGGGAAGTCTGTGGATTTTTGGCCCACCCCGGGCAAGAGAATAACTATCACGCCACCAGGAAGGTGGGTTTCACTCTGTGCACTGCAGCCAAGATAGGGTTCACTGTGCTCATTCCCCACTACCAATTGACTACTGGTTATGCCAAACCTCTCTATTGCTTCAGGTTAAAAGATCCAGTTTTCATAATTTTAGCATATAATTAATGTAAAATATCACGCTCCACTTTGTTGAATTCTATCCCGCCCAAACAAACATTATATGGTCCTGCATTACAAATATAAACATTTCTATCTGAAAGATAAATGTTTAAAAAATCATATGTGAAATATATAATGGAAACATTTTTTAATGTTCATATTTACAAACTCATGGAATGACAATTGGAGATATGCTGATGAATTTTTATTGTTGTTAAAAATTAACAATTTACAAAATTACGATACATTTTGTTTTTTGGGGTTAAATACCGGGGTAACTATTTTTCCCACAAAGATCAAAGAATTTTGATTTTTTTAAAGACATTGGTGGTGTCTTCACAATTAGGATTTATTACATCCTAACATCACCAAAAATACACCACATTTGGATGAAATCTGGTAGCATGAGATTTAGAATACATTATAACTAATGTTTAATAATAGTAGATGTCAATCATTGAGTCTCATCTTGTAGATCATTTTTATTTCTGATGCGTGTAATATTTTTATTTGACTTGACAATATTTTCCAGTGACCCCATTTGATGTTGTCAAAATTCGCCTGCAATCACAAGCCAAACCATCTTCTTTTACAAATGGTCACTGTTTTCTTTACTGCAATGGTTTGATGGATCATGTGTGCCCCTGTGAAAATGGACAGCCATCAACTTCTCAGTGGTATAAGAGGCCAAGCCATTTCAATGGAACATTGGTAAGTCATCATGAACAGGTGCCATGCTGGCTGGCGTAGGTGATTATGGATCACAACAACTCTTTATTTCCAGTATCTTTTATTGGGAACATTTTTTGGCTCTTTGCCTTGCCACGATTATCAGACTATTTAATATTTTCTCTCAATCTCTCTTGTCCTCAATCTTGCTCATTGTAACTATGTTCTCCAGACCTTGTCTCTTAACTTTACCAAAAAATATAGTACCAGTATGTTATTTCTGATAATATTAAGCAACTAAGGTCTTGCATTTCACTCTTTCAGCACATCCTCATTAATTTTTCTAGCTGTCCTAGTACTCTCAGCATTTGACTCTTTCAGCGCCTCCTCATTATTTTTTCTAGCTGTCCTGGTACTCTCAGCATTTGACTCTTTCAGCACCTCATTAGTTTTTCTAGCTGTCCTGGTACTCTCAGCATTTGACTCTTTCAGCGCCTCCTCATTAGTTTTTCTAGCTGTCCTGGTACTCTCAGCATTTGACTCTTTCAGCACCTCATTAGTTTTTCTAGCTGTCCTGGTACTCTCAGCATTTGACTCTTTCAGCGCCTCCTCATTAGTTTTTCTAGCTGTCCTGGTACTCTCAGCATTTGACTCTTTCAGCATCTCCTCATTATTTTTCTAGCTGTCCTGGTACTCTCAGCATTTGACTCTTTCAGCATCTCCTCATTAGTTTTTCTAGCTGTTCTAGTACTCTCAGCATTCCACTATAGAATCATATCTCTATTGCCTCTAATTTTACACTATCCTTTTTTTAGTTCATTCTCAAACTCCTACTGAATCTCTCTTATAGCAGGAAATGGTCAAACTAGATTTCCAGCAGGATGTAGACCAGGGAACAGAAATGTGTTGTGTCATTATTTTATTTGCATCAATGGCCCAACACATCTAACTTTGGCTGTGGTTACTAATATGTTTAGTGTTTTACTACTTCTACTGAATGACGTAATTCTATAGCCATATTGCTAGTAGGCTAGCCTATACAAGAGAACTGGTTCTCTTACTGGACACCAACATGAAAGCTAACCAATCAAACATGCTTGACTTTTTGCTACTGTAAGTACAAATTATTTTAAGTTAAACGAGACACTAAGAGAAGAGACAATACAAGAATACATCACAGACGTTATTAGAAAAAGGTGTTGGGCATACATCAGTCACGCACTCAGAATGAATGAAGACAGAATACCACATCAAGTCTTTGAACTTGGTCACTGAATGGCAAGAGAAAAAGGGGAAGACCAAAAACAACACTGAAAAGAACTATAGAAAAAGAAATCACAACAACTGGTATGAAAAAGAACGATCTGGAATAACTGGCTGTTGATCAATAAGCATGGAGAGCTGCCTTATGTGCCAAGCTTGGCACAAGAGGAAAATGATGATTAAGTATTGCTATTGACATAGCTACAGGTGCCCATTATTCTATTTTTTTTATTGTTCATAATAAAAACTTGTATCCATATGATAGAATCAGTGTTATGTAACTGAAAAACTTTCTTCTTCACTTCTAATGGCAGGGACATATTTCACAGTATATTCTTCATATTTATGAAAGCTGTATGAAGTGTAGATCTAATCTTGTATGGCACCATTACTTTCTTCTTGTACGAATAATGTGGTGGGTTCCTTTTTCCTTCCACGTTTATATGGGGCACATTCATATTTATATCCTCTGTCTTAGACAAGTTTATGTCATGACAAATGAATGCACCACCTGCCTAGTTGCAGAGTACCACATATATCGGTGGCTAATGATTCCTTCCACGTTCATTCTTTACAAACTGCATAGAGGCAACAGTGTCTTCACAACTCTTTCTTTCATTTATAAAAAACAATTCCCTGCACATTATGATAAGGAAACACATGAGGTATGTCCTCCACAGACCAGATGTGAACAATGACACTTAAAAATAATCTACAACAAAGAATCAAATAATCCAAATTTTATTCTGTATTCTTTATTGCTAATAAATGATGTACTCATTCCTGTACCTATTTTTTTAGGATGCCATGGTAAAGATTGTCCGTAATGAAGGTGTGACTTCCTTGTGGAGTGGTCTGCCCCCCACCTTGTAAGTGATATATATATTTTGTACTAGAAGATTCTGTTAACAGAAACTTGTAGTTTTGTGTTTGTTGGAGATGTATTTTAAAGTTTTATTGGTGCCTCTGTGGTTGAATTATAGGAGAGAAGTTTCAGATTGATTCAACTAATATAGTTTATTTTTATGCTTAATGAAATTAGTTATCATGCATTTTCCTTTTGGTAAGGAACTCCTGCCCAAGTTTTACTGATTCCAAAATTGACAAGGAATAGTAAAACTTCCACCTACTATGCAGTTTAGTAGAGTTGACTAATTAATTTTAGCTACCATGCTCTGTTGGAAATCAAAACTCATCAAATATGGCTGAAAAACAACTAAACACCTGGCACAATCATCTGAAAATGCAAATAGAAACTAATGCAAGAGAAACGTGTAAGAAACAGGAAAAATCTGGAAAATATAGTTTTCCTGGTTGGTATATAGGTTCCTAATATATATATGGTATATATATTAGGCAGCCACGTAGCGCAGTGGTTAGTGGACTGGCTTCGCATATGAGTGGTGCTGGGTTCATTCCCCAGGTGGTAATGTTTTTTGGACCGCAACGGCTCCCGGGTCGACCCAGCCTTAAATGGGTACCGGATTAATCCAGGAAGTAAAGACTGCAAGGGAGAGAAGATGGCTACCGCCCTCATTTGCTTGGGGGGGGTTTATGGATATCTGTTTAGTCCCAAATGGAGGCATTTCAGTACACCAGTATCCAGGATTGCCAAGTCCTTCCATAGGCACAGTCAGCACACACATCCGGCCCAACTATCTTATATTCTGTCAAATTTGTTGACCAATCCATAGCAATGGTACTTCTTAACATTTCCCATCCCCTAGGAGTTTGCCACAGAAGGGCAAAGATACAATGTCTGATGGCCTGTTTCTCTTCATCTTCCATTGAGATTTTGTGATCGAAGAAAAAAGTAAGACATTGAGACAATAATGATGTTTTTCACACGTGACAGGTTGTCAGCCTATTCCCCCCAACTTTCCTTAGTTGTATCCTATGACATGCCTTGAAAGAAGACAGACGCTCTATTCTTTGCACTCTGAACTAGAAGTCTAGGCCCTTGTTGCTACATGAGTGCTATATACAGGATAGAAAAACTCAGATATCACAGCTAAGCTATAAACCATAATCCAACATATTCAGTTCTGTAGACTGTACTTTGCTAACTTTGAAGGGTTTGAGAACAAATGCAGTGATTATGAAGTAATCCCTTTAGCTGTGAGAAATTAGCTCTTGCATATGTTCGCCTCAGTTGAGTTACCGTAGGGAGGCAATCTAGTGTGGCAGTATCTCATGATCGTCGCGTTCTGCAAGGAGTGTTGCATATACTCTTAGGTGAACTAGTTCATTATTCTTCCATTGACTTTGTTGACCCATTTTCAGTGGCGGTACATCTGGAGTATGTCACAGAAGGTACATGTGGCAATGTGTGCTACCTAGGAGTCTGTCACAGAAGTTACATCTGGCAATGCATGCTACCTAGAAGACTCACAAAAGGCACATCTGGCAATGCATGCCACCTAGGAGACTCACAGAAAGCACATCTGGCAATGCATGCCACCTAGAAGACTCACAAAAGGCACATCTGGCAATGCATGCACCTAGAAGACTCACAAAAGGCACATCTGGCAATGCATGCCACCTAGAAGACTCACAAAAGGCACATCTGGCAATGCATGCCACCTAGAAGACTCACAAAAGGCACATCTGGCAATGCATGCCACCTAGAAGACTCACAAAAGGCACATCTGGCAATGCATGCCACCTAGAAGACTCACAAAAGGCACAACTGGCAATGCATGCCACCTAGGAGACTCACAGAAAGCACATCTGGCAATGCATGCCACCTAGAAGACTCACAAAAGGCACATCTGGCAATGCATGCACCTAGAAGACTCACAAAAGGCACATCTGGCAATGCATGCCACCTAGAAGACTCACAAAAGGCACATCTGGCAATGCATGCCACCTAGAAGACTCACAAAAGGCACATCTGGCAATGCATGCCACCTAGAAGACTCACAAAAGGCACATCTGGCAATGCATGCCACCTAGAAGACTCACAAAAGGCACATCTGGCAATGCATGCCACCTAGAAGACTCACAAAAGGCACATCTGGCAATGCATGCGCCCTAGGAGACTGTCACAGAAGAAAAAAGGTTGAGTGATCCTGGTCTGTATTTATATGAATCATGAGGATGAAAATGCAGTGATAGAAAAAATAAATGAATGTGTACACCAAAAGTTAAAGCAAGCACCACTAAGTTTAACAATAAAGGTCAATTTAAATAACTGACACTCACCTGGGGAAAGACAATTGTTAATACAATTTCTCTCTCTCTTAGAGTGATGGCTGTACCAGCAACTGTCGTCTATTTCACAAGTTATGAAGAACTCAAGAGATTACTAAGTTACCAAGAAAGCAGTGAAAGAGATTTTGGAAGCCATTGGTAGCTGGATCTATAGCTAGGGGTATTTTGTTAAATTGTTTTGCCCTTGTTGCAATAATTCTATTTATTTATTTAATTTATAAAAATTTGGCTAATCAAGTAAACAAGTTCCATCTCCACTTCAAAGCTCTACTTTTTCTGTCTTATCTGAGTAAAATCCTGTCGAAGAGGAATGTGTTGAGTGATTGGCGCAAATAAAACAGCGACACAAAGCATTTTCATTCTTTGGACTACATCCTGCTAGAAATCTATAGTACTTGCGTAGAACACAGGTTAAAGAAAGTTCCTGTTATATGTTATATATATATATGTTATATATATATAAAGTTCCATGTGTATATATATATATATATATATATATATATATATATATATATATATATATATATATATATATATATATATATATATATATATATATATATATATATATATATATATATACACACACCAGTAAGATTTATTTGTGTGTCTAAAAATTGTTGAACTATATCATATATGTCAAATTACAGGGACTTGGATGAAATTTATGATATTGATGACTGCCATATAAAAAGGTTATGAACTGCTAAAGTTGTATAAAATAATATTATTATATTATGCAGTATTACCTTATATAAAATAATATTATTATATTATGCAGTATTACCTTATATAAAATAATATTATTATATTATACAGTATTACCTTATATAAAATAATATTATTATATTATGCAGTATTACCTTATATAAAATAATATAGACATACATATAGTACTATTTATATATTCGCTAAACCCTTTGTTGCCTTTCAGCATCAGGGGTAGAAATGTTTTCTGGAAATGGCCCTCATGCGTGCTGAGTATATTGTGGAATTTGTCACCTCTTTTATTTCGTTGGTTAATTTTTTGTAGTCGGCCTCTAGGTCTGCATTCACTGTATCTGTGTAGAATAGCTTGCTGTGGTATGCTGTTTGATGGTAGTCTGCTGATGTGTGCAAACCGTTTGATCTTTGATCTATTGTCTCTTAATATATTTCAAGATTGGGGTGGTGTCTGTTCTTTGTCAGATGTCCTCATTCCTCACTCTGTCTCGTATCGATATTCCTAGGATTCTGCGTAAGCATACCAAGCTGTCACAAATTTACATTTGTCTTGTGGTGTCGTTGTCCATGTTTGGCATTGGTAGCACAGTGTTGGCATAATAATAATTTTGAATAGTGTTACCTGCCGAAGACATATGTGTCGGGCCATTGGCGCAAATAAAACGGCAGCACAACGCATTTCCATTCTCTAGACTATATCCTGCTGGAAATCTAGAATAGATCATGGAGATAAAGCAGGAGTTTGAGAATGAACGCTGAAGAAGAAGAATAGTGTTATTTTGATGTTTAAATCTACATTTTTGTTTCTGAAGATTGGTGTCATTTGCCCTAGTGCTTGGTATGCTTTACTACATCTAGTATGTATTTCTTTGCTGCTATTGCCGTCTGCTGTTATATTGTTTCCTAGGTATGTTAATCTTGTGACATGTTTAAGTCTGTTGTTTCCAATATATATATATATATATATATATATATATATATATATATATATATATATATAATATATATATATATATATATATATATATATATATATATATATATATATATATATATATATATATATATATATATATATATCTGTGTTTCTTTCTGTTCTTCCTATCTTCATACTTCAGTCTTTTAAAAAATAAAATGAGTTGGGTACCCTCAGGGCATTTAGACTCAATTCCAACCACTCTTTTGTCTAGTTTTCAGCCGGTGTGATCTTTGTCTTTATTCATTTTGTTACGTCATCTTTTTGTTCGTTTCGTTTCCATCTATACTTATGCTTTTATGTACTTCCTGTTCCCATCCTTCCAGCATGTCACATCCATATTTCGCTCGGGCACACATTTGTGTGGTGTGGTCATTTCTATTTGTCGTCTTTTGATGCTATGTGCTTGTCTTGATAAAGACCTTTTGGTCAAAACATCGATTATGTCTTATGTATTGTTATTTGCATGATTATATCTTGTGTTTTGTTGTGTGTATTATTTCACGTGAACATCTAGCAGTGATAGTGTGTTAGTCGTCGTTCAGTAAGACTTCATTACCAGTTTCCTATACCACATATACAATACTGAAACCATCTATATCAGACAGACTGTTACACCTATATCACAGATATAAGACAATGTTCTCTTATCTTTGAAAAGACACACTTGATTGAATTGGTTAATTTCTTTCTTTCTATGCCCATAACTGACCTATTTATCTGTTGACAACTGCAGTGTGGGCAGCCAGTTTGATCAGCCCCATTGAGATGATCCGCACAAAAATGCAATCCACAAGACTTACGTACTCACAGATACATACTGCTGTAAGGGATACTGTTCGGACAAATGGTGTGCTCAGTCTTTGGAAAGGGCTAGGTCCCACACTGTTAAGAGATGTTCCTTTCTCAGGTAAGTCTGGTTTTAGTAACCTAAATTAATTTTATATATTTATTGTTGCTGTGTGTGTGTCATTCTCAAACTCCCACCAGATCTCTCTTGTAGCAGGGCAATGATCCTACTAGATTTCTACAAAAAGGAGTCCAGGGAACAGAAATGTAGTGCATTCCATTTTATTATGCATATGGCCCAACACATCTGACTTCAAAAGTGGTAGCTAATACATTCAGTACATTCACTTCCACTGAGCGATGAATGTTGGTAACTATATCATTAGTAGGACTAGCTGTACGAGAGAACTGGTTCCCATACTACACACTTGTCACAGACCTCAAAACTAACCACAATGACACTTGTTTAACTTCCTTGCTGCCACCTGCAATGCTATTGAAATAGCTATAGACTAGTGTGTATGAATTATTATTCATATCTGAAAGTGAAGCATCACCTATAATGTGAATTTTCACTCAAATCCAAAAGTGAAGCATCACTTACTGTTGCTGTAAAATGTAATGCTATTAGCTTGGAATTCTTTTCTTTTACTCTTTATGGGGACTTTTCTGTGATTCTCACAAACTCTGAAATCATGATCAGTATGAAAAGTAGTTGCCTTCCTACCTTAAGATCCCTTGCAGGCTTCACTATGTAGACATTGCATTAATTCCTGCTTTATTTATACAGAAGTGACTGGTGATAGAATAGGTACAAGAATCAGTGGACAGGTTTCTACGGAACAAATAGCAAACATAATTAAACGGAGCGAAATTCCGATAAAGTCACATGTACCGATGCATCCAATATTCGACACATTGCGCGATGAGAGCCCCTGATCACTCGACATGCACGCTGCACACTGAGTGGGAGGTGGATGGCCAGTTCATTGCACGCAAATCTCTAGATCTGTATTTTAAGTTACGACTTTTTTAGTTTCCAAGATAGTGCAATAGCATATGTAATAAAAAAGTTGGCATGTTGTCACGTGATTTGTCCACTGATTCTTCTATTGTACTATAGAATACTATTTTGAGAAGTGAAGCAAGATTGAGTGAAGGTTATTTACTTGTCTGAAACAATTATAATCTAGAAACAGCATCAATCAATCATCAATCACCATGTCCACAACTCGGAGAACACAGGTTGCAACATGACTTACAGCTCTTATCTGAGACATCTACACCTCTTGGCCTAACACATCTGATATCAGTACAATGGTTTTTTTTTGTTACTTTAACTTTCTATAATATGAGGAAGCCAATCCCATATCTCATTCTCCTTAGTCATCCCTTATATGGCAGGTCATCCCTTATATGGCAGGTCATCCCTTATATGGCAGGTCATCCCTTATATGACAGGTCATCCCTTATATGACAAGTCATCCCTTATATGACAGGTCATCCCTTATATGACAGGTCATCCCTTATATGGCAGGTCATCCCTTATATGGCAGGCCATCCCTTATATGACAGGTCATCCCATATGACAGGTCATCCCTTGTATGACAGGTCATCCCTTATATGGCAGGTCATCCCTTATAGTGTGTTACAAGGTAACAGACAAGTGGGATTGTACTATGTCCATATCCAAGCACTTGTATATGAGACCTAATTTATCCATTCTTTTGCATTAACATTATTATAGAACTCTGATAGTCCATGCAGAAGATTGCGATGTTTCATGATCTATATCATGGGTCATTTATATGCTTATTGGCACAACACATCTGACTTATCATGACTTATCATGGTGTCAAATGACCAACTGTGAAATAGGACAACTAACCCCACCCCAAATCTCTTTAGTCACCTTTTATGACATAAATGACAGGTGACAAGTATTGCTATTCTGTGTTTCCCTGTCAGGTACCATCTACACATGTGTGTCATTTATCTTAATTTAGGGATGATATGGGGGTAGCTCAGTGGTTAGTGCGCTGACTTCCTGGATGGATGATCCGTGGTTGCAGTTCTCCCCTGACTCCCTAGACGAGTGATCCGTTGTTGCAGTTCTCCTCTGACTTCCTAGACAGGTGATTCATGGTTGCAGTTCAACTGGAAATGTTTTGAAATAATAAATGGCTTCTAGATCAACCCAGCCTCCGAAAATGGGTACCAGATATTCTAGGAAGGTATACATGATAGACATGATGTTTACTACACCATGGAGGAGGCAGGAACAGTGTACCACTTGCACAATATCTGCCAGGTATAAGTGCACAGCATTAGCAGCATGTTTTTTGTATTCTGTGCTACATTCGCTATGGTCATGTCACATTATGTGCATATATGTTTGTTTTTGTAAGATTCTATCCTTTAGCCATATCCTCAACACACTACAATAATGTGTCATGGTGAGCAGTATGATCTTTCTGGTTCATTTCAATCCCAGCTCTCTCAAAATCTCTTGTCCCAACTGGAAAATCTTGAGTACTTTTTGGACTAAATTTAACTTTCTAAACAGAAAGTGGTCTTTTGGACTAGACAACTTTCTAGACAGAAAGTGGTCTTTGTTGGAAGTGTACCAACCCAGCTTTTTTTTTTCAGCAACTGGTTTCATAGTTAATGTCCCATCTCCATGACAAGGGACTGGCCTTGATGGAGATAATACAAGTGTCAGACTTGTACTCTCGTTTGGTTCACAAATAAATAAGCTATGTTATATTATTTCTGGGATTTTGTATAAAATTTATAGCTAGACTTCCAAAGCATTCATTTTTGCTCATGTTGTTTGTTACAGCAATGTATTGGACAGGGTATGAGACTTTCAAACGATACATTCTATTAGCAACAGGACAGTCTAGTTTATCATTTTATGAGAGTTTTGGATCCGGTGCACTGGCAGGTTCTGTGAGTTTCCTTTTTATACATGTTTGTGTTAATAGGAGATACAGTATGCTTCAAACTTACAGTAGTGACACTTGTATGTCTTAAATGTACATGTATGTTTGTTGATGTGTATAACTCCAATTCCATGTAATCACAATTGTGAAACAGAAGTTGTAGTGTGCAGTAATTGTTGGAAATTGGTCTCTTGATCAGAGTAAAAATTATTCATAGTTGGACACTACTTCTATTCATACGGAAGGGGCTGTGAAATGGGATAGAGTTGTAAAACATGGCATAACACTTTAAACAAAACTTTAGAGGATGAATCATTTCATATGGTACCGACTTCCCATTCCTACCCCTGGTCTTACTCCACCTGATGCCTACATTTCATATGGTATTGACTTCCCATTCCCATCCCTGGTGTTACTCCACCTGATGCCTACATTTCATATGGTATTGACTTCCCATTCCCACCCCTGGTGTTACTCCTCCTGATGCCTACATTTCATATGGTACCGACTTCCTATTCCCACCCCTGGTCTTACTCCTCCTGATACCTACTTGTGGGAAATGTTAAATGAGAGTGTGTTCAACTATTAGGATGCAACACGAACTATGCCTGCATTTCACAAGTAAATCATCTCATTTTGCAGGAGCATGCAACAATCTTTGTCCCAGAATATGAATTTGAGAAATCTTTGTGGATGATATGAAAAATGTCTGCAGCACAGTGTTGCATACTTCAATACATAGATAAGGACATTGCAAAACAGCCTTGAATGATGATTTCATGATCAATCTAGATTATTGGGAAAAACTTGCTGATGATCGCATAGCACTACAGAGGCATCCTGGCCTTTAAGACAAATGACATAGTAGACAATCACCTGCACCCTTAAACACAAATCTGTTATGTATATTCTATTCTCACTTCTGTGGATTGAAAACTGGCAAATTAGCCACTAGGGAGGTTGAAATTTGAGAGCTTAATAGTCCATTGAACAACATCTGTGACCAAATATATTGAAAATAGAGATGGAAATGGTTCTACCACTTAATGAGAATTAACTCTTAATAGCCCGCAGCTAGAGCATACAACATGAAAATGGAACCAGCAAGATATAGAGGAAGACCAAGAAGAAGGTGGATCAGAGTAGTTACCAATATTCTGAGATGTCACAATATTACTGCATAAGCGACCAAATGTGCCATAGCCCAAAAACCTATAGTCATTCAATCCTGCAACGTCTTACAGCAAAAGTAGAGAAAAGACAATAGATAGTCCATTTCTAAGTTTTACACTGGCCTGAGTCCTGCACATGGTCATCATCATCTATAATGGTTGGTGCTCAGTTCTTAGTGCTAACGCAGGTGGTGCTCTTGTAGTATATGTTTGGCTGTAAATGAATGTGTGGTGACAAAATTTAGTTCATGCTGATGTCATGCAGAATATGATAACTTTTTGTGTAAAATCACTTTACGACCCTACCGAAGGCATATTACCCAGACGAGTATATGTTAATAAAAGACTGGAGGCGTAATATGCCACAGGTGGCTATGCCCTGATTCATACATAGCGAAACTACATGAAATAAGGTTCATGTGACAATTCTTTCCCACCATACCATGCTTAGAATACGTCATAGCCTAAAGGTCAAAATCCCTTTACACATTTTGATTGTAAGATGGAGCATGCCAGCTCTGTTTTTCACTGAAAGTCTGGGCCGAATTCAGTTGAATTTTGACACCATGTTTATGGAATATGTTCCGATGACAATGATTTCTTGTAATTACAGTTGTTGTCATATAAAATATTAATGAAAGGTTACTTTCAGAGGATAGATCCAGACCTTTCATTAATTCATATAGTCTTTGTCATTGGATATAACTAGGATTGTGTTTGATTGAAAATTTCTTGTTCTAATGTTGAACTGTATGTCATATTGCATGATCGATATGGTAAGTAACATCTATTTGTTTTGTTAATATTCTAGTGGAATATTATGAGAACGTTCTTTATTTATGAAATAACATAAACACAATATTTATCAGGGGTGCCACTCAATCAATCAGTTTGATGATTCCCTAGATAACAATATGTTTCGTGGAGACACGTGATCACCTATACCATTCGGCATGGCACTTGTTTGATTGTTTCTTTCCTCTCATCACTTTATAGTGTATTGATAACTAAATTTTCTCTCCATCTTCTGGCATACTATAGTGTGATGAAATCTACTTATATAACTTTGCTTGAGAGCTGCAGTAGTGTGATATTAACCTGTAGCAATCCAATCTACAAATGTAATCTAGTGATAGAAACCCACTGTCTACAAATGTCTGCATCATAATAGCCATTTGTAGGCATGGACATCTATCGTGCATGTTTATTTCCCATCATGCTGTTATTGTAAATATGCGCTAGAGTGATTATTCCTTAGTTTTCTGCGATGATATAAATATGCAGTAGTAATTTATTCAACCTTTCACGTTTGCAAACTGAACTGCGTAGGCCTAACTCCAGTGCTGCCATTTTTGCTATTTCTTCATGGATTATGATTCAGAAAAGGACGAATTTTAAAGCTTTAGTAGACCCATGTGAAAGGAATACTAAGTGAGGAAGAACAGAACAATACGCAGCGAAGGACAATCACCCTCAGTTTCCTGGATGAGGAATATCCACAAAATATATGGGTCAGAATATACACAGATGGGTCAGCACAGAATGCAGTGAAGAATGGAGGTGCAGGTGTATATATAGAATATCCACACATATATAGAATAGCCTAGAGATACAATCAGAACACCGACAGGGAAATTTTACAAATATTATGATGCAGAAATCCAGGCAATTAGTGTGGCAACTAAAAAAACTGCTGAACTCTAACTCTGACCTACAGCCGGTGGTATTCCTGACAGATGCAATGTCAGTGCTTCAAGCTCTCCAGTCTGGAAAACTAACAGACTTGCAAAAACTACTTAATGAATTGTCTTACCAGTATAGAGTAACCATGCAGTGGATACCCTCTCACTGTGGAATACCAGGAAATGAAAAAGCAGACCAACTGGCTAAGGAAGGTGCTGCCAAAGACCAACCAGATATACCAATCACCTACCATTAGAAAAAACAGATGATCAAGTCAATAAGAAAGCCACAAACACCAACACAAGATGACTATCACATTATGAACAGATCAGAACAAGTTATAATTCTACGCCTCAGAACAGGACACAACCGACTCTGCAGTCACATGTATACAAAGTTCAAGATTGGCAACACGGCCATGTGGAAAGGCAGCACAGAATGCCAAACATATACTTCAAGAGTGTTCTGAGCATGAAATGCTGAGGCAGACATATTAGCCAGAGAAAACAACACTGAGATCAAAGATGGGCCACTGTATGAACTACAAAAGGCAGTGAGTTTTATTCAGGAAACAGAATTACAGATATAGACATGCTTCAAGTGAATGAAAGAAGAAGAAAGCTTTAGTGTTTCAGTTACTGTAGATAAATGTATTTTAAGAGAGATGTTTATAATATTTAATAGTGATGTAATTTAAGTCAATATGACAAGGAATTTAAGGAGCTGTGTTTTCTTCAGCTAGGCCTATATATGTGGCAGTGACGAGATAAGTTCTTTGTCCATTTGTCCACATTCTCGATTTTGGTTGTACACAACATAACACTGACACACACAAGCAAATAACACATCCAAATCATATCCAGCATCCATTTATCTATATTGTCTCCGAATTTGAAATCAATATCTCAATAAATAAAATATTGTTGCAAAAAAGCAAGCATGTGCAGAAAAAGCAGAAGTCATAAATAAAGCGGCATGTCAGAGGAAATAAGCGCTATTATTAGCTGGGCTGCTGCAGGTTAAGTCATTCGCCCGCAGACCAGCAAACCCACATTTCAATCCACACATTATTCGTGTTTTGAAATAAAGAATACTCCCATTGTTCAACCAGCCACCCACTGTGTTGCCCGTTTCCCATTCATAGCACAATGCTGTAACTTCAAGCTATAATCCACAGGGATCTTTAAAAAATCCACTGTGTAAACAAGATGAAACGAGCCGATTTGAACTCATGTCATCTTGAGCACAAGGCACATAGCTCGACTGTTACACAGGGAGATCCCAGGCAATAAGTAGAGAATACTAAACAGTGATATAGAAGAAATGTTTAAATAAAATCTGTGATGCTGTGAATGTAACACATCCTCAGAATGAGACTTTACAAGAGTGTGTTTCGTTATCATTTGATGATTGATTTGAACGGCTATAAAGGCTTTTTTTAAATCTCAGAGTGGTACCTTTGATCACAAGAATTAAAAAGAAATTCTTTGAATGTTTCAGTCATCAGGTGTGACTCCATTCCAGCCTGACTAATCTGAATTTGACCATCTGTCCCAAATAAGATTGCCCACCTTTTGTCTGTAAAGATCACATATGCAGAGCCACTATTTTCATGCACAACAAGTCTTCACTTCTCACAGCTACTTTCATAGCTTTCTTTACATCTCACGACCATCACTTATCGCAACTAATATCACTTCTCAGACTTTATTCCTGATATCTACGTTCACTTCTGACTGATGAAGTGTGACTATTACCATCACAACTACTTTCACTTCTCATGCATTGACAGATAGCAGCTGTAGTAACACTGCCATTTGATGTCATTAAAACGCGGAGACAGATTGAATTAGGAGAACAACTGATTGGTAAGTCAGATATAAGTGTTCAGATCAAGACTTTTATTCCTAGCATATTTACAACCAAAAGAATGCGATTCAAATCTTTTTCTTTGATGTTCTTTGTTAGCTCTGATTTAGCTATGTTGATTATCATCTTCACACACAGAACATATGCATGTAATCGATAACTAAAAAAAGATAGTAGAATCCCTCTATAGTGCATTCTTTTATAAAAATGTTCCTATATAACAACACCTTTCAAAATTCCAAATCATATTTAATCTATATTGTTTGTACTGTATATAGCAAATATTTGTTATTACATAGGGTCTATATATATTTGGTCAGTTCAGACCAAGTTTTTATAACAAGATTCCACTGTACATTAGAAGTGCATAACCATCAGTTTCATTGGGTGGAATATTTCACTGGTTGGCGATTCAAGTTCTTGGTGTGCCACAGGCTGGGAAGCTGCGTGGTTATATAGTATCTCTTTGTTAATAAAAGGTAATACTGCTAGTAAAACTATGAAAATAGTACTCATGTGGGAAACAGGTAATGAAGTTCTACTGAATGCTGACTAATACCCTATCACTTTCGGAAGCTTACATAAAATAATATACACAACAAAACACAGGATAGTATCTCATATCCATATTTCACTCTGACATGTTTATTGTGGTGTAGTCCTTTCTACTTGTCATCTTTTTATGTTATGTACGTATCTTGATAAAGGCCTTTTGGTTCGAAATGCTGATTATGTCCTGTGTTTTGTTGTGTATATTATTTCACGTATGCATCCGACAGTGATAGTGTGTTAGTCGTCATTCAGTAGAACGTCATAACCTGTTTCCCACATGAGTACTATCTCTTTGTTAGTATTCTGGCCTATCATTCTTGAAAATTGTTTAAATATTGGTAGCTCATCCTATTCAGGACATAGCTATCAACCCAGCATTTTTTATGTGTAGTAATTTTCTGTGCAATATAAATATGTTCAGTAGTTTGCAATTGCTTTCTGAACGGTCCGGATGCACAATTGCCGTAGGCGTTATTCAAACTCGGTACCTTTGCTGTCACAGATGCACAATGTATCATGTCATAGAGTCACGTGTGTCTGTAGTAACAAGTAAATTATATCCTTATTTACAAATACTCTGTAGCTCAAGCTATAATTTCCAGCGCATAAAGGAAAATATTCACTTGTAAACAAGATGTAAAACAATATCCGGAAAGCAATGGCAAAACTACAGGAGTAATGTGCTTCGTAATTCTATTATGTATATTCTGAACAACACTATCACTGTACCTGCTCAAAATCCACGCTGAAAACATAATGAGAAATATAAAAGACGACACAACATTTGCTTTCTTTCAACCTCTTACCATCGGCTGTCAACAGATCCTAGAAATCAAATATACTGACGGCATTTTCTCTTAATAACAAAGATGGTCTAAAGCAAATTTTACTATCCACAAAAAATACAGTGAAGCCAAAAACCTGTTCTCAAATATGAAGAAAACAAAAATTATGACACCAGATAAAGTGAAATCAAAGATAATAATTGACAATTTCAAACTAGAGGATGTAACAAATTTTGAGTATTTGGGCGCAAACATAAATCGTTCATGAGACTTCACTGTAGAAATCAAGAGAAGAATTGTAATGGCGATATTGAAACTTGCCCAAATGAAAAATCTTTGGTAAGGTACCAACAACATAGCCAAACTGTGTGATCAGAATGTATTTTCAGTGGCATTATATGGTTGTGAGGCATGGACAATAAATTAAACAATAGCAAAGAGAATTGCTGTTTTCGAAATGAAATGCTACAGAAGAATTTTACATATTCCATGGACAGCTAAAAACACAAATCAAGAAGTGTTAATATTAATAAATGTTGAAGATGGCTGGCTCCTTAAAACATCATAAGAGGAAAGCTGAGTTTTTGTGGTCATATAATGAAACATAACAGCATGGAAAGATTAATATCCGAATGCAGAGTTAACGGTAACAGAGGAAGAGGACAACATGATATATCAGATTGTTTAAACATGTCTCTAGCTGCACGTCAACTCGCTCAGAATTTTAGAGTGTTCAGAGAGTCCATATGGAAAGCTGCATTCTGGAAAGAATATATCACATGATGCTGGGGCCTAATTTTGAACCCATAACCTCATGAATGTAAATACAAATGGTTTGAGCAATTTACTATTGGAATCACACTAAATGAATAAAATGGAAGGCTTGAAAAGATATAGGACCACCAATAAGAAACTCATGGAAAGAGCTAAATGTACACAAGTAGATAATTAAAGTTTAAGAAATGGTGCTGGAAAATAAAGACACATTATGTGGCAAATACCTGGTACAAATATAATATCTTAGGGACTATAATTTTCATCATTGATTGTCTCTCTCTCATGTAAGTAAAAAACAGGCACAACTTTTTTTCTTCTAATCTTCAGCTACTGAATTCTAGTCATGTGTCATCAATTTAATTTAGTTCCTTAACTAATTCTAGTCCTGTGTCATCAATTTAATTCCTTAACTAATTCTAGTCATGTGTCATCAATTTAATTTAGTTCCTTAACTAATTCTAGTCCTGTGTCATCAATTTAATTCCTTAACTAATTCTAGTCATGTGTCAACAATTTAATTTAGTTCCTTAACTAATTCTAGTCCTGTGTCATCAATTTAATTTAGTTCCTTAACTAATTCTAGTTCTGTGTCATCAATTTAATTTAATTCCTTAACTAATTCTAGTCATGTGTCATCAATTTAATTTAGTTCCTTAACTAATTCTAGTTCTGTGTCATCAATTTAATTTAATTCCTTAACTAATTCTAGTCCTGTGTCATCAATGTAATTCCTTAACTAATTCTAGTCCTGTGTCATCAATGTAATTCCTTAACTAATTCTAGTCCTGTGTCATCAATTTAATTTAGTTCCTTAACTAATTCTAGTCCTGTGTCATCAATTTAATTTAGTTCTTTAACTAATTCTAGTCCCGTGTCATCAATTTAATTTAGTTCTTTAACTAATTCTAGTCATGTGTCATCAATTTAATTTAGTTCGTTAACTAATTCTAGTCATGTGTCATCAATTTAATTTAGTTCGTTAACTAATTCTAGTCATGTGTCATCAATTTAATTTAGTTCGTTAACTAATTCTAGTCATGTGTCATCAATTTAATTTAGTTCGTTAACTAATTCTAGTCATGTGTCATCAATTTAATTTAGTTCCTTAACTAATTCTAGTCCTGTGTCATCAATTTTAGTTCCTTAACTAATTCTAGTCATGTGTCATCAATTTAATTTAGTTCCTTAACTAATTCTAGTCCTGTGTCATCAATTTAATTTAGTTCTTTAACTAATTCTAGTCCCGTGTCATCAATTTAATTTAGTTCTTTAACTAATTCTAGTCATGTGTCATCAATTTAATTTAGTTCGTTAACTAATTCTAGTCATATGTCATCAATTTAATTTAGTTCGTTAACTAATTCTAGTCCTGTGTCATCAATTTTAGTTCCTTAACTAATTCTAGTCATGTGTCATCAATTTAATTTAGTTCGTTAACTAATTCTAGTCATGTGTCATCAATTTAATTTAGTTCGTTAACTAATTCTAGTCCTGTGTCATCAATTTAATTTAGTTCGTTAACTAATTCTAGTCCTGTGTCATCAATTTAATTTAGTTCCTTCACTACTGAATCAAAGTCATGTTTCATGAATTTCATTGACATCTTCAACTACTGAATTAACCATTGAAATTACAGGTGGATTGAAAGAATCAACTTCTACCTGGAAGATCATTGTAAAAATCTATTCTAGTGAAGGATTTAAGGCCTTGTTCACAGGTAGAGCCTAACACATTTGTTTTTGTTGGGATATGCCGTATATTTCAGTGTATAAGCTGAAAATGTTTGTATTTTTTCAACTGTTGATTAGGGGGTTCTGGCTTATGCAAGTTTTTTTTAAATTTGAGGTAAAAACACAAAAAACAAGAACATACAATAATGTCAAATACCTGTAACAAAAGAAAATAATTGAAGGTACCAGTACAGTGATTCAAATCCTTCGAAGCCTGAATTCTACTGGTAAAACGACATCAGATAGACTAAATCTGTGATGCCACAATTAATAGGCATACCAGGAATTTGCTCCTCGCTGTCTGAAACTTGGCCTATCTAACCAATGAACGTCAATGTCACTTATGATGTTATATGTGGTACGCAAATCACGTAAATTGTGCATATTTCCATCATAAATATGGTTGTATCTTCAGTGTACATACTAATAATATCCATTGTGAACAAGTTGTCTCAAAACTCCGCAAAATGTAAAAAGTTTTCATGACAAATCAGCAACGTGCTATTCTCGTGATTTAAATACAAATAGGAAGCATGAACTCTGAAATACGCAAAGGTCACAGCTTTAGATTAATCCGTGGCAGACTCAAAATAGAATATGGATCCCAGTGAAAAAAGTAAAAAACCGACTGCCTGCGATTCTAGTGGTCAAATGGTGAAACGCTTAAACAAATACATTTGTGTTTTTAGCTTTTTCTACAACTTATGTGCAGGTTTGTGGACAAAAATTATGTCTGTTCATAAAACGATTTCATCATCTTACTGAAGTAACAAAGTCCACAGATTTTTGTCACTGGAATGCAAGATCTTTTAATCTTCAAGTGAGCACCCTGATCCGAATATTTCTGTGAGTTACAATTAATCCGTTCTTCCACATTTCCCGCTTAGACTTTACTGCATGCTGAAGTGCGCTGTAATTTCATCGGAACCCTGTGGTAAGATAATTAGTAACTATTAACTATTATTCACTAGGTTTATTGCGCAGATTTGTATCAGAACGCATGGACACCAAAAACAAACAATTAATTCATGCCCAATTAAACTCCCCCAGCCGCTTTCATAAACGTTTGAATTAAAACCTCCGCCGAAGACGGATGTGTCAGGCCATTGGCGCAAATAAAACGGCGACACAACGCATTTCCATTTTCTGGACTACATCCTGCTGGAAATCTAGCAGGACCATGATCCAGCTAGATCCAGTTGGAGTTTGAGAATGAACGCAGAAGAAGAAGAAGAATTAAAACCGATAGGCGACTACCCACTTTAAAGTTGCCCGAGGGAAAAAATACTGGTTCTTGTGAGCTCCAATGAACAGGTACCCGGTAATTATTACAATAGTGACTGTTTCTAGCCAGTATTCCTTCCTCATTTTGAACATTTAGATAGCTCTAAACACTCTTGGTACCTGGCGGTCACAGATTTGGACTCCACAGTATTTCTATCCCGGCCTATACATGGGTTTTCAACTTCTGTCACATTTTGGAGATTGAAGAAACTTACATATGCTTATCATTTCCATCACAAGATGGTTATTCTTGTGCCCAATTCATCCTTCTATGTTCGTCCCTTGATTCCAAATGAATGCATTCCCAATACCACTGATTAATCTTATGCAGTAGCATCCTCCATACTATAATTTGTTCTTCTCGTTCGCATCTTGATAAATAGGCAGGTTGCATGATACCATGGTTGCTGGTTTGCCTCGGCCTGGTATCTCTGGCTTTATCACCTGGGCATGTTTAGACAGGACTGTGGTCCTGCTCGATATTAGGGATGTCCCTACCAATCTTAGCTTCCACCCTCTGTTGGCTGGTCTAAGCCACAACTCCACTTCAAGGAGTTGGCCTAGATGGGGGTTAAGAAACTAAAGAAGATTTTAGTATCTAAGATATTATATTTACAAAAGAATTGGGAATATATCATGAAAACCGAACAAGTAGATAGAAGTTAAGATTTATGGTTTTCAGATGTAGCTTACCAAAGAATTGAGAGTATTTCATAGACTAGTTCTGGCAGGAATTAGCAATGAAGAGGGAGCTATTGAAAGAGAAACATACAGGTAGTTAAAAATATACAGTGGAATTCCTCTATAACCCATTCTTTTATAACAAATTTCTCTATATAACACTTTTCTTCTTCTTCACAGTTCATTCTCAAACTCCCGCTGGATCTCTCTTGCAGCAGGACCATGGTCCTTTTAGATTTCCAGCAGGATATAGTCCAGAGAATGGAAATGCTCTGTGTTGTCGTTTTATTTGCACCAATGGCCAGACACATTCATCTTGGCGTAACACTTTTCAATCACTAATTATGTTTATTGTATATTGTTTGTACCTTGTATAATGAATTTCTGTTATTACATACATATTTTGTCGGTCCGGACTAGGTTGTTATAATAGGATTACACTGTATTTTTAACACATAAAGAGATGCAGCATCATACTAAGAAAAGTCAGATAGCAGGTGAACAAAAGGAAGACCATCAGTAAATTTTATGTCTGTCATCAGTTTATATTTATCATGACAGTCTACTTAAATTCATTTAGTAAAGCAAAATGAATTAAACTGGTTACTAAAAACACGTACCTTGCCTATGAATAAAAATATATAACAAAGTATACAATAAAACTACACAGGACAAATCTCAACGTATAGGTCCAAATAGGACCTTTTTCAAGACACAAATAACTAATAAACTCAATTAATGAACTGTTATCAGATGACATACCTGAACTACATTCGCTATTTTCTTTTAACATTTGTCCTGTGTAGTTTTATTGTATGTTTTTTTATATATTTTTTATTCATAAGCAAGGTAAGTATTTTTAGTAACCAATTTAATTCATTTTGCTTTACCATTTGTTTGTTCGGTTACTGCGGCACCCTCCACTTTGTCAGACACCTACCGACCATTTTTAATTTATATCCATTTATGTTTTATAATCCTGTACAACAGGTTTGCCTCCGAGACTTATGAAGGTTGCCCCAGCTTGTGCAATCATGATCAGCACCTTTGAGTACTTCAAGCGTTTCTTTGCATCTCGCAAACAGCATCACCACTCTAGCAGTTCTGACGAATGAGATTCTCATCTTGAACTAATTATGATTTTGCTGTATTCTCAGTCATTATGGTTAAGATATTATGTTTGTTTGATTGCTGTTCTTATAAGTACATAACCAAGAATATTAATTTTGTAAGCTTAATAAATTTGTTGTAGAAACTTGTAATATAATAAAAGGTACTGTACAAGGATCAGTGGCCAGGTTTCTGCAGAACAAAAAGCTAACATAATTAAACAGAATTAAATTCCTATAAAAACACATATTCCAACACAGCAACCAACGTTCTATGTGTGTGGCGATGAGAGCCCCTGATATGCGTGCTACACACTGAGTGGTGGGTGAATGTTCAGAGCGTTGCATGCAAATCGCTATCCTTAGTTACAACATTTTAAATCTCAGACGGAAGCTCAGTGCAATAACATTAAATTTAAAAGTCGAACTGTTGTCACGTGATTTGATCACTGATCCCTGTATTTAACCTAACAAAACATACTTGTCTTTTGTGTAGGGTGCACTGGGGTTGGCATTTATAAGCAGAACTAACTGTAATGCAATTATCATGTAGGTCATGCAGACAAGGTTATCGCATCAGGGTAAACAAATTTTGTCAAACCTCTTGATTCATGTCCTTGTGGAGCTCATGGACCTGGTTGAAATCCTGTCTGAATTTCTGATGTTTTCAATAACTCATCGATGCTTCTTTAATTATATCCATTTACCCATGTTACATATGAAGCAACTGTTTATGTTTCTTATTTATGTTTACAAGTAGGCGTAATGGTCCTTGTAATACTAATACTCACTGGTATGTACAGTGGAATCCTATTATAACAAATTGGTCGGGTCTAACAGAATATGTGCATTATAACCGAAATTTGTTATACACGGTTATGACAATTATTAACATACTTTATGCCCTTTTCAATTAGTTTCCCTTTTGCATTGTTTTTCCATGATGTAATCACTGCTTGTCAACTAAGAGAATAGTGTATAAATGTTCTGTTACTCACCTCTCCTTCAAGTATCAGTTGTTTCTTGTGAAACAGATAGTCTCAAGTCTCACTGCCAATTACATGTACTTTCTCCATAATTTAATGATTTTTTTTTCAAACAACCAAAATTTAATTTAAGCTCATTATGGTCTAGGCTTTTAGGAACTCTCTTTTTTCAATAAGAATAGATTGTGTTTCCCCGACACTGAAGTTTTTTTAAAAAAGTCAAAAGCGAGCATTGTGTATGTACTTAAAGGTGAATGGAATAAAAAGTCACCTGCATAGACAGTGGCTATTGACATAAAGTGACAAATTAAATTACAGGAAAAGACTCACTTTAAAAGGATGGGTTGGATAGAATAACAAGAACAAGACTATATTCGACACATGACCGTTGGCAAACCTGTAACAAAAAATTAGTAGCGTAATCCCATTTAGGATGTAGCTATCAACCCAACATTTTTTGGAAGTAGAGATATTTTTTCTGGGGCATACCTGTACAGTACGAATAGGGTGTTGGCCAAATGCACTGCCAATAAATGTGTCATGCTGTTTCTTTGTGTGTGTCTTACCAGCACATGGTGTGAGTTTTTTGTCCACCTTTTCAAACACACATTCAACCAAACGTTCAGAGACTATCTTTTTTTCCAAAAAGAAATTGTAAATACCCGGTAGTTCGTTATGCAGGGATTTTTGTATAAATCCATGTGTATAAAAAGTTTTTAAAAATTAAGACAGAGTTAAAATAATTGGGAAATTTTGAAATGTGTCACTAAAGAGGGAAATTCGTTAAAACGGGAGTCTACTGTACCAGTGTTAAATATTTGTGATTCTCCAGGAATTTACATATCTTTGTAGTGTGTGTTGTTTGCTGTGTTGAATGACTGGTCCATATTGATAATAACATAAAAATAAATATAATGGAAGTTTTGACTAAAATCGCATATTTTTTAGGGATGAGGAATGGTCGAATGAGGAAAACATGGTGACTCTGGTTGCGAGGCAAATAGGTACCAGCTTAAAGGACCTGGTTCAAATCCTATCAGCTGCCTTCCTCCACTGTTTCTTACAAGATTGTTTTAGATAGGGAGTTGTTATCAGATGACATGCATAAACTACATCAGCTTTTTGCATTAAACAGTTGATATAAGTGATTCTTTGAATCATGCACAAGCTTTATTTTATTTATGACATATTTGTTTGAAGAATCAAGGAAAGGAATTCATGCTCAGTATTTCATTGAGGCTTGGTCAGGAACATGGTAAATTCCCTTCTAGAGCAGGAGACTGTCAAGTTAATGATATTGAACACATGTTAGCATCGTGACAAGGAACCATGTGTGGTGTAACAAAATATGTTCTCTAACACGACCTCATTTATGTGTTATCCACTAGTTGTTTCAATATCTTGCACTGCCTAAAGGAACACAAACTTTCTCAGGTTCATGACCCAGTAATGTGAACTTCTGACACAGAAAATGGATATCTGACACATAACACAATACAGTGGAATCCCATTACAAAAACTTGGTCCTGACTGGCAAAATATTATGTAATAATAGAAATTTGTTATATACAGCACAGACAGTAAAGAATAAATATAATTCAGGATTTTGAAAAGTGTTGTTATATAGGGAAATTTGTTATAAAAGGATGCGCTATAGAGGAAATTCATTGTACAAACCTGACATGATGTAACAAACTTCTAACAACCAAAACAGATCTGGCATGGAAAAAAGTACGAGATACAGAATAAACAAGTCACACACACAAAATAAAAACAAGTTCTCTATTAAAATAATCATAATTTAATATCCTATGTCAAAACATGTGATCTATTGTGCAGAAATAATTTGATTTGTGTACAAGAATTCACCACAGGCTCACAGCAACTTCATACCATAACATTGAAGAATGGAAGTGAAGACTAGTAACATGACATGAACAATTTTCATCTATTGTTGCTATGTTAACTGTAATGAGGACATCTCGAGAATAGGAATTTGGTATCAAATACCTCAGGGTCTGCCAGGTCAGATATCAAGTTTGAAATGACTGGTATCAATACAAATGGTCGGCATATATAGTTACTTCCAATGGAGTTGATAACACTCATTCGCACCTGCAAAATCAGAGTGATCCAAAAATGCCATGCTGAAGTCTGATGTGTCAGATCAAAAGGCACAGTATTATATTTTTTAGATTATGTCCTGCTAATCTGCAGGATGGTACCAAAACAGACTAAATTAATTTACAAACTGTTACGCATTGATAAAAAAAAATACAAGACCAAATTGATCACTGATTCTTTCATCACCAAAGTTACTTGCTAATGGTTGCAATATTTGATAATATGGTGAAAATTCTCAGATATGCAAACATGACTAAGCTTTACAAATACATTATTTTTATATTTCTGTTTTTTTTTGTCTCGCAGGTACAGTGCCATGCTCCTATTTTAGTTCCTGAACCCACATATTTATTTCTATTAACACTTTAAGATCAATTTCAACGGTCGCAAATTTCTGTTATAGAACCTTGGTAACCAATTTCGTCAAAACCATTATGATACTTCGGAAATACGGCAACCGTAGCAATACTGTTACTAAAAAATAGCTCTAACTGGAAAGTAGGTTTCTCCAAAATGGCAGCACCCATGAAATACAGTATATAGACATGCTCATTGATATTAAATGTGAATAAATCCGAGATTTTGAAGATGAGATTTTATGATTTTATAGAAATTAATGTAAATTTATGCCTAGCATTATAATAAGTTGGATGTTGCACTTGAAATAACTACAAATTCATTCAGAAAGCACAAACATTCAGTATGACACAGAAATTGTGTAGGCCTTTGAGCAAGTTAGATTATATACAGATTTTTAAAGATGATGTCTAAAAAAATGTGCGTACATCCTTAGTAATGGGAGGTAAGTATGCTCTGAACTGCCCGTTAGCAAAGCGTTAATTTATTTTAGTCATCTTTTAATTGCATTTCTAAGCCTGAGTTATCCCTATTGTTTGCTAGAAATTCTGAATCAGGGTCATTTTGGATTGTGATATCATCAGCTACATCTGTGGTTTGGAAGTGTTCATTGAACAAAATACAATAAATCAGAACTATTAGCGCTAAATAATATCAATCTTACCACAGATACAGCCATATTGGAAAGTCTTTTTTTTTAATAAACAGGAAGCCCAACATAAAATAATACGGCTGGAGAGGCTGTAAAATTTTCCACAAAATAGTAACACCCACAGACAGCAAAAACTGCAATGAAATTTTTTCTCAGTGGCAACAAGTGTTAAACATCGCCTGTTATGGACACTTCAACAATATATTAATTTATAAGTTAATTATGTGCTGTAAAACTATCATACTTGTGTTTAGATATTTTGTCATCTGCTCTATGTGGCACCCCCACCTATAGACTTGACTAGAGTACAATATCAGTTCTGTTAGTCAACTTTACTACAGCCCATGTATCCTCATGAGTGATTACAGTGGAATCTCTCTATAGCACATTCTTTTATAACAAATTTCCCTATATAACAACACTTTTCAAAATCCCAAAGTCCGTACCAAGTTTTTATAACGGGATTCTACTGTAGCATCTTTCAGCAGCTAGCTCAAGGTATGCATGCTATGGTCCCAGCAACTTTTCCAGTTATATTTATTCTATAAATAACCAAATGGTCGGAGGGTAGCCGACAAAGTGGAGGGTGCCGCAGTAACCGAACGAACAAATAGTATATTTGTTATATTTATTCTATATTGTTTATACTGTATTTTAAAAATTAATTTAGATTCACTTGTGTTCCCTACCAGATGCATGTTTTTGGTTTTTGCAAAATAGTAAAACTTTTTCCAAAAATATGATAACAAACTAAATCTGTTTTTTTAAACAGCTGCTAGTAAAGACAGAAAACAAGATATATTTTATGATAATGATAACAGCATATATTATCCTCCCGAAAACTAACATCAACACATAGTACCATAATTGTGACTGTGTTTTCTTTATTTAAAAAAAAAATGTGTTTCCTGGATCTCAAAGTCATTCTCTATTTCCATGGTTGGGGGTGTTGCTATCAATCTACAGGCTCAATATCAATTATGTTGTTTGTCTGTCACCAAATTGTACTTTCTTGATATGTAGTGTACTTTAAAGAAACTGCACGATTTCATATTTATTATACAAAATGATTCTGGCCATACAGTCTCTGTGTGCTTAAAATTTGGCCAACATCAGATCCTCCAAATAGTTACTACTTTCATGACATTTATACAAAATGATGAAACATGCCGTCTACATTTAAAGACTCTTTCTAAGTTTCTGTATTTCTTGTGTTTGTTACTTGATGTCTACACCAAACAAGTCTTGTGGATGAACTCCACCTTCTAATTAACAGGCTTCTCCACAAAACATTTTACATGCTTGGAACATGAATTGGAGCATGAAATTAAAGAAAGTTCCGAAGACACCCTCCTTATTGCACATAGGAGAATCGATGATGGGTAATGCATAGGAGACAACAACTTTATCACTTGCGTTTCCTGGAAATTGAAACATGCATACTGGATGATTCATATGGGACTGAGCACTAAATGTACACGAACGACAAGTTACATGTATGATACAATTGAATAAAAAAATATGTAAAAATAATTTTATCCATGATAAATACTTCAAAGATGTTGGAAATACATACTATCTTGGCATAAAGCTTGCTGAACCAGAAAGCAAGAAATCAAACATGAAAGTACCACCAAAGTCTTATGTAGTAGCCAGCCATCTGTGCAAATAAAATGTTAGATACAACCCACCTCTGTTCTCTGGACAACATGCTGGAAATCTAATAATATCATTGTTCTGCTATAAGTGAGGTGCAGCGGGAGTTTGAGAACACAAAAATAGTGAAAGCGTTGTTATTACCATCAGTTACACCACCAACATACTAAATTAGAGATTCATGTCTAACCGTACCTAGACTCTAGAGATATGCATTTTCTTTGAAACATTCTACGTGGATAATATCAAGTTTCACATCTTAAACACTAATTGCATGAAATTTTATATTGTATATAACTCTAGCTGACATGTTTTTTTTTAACCGTTCTTGTAGTGGGGCAATAGTCCTTCTAGGTTTCCAGCAGAATGTAGATCAGAGAATGCATATGTATGTTAAGTATGAAGAGTTCAAAAGGGCATAATAGAGGAATTACTTCAATGAACTCTGGCTTTATCATATGTACTCCACCCCTCACACAGAAGTGGCACACCACTTGCAATGAGTAGAACTCACAGCATGTAAAGATCCAAGTGGTAATTCCCAGCGCCACTGGAAAAAAAATGCACTTTGTAAACAAGACATCACAACCTGGTATCGAACATGCGACCTCTTACATACAAGAGAAATGATATAATTACTATGTCAGGGAGATCCCTCATGAAGTGTGAAGCCCTGTGTGAATGAACTTGCGTGCTGCCATTCAAATTAGTTTGATTGTGTCTTCACAAAATCTGATTTTTGTTTGTTTGTTACTGTCTCACCATAGCTATGGATGAATACCAAACTGACTCCCATATAATCTTATCCAGCCAATAGGCTGAAAGCAACACAGATGTGTACCGGGACATGGAAATATTCAAAATAAAGTCTATGGGGCAGGTTAAAAAATGTATACAATTAACAGCAATATTTCCACCAATATCAACATGTATGAGTACCATTCTGTTTATTCTTCATCATCCTTAGTTTTGATCTGTCTCCTGTCTGTCCTGTTTTTCTTTCCCGCAAACCTGTATTGTCCTTAATCCGGTCCCTATCATGTTTTCCCTGCAGGTTGTTACCACCCATAGATGTATTGTCAGAAATCCCAAATATTTCATCAATAGAGGGCACTGTTTGTATCTGCGGACCTATTGATGACCAAATATAGCATAATCGTGGTTCAGGACTGACTGTTTTGTATGGTGCATCTCGTGCTCGAAAGTAATCTGAAGGAGCATGACATACGAATTCCATATATTCCATCTTGCGAGGCAAATCCTCTTCTGGTCCTGGAGAAGAGTAAAATAATGAAGTAGTTCAATAATATAAACATTTTAAACTCACCAAATAAATGGATTGAAATTATCTAGTCTACAAGAGGGCCACAAACATCAACACAGGAATACGGTATGATTATTAAAGGAAAAGAATTGGTTACCACTCTATATCTCAGAACAGGACACAGCCGATTACACAGCTACATGTATAAAAAAATTTTAATTGGCAGTACAGCCTTGAGAACAGCTGCCACATAATGCAGAACATGTACTTTAAGAATGTCCTGAATACGACAGTCAAATACTTGTCTAGAAAAACAGCACTGGAATCACAAGCTCCATGAATCTTTAATATCCAGCTGTATTTTCTTGTTCTACTCTACAAGTATGTGCTTATTATTATTTCTCAACACCTGATAGAGTATACAGCAGAAAATCTGCTAAATTAAGAATCTAGTTTGTAAAAATGAACTTACAACAGATAAAATTAAAGGACATATTAAAATGATGATGCTATTTTGTGATTAAATTAAACATTCCCAGTCACCTGGCATCAGTTTTAACACATTTTTGACTAGCAATCCAAATCCAGACCATACTTGTCTACTATTACTAATTGTGTTTCGAAATTTTCAAACAATTAGTGCTGTCTTTTAAATATGACACACCCCTTTGAAATTATAAATGTCACAATGATCGTTGGTGATATATGAATGCATTTTTAGACCTCAAAAATGTTGAGAAAAAAAAGAGTCAGAATTGTAGAGTGGAATCTCTCTATAACACATTCTTTTATAACAAATTTCTCTATATAACAACACTTTTCGAAATCTCCAATTATATTTATTCTATCTTGTTTGTACTGTATATAGTGAATTTCTGTCATTACATACCGGTACATATTCTGTTGGTCCGGACCAAGTTGCTACAATTGGAATCCACAGTATATAACCTTGGTGACCACCTTCAACAATTGTCATTGTAGTACTTTATCATTGCAGCATTACTAAGAATACGGTAGCTCATCAGAGATGCAACAGGATTCCAATGTATTTCTTATAGTGCTGGCTGCCATTACACATTACTTTCAAAGTATCAAACAAACTCACATGTGAAGAATTCTGAAAGTCATTAACACTTCTTCTGCCACGCCTATTTAATCCAAGCGTTTCCCAATGCCTCACCATTTTTTGTATACAGATATAATGTGTTTTACAAGTGATAATTTTAAGAAATCATTTTAAAAAATCAGCCAATAACAGTCTTTGAAACTTTAAGAAACGTTCAGACAAGAATAAGTTTTCTGAAAAATAATCTCAAGTGTTTAGCAAAAATAATTTCATTTCCAATTATCTTATGCATGATCTTGCCTAGCAACAACAAGGCCATGCTTTTATTTTTTGAGAGGGGCATGCATCACCATTTGCTACTAGACACATAAAACGTGTATCAACCTATGATAACCATTACTTGAATTATAGTCCCGTTCTGTATCTGAATCTAAGTCCATTTGATCACTGTTATTAACTAAAACTTCAGAATTAGAATCAATTGTGACCAGACATCATCGGCTATATCATCCATTTGAAGAGCTCATTGAAAAACCGCAATAAAATCATTAAATTTCCAATTATCAGCGTTGAATCAATCCAATAAATGGCTCCACCATTTTGAAATATTAGTAATAAACGAGAAGTTCCACATTGAACAAAACACGTGAAAAGTCAGCAAGTTTCCACCTGAAAAAATGTCATATTAACTGACGACAAAATTCGTCCATGGCAGTGAAAGTGTTAGAATGATTCACACACAAACTATGCCAAAACACTACAGTAGAATCCCTCTATAGTGCATCCTTTTATAGTAAATTTCTGAAGAAGACATGAACCTACCACCATCTGGCACAGGGAAGAACAAGTGAAAGCTCGCAACACTGGGGATCGGATAAGTTAGTAAGTATAACAAATTTACCTATATAACAACACTTTCAAAATCCCCAATTATTTTTATTCTATATTGTTTATAAGGTTTTCTAACTTATGAAGTTAGAAAACTAAAAAAATTACAAAGCAGCTGGCGATGATGATACAACTATTTTAAAGATGCTTGCCATTATAAATGAGGTTTGGAGGGAAGAAAAACCGCCTCAAAAATGGAAAGGCAGAGTCATAGTAAATTACCAAGGAATTACTCAGTGCCAGGAAAAATAGAAATAAAGTATGCTGCTAGAGATGCTTTAGGGACTGGTAGATGAAAAAATTAGAGAAGAGCAAGTTGGATTCAGACCAAAATTATCATGTATTGATCAAATTTTTGCCCTTAGAACAATTATCGAAGTATTAGTAGAAATGCAATCTCCACTTATTATCTACTTTATTGATTTTCAAAAGGCATATGATAGTCTGCAATGGCCAACACTCTGGAAAATCCTTGCCAATTACGGCTTCCCATCTAGACATTTATATGTAATCAATGCTTTATATTACAACTCAAGATGGTGTGTTAAAACAAACAAGAGTAAGATTGAATGGTTTTATGTAGAAACAAGAGTAAAACAAGGCTGCATTATGTCACCATTACTTTTAGCTTGGCTATAAAAAATTATGCCTGAAATGAATATTTTGGTATAAAATGGAGATAGAACTCTTAGTGATCTGGATTTTTCAGATGACTTTGTGTTATTAAGTTCAACCCCTGATAATGCACAAGATATGCTGAATTGACTTTGTCATCTTTCAGAACAAATTGGCCTTCATGTCAACATTTTCATGAGTAAGTTAATGAATTTTACTAAATGTAACTTTAAAATCACCCTCAACAGAGAGAAACAATTCAGACAGTTGATAACTTTCCTTATTTAGGCAGCAAAATGATACAAGATTAAGATACAACGAAAGTGATTTCTACCAGAATTGCGTTGGCATCAAGTGAGTTCCACCAACTAACAAACATCTGGAAATAAAAAACAATAAAAAAGCGTACCAAACTATGACTGTTCAACTCCAATGTGATATCTGTGTTGACAATATGGTTGCAAAAGTTGGAAAATGAAAGGCACTGCAGAAGAAATTTAGCTCATTTGAAAATAAATGTCTAAGAAGACTCTTAAATATTGGTTGGGAAGAATTCAAGTCAAACATGCAAGTTAGAGAAGACAGCAATATGTTTCTACAACAATAAGAAGAAAACAATGGACTTATATTACCAGACAAGTACTTAGAATGAATGAAAACAGACTGTCACTACAAGCATTAAAATGGGTACCAGGTGGCAAAAGAAAAATGGCCAAGAGAGACTCTTCACAGAACAACCATCAAAGAGGGTATAACTATGGGTCTCAACAACCTACAGGAATTACACACAGTAGCATCACATCTCTCAAACTGGAGAGCTCTGGTTTCTGCCTTATGCACCATGTTCAGCTCTGAAGGAACATAGAGATTTTTGCTTAAACTGTATATAGTGAATTTGTTATTGCATACATATTTTGTTGGTCTAGACCAAGTTATTATAACAGAATTCCACTATATTCACTGTCAGTGAATCCATATTGAAGTAGCATAGTATCTCAGATGTGCAAAAATGTTTTAAAAAAGACATAGCGGCAGGGGGAAAAAAACAACTTTCCCGGAAAGAGTTTATCATTAAAACAAGATTGCTAAAGGTTATGGAAAATGGTATTTCTAACTGAAATTTGCACACAAAATAGACAGGACATGTATCACTAACCAAGAATATATGTACTTGGGTCAAATTTATTGGTCGGTGAGTGAACTGTCGGCAATAACCAAGTGATGACAGCACTTTTCTCGTTGTACTGGTCAGACAGGAAACCGCGAAGTTGTGCATAAAACAAACTTCCATCATGGTCCACTAATGAGACCACATCTCCTGCCTGGAAGTACTGGTCCTGTCAATGAATAAATAAGAATTGACAATATTAAGATAGTTTTAACTTCTTCATTCCCCTGTCGGTTATATGCTGATATGGATTTTTCAAATAAACTGTATAGTGGTCACAAGCACAGAGTGATGGCAGTAGAGCTTGTCCATCAGAGCTGTTTCATGTGGCCACAATTTTCTTCATGTTATACAGTCAGATTGGCAGAATTTGTTTTGTTTTGTCTGCATAATATCCACAGGTGCACATATCGAGTCACCAAACCCAAACGTCATACACCTATGTTGTTTAAGTTTGCCGTGGCCCGCCAGTCTATTGTCTTTCCCCAGGTGAATGACTGTTGATTGCATTCACACGTGCCGTTAAGCGTAGGGGTGGTATCTTAAGCTGTCATTTCAAGGCCAGATGTGTCGCCGAGGTTGCATTTAGTCCATGTTTATTCAAGGTTATCTTGATGTTTTCTATCCACTGTTTTCTTGGTCTACTTTGGACCCGCCAGTTCTCAATCTAAAATTGATTGTTCCTTTATTCCAAGCCTGTAGATAGCATTTGTTTAGGCTGCATCTGTTGAGTTATATTTCATGCCCATACAGTTTTTTGATGACCTCCTCCTCCCCCTCCCCCAACCCTGAGTAAGTTGTTTCTTCTTGCAGTGAGTTGAGAGAGAGTTCGGAGTCTTCTGAGTATGAAATAACAAAGTTCTTGAGAAACCATCCCATTGCACATAGGAAGTAAAATCAAATCTCTTCTCCGGGGGGGGGGGGGGGGGGGGGGGGGGGGGGGGAGGAGAAAGACCATCCCATACAAGGTGCGTCCACAGGTTGTGGATCGTGATCGTGGAACAGCCTCCAGATATGGAGCCCCCATATCTGGTGGTTGGCTGCAATATAAGACAGATCTCTGGACGAATAATCCAGATTTCTGGACGAATAAGCAGTCGCTGACAAACTGGCGATGTTGCCCAACAGGACGGGGTGGGATATCAGGTGGCACTGATATCTCCACTGAAATACCCTATGTGTCTCGTGACAGGCAGCATCAAGCGAGTATGAGCTACTATAAGCTCAAGAAGAAATATAATGAAGAAGAAATCTCTTCTAATTCCTGGAGCAAATTGAAATGGAAACAACAATTTTTGGTAGTTATAATTACCGTTTACCTGTTGGCTACTGTTGCTTCCAGTTTAGAGTGCTATGATGATGACTGATCCCTGATGGAGTATGTGTTTATCATTTTTTAAATTCCCTTTGCCAAGCATAAGTTCACTTTTACTTAATATAAGGTAAAAATGAACAAGCTTATCAGTCTACTCTCCAGTTGTGACTTTGTCATGGCTTTCTAGCACACAAAAAGGTTGATACTCTCCTCGCAGTTCAATCATGGGCCTTGAAATGGCATCATCCTAGTAGATATGTGGTGGACTAGCCCAGGGGGTCGGCAACCTTTTGCTAACTGTGTGCCAACTTAAGGTTTCAAATTATTCATAGTGCCAACATCACATATCATTTTATACAAGTCGAGGCCAATATTCTTATTTTACCATATATTTTTTTAAATATTTTAATTAATTAATATATAGTGATGTTCAATAATATGTAAAGTTGTAAACAACATTAAGAGAAATAGAGTTTCTTGAAAGATTAAATTTTTTAAATTTTTATTATTAATGGGAGCTTTGCCCTCACATGGTCTTGGCCAATTGCTCAATATCGACAACATATGTTGTCACTTTGAGTTTGACACAATTTTCTGAATGTTCAGGCATTAGGCGAGTGCCGAAATGAGCGAGGAAACCCTGCTAATCGATTTATAATAAACTTTATACAGGAAACATGAAGAGTCTGCATGCCATTTGAAATTGCTTGGCGTGCCAAGTGTGGCACGCGTGCCATAGGTTGCCGACCCCTGGACTAGCCAACCCCATGCTAAACATCAGGTTCTATGGCAGGTAATCATGCCTATGGCAGATTACAACATAATATGTTGCTATCTCTTACTATTTCTTTCAGGCTCTCTGTATCACATATGCTACGCTATAACTGTTATGGACAAATAGTGTCTTATGTGATCAACAAATACTAAATGGATACTTCCTACTGTGATGACTGGGTGTTTTACCAACTCCAAACATATTATTTTACATGTCAACAATATTACCTAGCAAATCCACATCTGGTTCTACATCCTAATAAATCCATCCGAAAACATACCCCAAAACCAACCTCACCCTTAAACAGAGTCCACTAATCCAAGTATTTATCAGTATTGGCATTTGTAATTTAACACCAACTGTAGACACATACGGTACTTTAAAACTAACAAAATCAACACACTAAATAACACACCAATAGACAGATGTCTTTATATTATATAGGAAACTATTCTGTGAGCTACATTATAGGACTTTCCCAAAAAAATGATGTTGCACTTGAGAACACAGGGTTGTCAGACCATTAAATGAATTATAAGTGCATAGATAAGTTTTACTTCACTACTCGGGCAAGTTTTCTCATTTCTAGACAAATTTTAGTTCACCATCTGACGTATTCTAAGAAATTTTAGTTCACTTCTAGACTAAGTTTGAAAATCTTTCTTATCAAAAGTAAAAATAGTTGACAAACCTTATGGAAAACACTTTCTCCTGTCACTAATGTTGCTACTGCCGCTGGAGCTTTCATAGGTTGCTGCATTGAAAGAAAACAATATTTCAACTGAGAAATTAGTTCATCCACATTAGTTTAATGGAGGGAAGAGTACCTGAGAACAGGGCAGACCAAGAAGACGATGGACTGACGACATTAAAGATTACATGAATACATCGCTAGAAAAAACAAACCACATCGCCCAAGACAGAGGGGTTCAGAGAGTTCATTGGGAAGACCAAGACAGAGGGGTTCAGAGAGATCACTGGGAAGACAATGTTCTGGAAGGAATACGTCACATGGCACATTAGTTAGTTAGTTTGTTCCTTTGGTGCTAAGGGTGGCACATAGGGCAGAAGTTATGTTTCTCTATGTCGGCGGTTTGCTGCATGTTGTAGTTTTTAGGTGGTGTTAATACCCATTGTCATTGCCTCGTTCTTAATAGTGTTGTCCTGGGTCTTCCATGATTTCATTTTGCTGTTGCAGGCCATGACAAAGTTTGGTTGATAAGCCTATTCTTGTCTGATCTAAGCACATGATCTAAATACATCCACATACAGTCTACTTTATGATCATGGTTGATGTTTAATGACACTGACAATCTTTCACTCCACAACCATCTGGCTTTAGTATGTGACACTAGCAACCATTCCTTTCACCTGAATACATATGTTGTTGGTCTCGACCAAGTTGTTATAACGGCTATGTAGACAACTTACAGACCTTACCTGAAGTTGACAGCCCTTTAAGGTCTGTGCCTGAACAAAGCCCTTGGAGTGAAAGGTATGAAATACCAATATACATTCAGATCCATGTGAAAGGAATACTAAGCGAGGATGAACAGAACAGTGTGCAGCTAAGGACAGTCACCTTCAGTTTCCTGAAGATGAATACCCACAAGTCATATGGGTTAGAGTGTACACAATTGGGTCAGCACAGATTGCAGTGAAAATGGAGGTACAGGTGTATATATAGAATATCCACACAAGCCTAGACATATGATCACAGTTAAATTCTGCAATAATTATGATGCAGAAATCCAGGCAATTAGGGTGACAACTGAAAGACTGGACTGTTGAACTTCAACCCTGGCCCACAGCCCGTGGTATTCCTGACAAACACAAGGTCAGTGTTTCAAGTATTCCAGTCTGGAGAACTAACACTTAAAAAAACTACTTAATGAACTGTCTTACCAGAATAGGGTAACCATGCAGTGGATACCCTCTCACTGTGGAGTACCAGGAAATGAAAAAGCAGACCAACTGGCTAAGGAAGGTGCTGTTGAATACCAACCAGATTACTAATCACCTACCATCAGAAAAAACATGATCAAGTCAATAGGAAAGGCACAAACACCAACAGAAGATGACTATCACATTATGAACAGATCTGAACAAGTAATTATGCGCCTCAGAACGGGACACAACCGACTCTGCAGTCACATGTGCACAAAGTTCAAGATTGGCAACACAGCGTGCCAAACATATACTTCAAGAGTGTTCTGAGTATGAAAAGCTGAGGCAGACATATTGGCCAGAGAAAACACCACTTGAATCAAAGCTCTATGGGCCACTGTATGAACTACAAAAGACTGTTTTATTCAGGAGACAGAATTACAGATATAGACATGTTTCAAGTGAACAAAAGAAGTTATAATGTCATTCCACTGTACCACTATTACTACTGCTACTACAACCACTATAACACCAAAAACTGTACTACTGCTGCTGTTACTACAACCACACAAATTACAGCTACTAGTAATACTTCTGCAACCACTACAACTACCTGGTATAACTAACAACTCATACTTTTGTTACATAGAATCACTTCATAACTAATAACATTCGAGTAAAATGCAGATGCAATGTAGAAGTGTGATGCAAATGTGATTACACAAGCTGTAAGCATCCAATGTCCATAACATATCTGATTCAAACTGTTTGCTGTCTATGATAGCCTCAACATCTCTGCATCATTTCATAAGAAACAATTCATTTTGTCATTGTGTTAGGTATCAAAGTACTATGCAGCTGCATGTCTTTCTCTTTCTGTGACGTGTCCTTTGCAGAATGCTGTCCTCACTGCCACTCTGTAAGCCTCTCGGTTCTGAGTGAATTGAAGGATGAGGTACAAAATGCATTGTAAGCACATGGGAAGGATGTCTATTGACAATTTATGTGTACCTTTATTTCGGTTATGAACCAATGTTCTCTCCAGCAGTTTGTTATACCAACCATATTGTATAGCCTATAGTGAGTAATTATAATATCTATATAAAAATTGGTCCGGACCAAAAAAACATTTTATATAATAACCAACATTCACTATATACAATAAACTAAATGGGGGATTTTGTTCAAATGTATGCGTTATAAAGGAATTAGGTAAAAGTAAAGATTAGTTCTTCACTGTGCCATAAATAGCACACTGTTGACATTTTTAACTAGCTGACATCATAGATGTCCCTGGAACATCAATAATTCGTAGGGTTTGTTAAACTGTAACAATGTGAATAAAATGAAACACTCACCTTATTCAGCATTCTCTGTGGGATACACTTTTTAAAAAATTCCATAAATGAACTCCATGAATATTTCCGCTATTCTATATACTAATAATTTACACTAATTCTAAATACTAAACACTTATTCTAATCCTTAACCCCTAACCACTAATTCTAATGCAATCGTTTTCAATTAATAACATATCATTCGACCTCGCACGCTTTCTTCTCCATATATGAATTGATAGCGAAAGTACGGTCATATCTAACACATGCCATGGCTGTTCTTTTCGTCTGCTAATGTGGTATCACTGCACATGTCCCTTATATCTTCCTGCTATCGTATATAATATTAATTTACCTTCATTCTAAATACTAGAAATATTCTAATCCTTAACCCCTAACCCTAATGCAATCATTTTTTAAAATAAATATTACTTAATTTTACTTATATTCTAAACTCAATCATACAACAATAACGCTCTACACGGCAATCACAGGCGCAAGTAAGGTATAAAGTCTTCACTGTGACCTTTGCTCTAGTTTCGAGGTATTTCCTACCCTTTGGATATGCTAAGGTTAGGATAATTACAAATAGTATTTAGAATTAAGACAAATTTTATGTTAGCTAGTAGTCAATCACATCCCTCCCTCTCTCAGTGTGAATGTATCGTGTAAGTAACCAACAACAACATGCATAGCTGTTGTTGCGCTTAAGTTTATGGAAATCTATGACATCGCTAGTTAAAAGTGTAAACAGTGTGCTATTTATAGCAAAGTGAAGACGTATTCTTTACTTTTACCATTAGGGAATACCTCGAAGCTAGAGTAAAGGTCACAATGAAGAACTATACTTTACTTGCGCCAGGAATTATATATAGGCCTACTAAATAAATGACTAAGGATTAAACTACAACAGCAGACAGGATCACATGGTGACATGTCTGAACAATCCACACCTCTAATCTGGTTATGAAAGTTACAAGATAATTTGCAGTTGAGTAAGGAATATTTAAAAAATAGTGAAAACTTAGGAAAAAACATGACACAATTTCAATCAATTTTATCCAATACAGTGTGAGTGACACAGTATTTGGCGAGTATTTTCTTACACTAAAACCAGTATAATATATAAATATAAAATAATAAAACAGTATGCCTAAGATGTAGGCTATCTTAAGTTAAGTCACTTACATTCTTCTTAAAAATGACTCTTCGACCCTTCCCTTTTGTTGATAAGGTTTTATTTGAAGATTGTGTGGATTTCTTCGCTGGCTTAATCCTAGCGCTCTTACGCAAAACTGGAGCTCCGTTGCCATTTCCTGCAACACTAGATGTTGCAGCAACACAATTGTTATTCTTTGTACCGCCATTACCTTTAACGTTCAGCCCGACCTCAGCTTTAATAGTTGCGGTAATTGTGCTGCTACCTACAGAGGTGCCGTTAACTTGTTTCAATCCACACGAGTTACAAAGTACTTCGCCTTGCGAACCTTTCCTCCATATTGGAGATGATGTTATTTTGCATGATATACACACAGGCTTTACACCAAAAGGCATTTGGAGCAACGTTTTCCGAGATTCTGAAATGAACTAAGTATCTCGATCAATCATTTCTTGACCAATAACATAATAAATTAGCTCAACTGATTCTTTCTCTCTACTTCAGAGGAAAGATAACTCTCTATGATTTCTCTTGGAAAAATATTGGTCTGGATTATTTATTTGTGTCAATATTTATTCACTGTGGTGAAATGTACTACGTTTTTAAAATAAAAATGTACAATATTTAAAATATTGTAATATTATACTACATTTTCTGACTATTTAGTGAACTTCTTATTTATTTATAAACATCACAATATATACTAGGAAAATAACTTCCTTATATGCTGAAGAGAGTACCGGCATCTAAAATGTAGCCGCCACGTTTAGCTAATTGCGTGAAGGTACAAGCTCAATGGAGAGGAATTATAAAATATATTTCATTTAACCTGATATTCCGAAAACATGTGATTATTCAGTGAAGCACATATTATAAACATTACCATAAAAATGATATTTATAGCTCACTGTAGTTTTTCGTTTAATATTGTTTCAATAGTTAAATCACAATGACCAACATCGTTTTTCACAACTGACATAGTGATAATAAATACATTGTAACAATCATTCTTAGTTAACAATAATGTTGTTTTTATTATAGTGACTGTGGGTGTTCTGTAATATCTTTTTTTTGTCCACTAATTAATTGAAATTAATTCCCCTTTCTCGTTTTCCAATCAAAGTCAGTCGCTACTATAGATTTCGTCAATGAACTATGACGTGATCACTAGCGAAGATAGTGCCGTATGGCTTGTCCGACTGAACTGTTTCTATTGGTCATTGATTTATTCTTATGATGTGATACTGTGAGCAATTCGGTAAAGCATGTGCTGTGTTTCTAAAGATTGTCCACAGGAGCACATTTGCCTATCAAAGTCACCAACTCCAAAACATACCACACATGTATTGTTTAAGTCTGTTCTTCTCGTTCGCAGCTTATTATGTCTACACAGTAAATCATATTTTCTTGATAAATGTTGCTGTATTTTAAAGCGCCTTAAATATTTTCAAACAAAACATGTTTTCGTACAGTTTTCTGTGGATATATATATCTCAGAAGGCCAGTACTCCTTCCTTAACTGACTTCGTGCAGTGCCGCCGTGTAGGATATGTTCCACGGTCTATATGCCTACTGCCTGCCCACATGGACACAGAGGTGCTGGAACCAGTCTTAGTTTATTTGAGTGGCTGTTAGTCTATTGTATTCTGTCCTGATGTGGAAGATGATAACTCGTTCAGCTGTGTCAAGATAGTGATAGTTGTATTTTGGGTGACCAACTTTCCTAATAACTTTGATGATGGTCCTCTTTTCCTGGTATGTGATTTCTTGGTTTGTATGTTCCTTTGTTATTCAATTTTCGCTAGCATATATGAGTTTTCATTCCATGATATTCTTTTTCTTCTTCGGCGATCATCACTCAGTCAGGTTGGAACTCCGGATTCTATGATATAGGGTGCTGTCTGTTTTAGAGTTTCCACTGTGCCATACAGTTTCTCTTCGACGCTGATTGGGGTGCGCATGTCTTGTTTCTCAGGTCTGCATACTGGGGACATTCTTGTAAGATATGTTCTTCTGTCATATTCGCAAGGCTGCAAAGCCAAAGTGTACCTATTTTGAATTTGGTGTACAGGTGATGTCTCATTTTGTTGTGATTAGTTCTGAGGAGCAGCAGGGTAACCTGAGCTCTTCCAGATAATTGGTAACACCATCATCCGTATCACATTTATTGTTTTTAATGCCATGCTCATCTTCGCTTGCAAATGAGGTACATCATCAACACTTCTGTGCAAAAAAAGTAGCCTTTCTGAACTTTTGACCTGTGCATGTGTTTGAAAAGGTGCACAAAAGACTCCAACACCATGTGACGACACTTCCCTAAATCATCTACTATCTCTATTCAACCAAATATGGCAGAATGAATCACCTCCACAACAATGGAAAAATGGAATCATTGTTAAATTATCAAAGAAAGGAGATCTGTCTGCAACAATTGGCGAGGTATCACACTACTATCCATCCCGTTTAAAGCCTTTCTCAGTATATTACTACAAAGACTAAGAAAATCCATCGACGAAGCTCTCAGAGAAGAACAAGCAGGCTTCAGACTTCACCGCTCACCAATAGATCACATCTACACTTTAAAGACAATAATAGAAGAATCCACAGAAAGACAATCAAAACTCATGATCACTTTTGTAGATCTCCAGAAGGCTTTCGATAGATTCACAGACCATCTCTCTGGAAATTTCTTACGCTCTACGAAATACATCAATATCATGAAAGTTTTTCCTTAGATACGGCTTGTTGTGTAAGAACAGAAAGCGGTTTCTTCAGTAGGTTCCAGTTAAAACGGGAGTAAAACAAGGATGTGCTTTGTTCCAATGCTGTTATGCATCGCAATTGACTGGGTGATGAAGAAATGCACAGACCAAAAACAACTAGGATTCAAATGGATAAACAACAAAACTCTGGAAGATCCACCTTCGCAGATGATATTGCTCTACTGAGTTCAACACACCAAGTTCTCCAACAAAAAAACAGAAAGACTACAAAAAAGTTTTCTTTACATATCCTATTCTTTGAACCACGTGTCTAGTTTGTGCAGTGTATTCTACAGGCGAAATTGTGATATGCCTGCGTATTCTTCTGTATTTAACAGTGCAAGGTCATCAGCATACATACTAGCCAGTACTCTTCTGGTAAGGGTTTGCTTTAGGCGATTGATGAAGATCAGGAATAGAATCGGAGATTGAACCCCTCTCTGTGGGACCGCATTTATCATTTGATGAAATCAAGGTAATGGGTTTTTCCTAAAAAAAAGACACCTAATTTGTTTTCAGAATCTTGATATGCTCTTCACTTATGTTTTTACCAGTGATATGGTCGTAGAAGGATGGGCGCCGAAGTGGTTGCAATGAATTTCTTTATTAATTCTATGTATTGAATTTGAACCCCCTCAATGCCCTCCCTTTAATACATCTAGGGTCTGCAATTTGAAGTTGTAGAACTAAACGGCTACACTAGAACAATATGTGGAACGTAATGTCTGCAAAGTGAAGTAGTCAATCAATCAATCAACAAACCCGTAACCCTTCAGGGTCGCAGGGGTACCACATTGGATGCTTCATCACACAGAGCTCTACAGCGAAGTCTATCCTCAGCGACTGTCCATTCCTCGATGTTGTCTGTCCATGCCTTTACTTGCCCTCCTCTGCTTTTTTCTCCCTTCGACAATTCCCTGCAGTATAATTTTTGACAAGGAATCGAGCCTGCATACATGTCCAAACCATGGTAGTTTTCGTCGTTTCACTATTGAAAGAAATGGTTCCGGAACCTCTTGTACTCGAAAGCCCGTAATCTTTTCTCCATATCCGCAGTGAGTGTCTAACTCTCACAACTATACAGCACAACAGAAAGCACAAGCGACTTATACAGTTTGACTTTCACTCCAACACTGATATTGCTTTTTCAAATCACCGTTAGCCTTGTCAAGGCTAACGGTAATGTGAGGTCGTAAAAACAGTAAAGTAACCCATAGCATTTATTAATGCCGTAGGGGTGCGAGATGTTAGCGATCTCACATTTCGGAGGCTCTGCAAATGAGGGCGGTAGCCATCTCCTCTCCCTCGCAGTCTTTACTTTCCGGATTAATCCGGTACCAATTTAAGGCTGGGTCGACCCGTGAGCCATTGCGATCTGATAAACATTCCGCCTCCACTGGGGAATGAACCCAGGACCACTCATATGCGAAGCCACTGCGCTAACGCGGCTCCCAAGTAGGTAGTAGAGGTAGTAGAACTAGATGACTAAACTACAACGATGTTGACGTGGTTTCGAATCTAGGACGCTGTAACACTAGCAAGCTCACCATTAACTAGGCTACCGCTCTTCGTATTCTTGCCTAGACTAAAATATAAACTAAATTTGTGTTGCTTCCCTTAGAATGTGAGACCACATAATTTAAACAACCAATCCCATTGACCACTTCCCAAAAAATATGATACAATCACTACTTTACCTGATTTTGAAATTTTTAACAGAGTAAGGGTAGTTTTACAGTCACAAAAGCAGATCAAATTGATGTTTCGATCAATAGACCGTTATCAAGTATGTCATTTAATACACTTACATTATCAGGACAGACAGCAGCACACGCGATAATTTGTAAATTTTAGATACTCATAATTCTAGACTGTTTGGAAGAAATTAACTCTTTTATCTGTATGATGCCACAAGATTACAAGGGAGTCACGATGAACTCCAATCCGACGAAGAATTCCCAGCTGCACTCTACAGCCACATTGAATTAATCAATCATCAGGGGAAAAATACTCTGAAACCTCTCAACCGAGAGGAATGCCACGATAAATACTAATCTTGAGCTGTAGTAAAATTATACGTATCCCTTACAATCACAGTATATTGTGAATTGTGGGAGCTAAGTGAGGCACAGTGGGTCACACATGTGAAACTTTCCTCAATGGTGAATGTTGCTTTAGGGAATGTGACAGACCGGGTCTGGGTAACTTAAGCACAGGTGTAGCATTTGCTGCGTTTGCAGCTGATGGTGCCAAAATGATTAGGAACGTCAAACTGGAGGTAAATCCGGACCAGTAGATTCTCGAGGTTCCCTTTTTACGTCTGTAAGCAACAAGAGGAGGGGGATTACGGAACACTTCCCGCGACTTGATATCAGACTGGAAATGAGGAAGGTGACGAAGCAGAAAATGACGAGCGGCAGCGCTATGGGGATGGAAAGTGAGAACAAGCTTGACCTTGTCAGAAAAGAAAGACCTCAGAGTGTTCAAGAGGGTGTTCTGACGACAGAGACTGCACACCCGAAGAAGGGCAGACCTGAGGACTCTCTCGGGGTATAGACGATAGCGGAAGCAATCTCTCATTTCGTAGGCTTTCTCGAGGAAGTTGTCTTCGCAACTACACAAGTTCCAGAGACGAAGAATTTGGGAGAATGGAAGAATCCCGACAGGCAGAGGGATGAGAGGAGGTGCGCGGAAGAAAGCTATGGGCATCAGTAGGTTTGTAGTGTACTGATGTACTGAGACAGAATGGTTGGATAATGATGGATATATCCAGGAGGTTCACATGGGAGGTGGAGATCTCCGATGTAAGCTTAATGGCCTGGTGAAAATTGTCAATGAATTGTATGAAGCGTGCCAGGTCAGCCTCATATATGTCAGTGATGCCGATCCATCATCGATATACTTATGGAACATAGATGGGAAGGCCCCCTCCCATATGAACATGCAGGCATAGCTAGTCCCCATTTTAGAGCCCATGGCGACCCCACTGGGCAAAGAAGTGTCCATCGAACGCAAATGAATTTAGAGCGAGCACAAATTCTGCAAGTCGGATGATGGTAGAGGAGATGCAGAGGTGTGAGGGTGCTGGTCATAAAAGAGCTTCACGGCCTTGAGACCCTCTGAGTGTGGTATGGAGGTGTAAAGGGATCAGACATACAGCAGAAAGAGACGATAGGTGTGAACATGGGACAATGGAATAGAGGCAAAAATGAACAGGGCATATTTAGTATAGTTCAGGAATTATATGAGGAGCTGCTCCACTAATGATTGGAAGACACTATCCAGTCAGAAATGTGTTCAGCAGGGCAGGAACACGCCGAGACAATGGGTTTGCCCGGATTCAAAGGCTTGTGGTTTTTGGGCAGCATATAGAATGCAGGCATACCCACACTGCCTACCTTGAGGCATATACCGCCGGAATTCCCTTCCATTCTCCTAGCTTCATAGTCTCCGGCGCTTTTGTAGTTGAAAGAACGACATCATCGCTCGAGAAAGCCTGCGAGATGACATATTTCTTCCGCTGTCATCTATACCCCGAGAGCTTCCTCAGGTCTGCCCTTCTTCAAGTGTGTAGTCTCTGCCCTCAGGACACCATATTGAACACTTGGAAGTATTCCTCTTTGACAGTCAAGCTTGTTCTCACTTTCCAACCCCATATCGCTGCATTTGTCATGTCCTGCTTCGTCACATTCCTCTTCTCCAGCCTGATCTCAAGACGCGGGAAGTGTTCTGCAACCCCCTCTTGTTGCTTACAGACGTGAAAAGAAACTCAGGATTTACTGATCCAGAATCACCCCCAGCATGACGTTCCTAATCAATTCGACACCATTAACTGTAAGCGCAGCAAATGCTACACTTATGCCCAAGTCATCAAGACCAGGTCTGTCACATTCCTTAAAGCCACCTTCATCATTGAGGAGAGCTTCACATGTGTGTCCCGCAAGGTCATATATGCCATCATATGTAAACGTTGTGACATGACATATATAGGTGAAACTGGAAGGAGAATCGCAGACAGAATCTGTAAACATCTGTACAGCATAAAAACACCTTTCGGGTTATCTTGCAGACGTCCACTTCAAAGGCACGGGCCATCGTGGTGCCCTGGACAGTCAGGTTAAGACCATTAAATCGTGCTTCTCTGACGACCGGACCCGTCTTGCGCTTGGGAACCGCTACATTTACCAATATGTCACTCTTAAACCCGACTGCATCAATGAGCGCCTGTCTCATATATGATTCTAGTTTCATAGTTTTGTTTTGTTTTTTCACATGTATATAGTCATTTTTATATATTCCTTGTCCGGTGTCGTTTCACCTCTTCCTGTTAATCTACAGTACACATGCCAATGTGAACGTCCATAATCCTTATTGTCCGTTTTGTGTTGTATGTTTTAATTTTGTGTTAATTTTTGTCTTGATAAACGTCTTCGGTTAAGAACATCGATACCTGTGTGTCATTATGTGTGGCTTTAGTTATTAGCAAAACTTCATTAACCTATTCCTGGATTTTCCGGTTGGATTTCAGTTTTGCGCAGCAAGTACATATTATCGATCTTCCACTACACAGTGAGTTCATTCGTGTGAACGGAAGCTGGTTGAAAAGAGGCGAATCGTGGATGGATCACGCCGAAGAGACCACTAAACAATTTTGCTCCCACAAAAGGCATAACTCCTGTGGAGAAATGATTACTTATTCAGATGGTCTTTTAGGAGACAGTCAAGACAGTCATTACACTCAACAGAGAGTGTAGGGAACGTACCACTCTGAGCGTGGATGCTGAGATATAGGCATTGATCTGTCAATGTCAATGACACAGATGTCATAATTTACACCAACGTGTCAGTCATCCGCAACCAGCGGTGCGTGTGGGTCTCTACTGCCAGATCACAAGGAAGAACAGCACTCAGTAGGACCATTACCGCAACAACATGCAGTCTAACAATGAAAGTGTTTGCTGTGAAGCAGACACTAAACTGACTGGAATCATTAACCTATTCTCATGCGTGCATACTAAGTGACTCAATAAATATTATTCAGAAAGTCAAAATAGGGGACGTACTTAAGGGATAGGTGGAGTCTTTAGAGAGAGAGAGAGAGAGAGAGAGAGAGAGAACTAAAATATGGGCGTCACTGCGAAAAATCTCGCTTATCTTTGTCCCCGGACACTCGGGTGTGAAGGGAAATGAATAGGCCGAGCAATTATATAGCCTCGCCACCGTAAATGATGGTCAGCCTCTGGATCAAGCACACATACCCAGAGCTCCTCGTGAGTCCTCACGATCAGAGGATTTTGAGATACACTATAATATGTCAATATCGAGAATACGCGATTTGGGGTGAGAATGTCCACTAGAAACACACAATATAAAACTGCTTATATTTTTATAATTTATATTATTAAAACTTAGACACCAATAAAAATGAAAATTACTTTCAAATAGATTTCTTTAGTGTTTCATTTGGCGACCTCACAGAAAAATATACTTGAACCAATTTGTCCACACGTGTACAAGCCATGTAAGATGCACGGAATACTGTATTAATATCTGCTCGTTTCATTATTTAGTCTCAGTTCTGGGTTCGAACTACATTTTCGGATTACAGCGATGAATTTTATGTGTTGAACAACAATCTAGCAAACTTGGAACAAACGGGATAATTTTATTCCGTACAACAATTTTATTCTCTGATATTTTGTGTTTCCGTACTAATTTAATCAATGTTTTCAGTGTGAGTGCTACAGAGTACAGTACATGCCATAAACACATTTCCCGAGACATTTCCAACATGAAGTTATTGCCCGTATTTTACAAGTACAAGGATTTACTATTATAATAACACCAGTTTACTCATTCGACGCACGACCCGTGGTATTTGTATGCACATTGCCTGCATCCTGAAAAAAATAACTCACAAGTAACTGTATCCGTAATAGTGTTGAGAGTTTTTTTAAACTCATGTTTGCTGATTTGGACTTTCAAAGTTACAGTGTATACAATTTTCATTTAACTTTTTAAAAAACCAATCCTCTGCTGGAAAACTCAATATGTTCTCATTATTTTAGTGACTTTCAATTACATTTCATCCGAATCTTTTTTGTCGTTCTTCAGATGGGGCCAGATACTGATATGAATTTCTTTAATGAACTGTGATGTGGTTACCATCCTGTAGTGACATGACCGTAGGTCGTGTGCGTCGTTGCTGTCTCAGATGGCCAGTTTCCTTCTCATGGTGTAGTACAGTGCGCAGTTATGTAGAATATGTTCTGATTTCTGCATATTACCCACAGTTATGTAGAATATGTTCTGTTTTCTGCATATTACCCACATTTATTTAGAATATGTTCTGTATTCTGCATATTACCCAGTTATGTAGAATATGTTCTGTATTCTGCATATTACCCACATTTATGTAGAATATGTTCTGTATTCTGCATATTACCCACAGTTATGTAGAACATGTTCTGTATTCTGCATATTACCCACAGTTATGTAGAATATGTTCTGTATTCTGCATATTACCCACAGTTATGTAGAATATGTTCTGTATTCTGCATATTACCCACAGTTATGTAGAATATGTTGTTTTCTGCATATTACCCACAGTTATGTAGAATATGTTCTGTATTCTGCATATTACCCACAGTTATGTAGAATATGTTCTGTATTCTGCATATTACCCACAGTTATGTAGAATATGTTCTGTATTCTGCATATTACCCACAGTTATGTAGAATATGTTCTGTATTCTGCATATTACCCACAGTTATGTAGAATATATTCTGTATTCTGCATATTACCCACAGCGGCACATATTGTCCCAACTCCAAATATCATATACATGTGGTGTGCGAGTCTTTTGTAGCCTGTTCCCAATCTAAAGAGGATCGTTTGTTCTTTTCTTCCAAGCTTGTGGATTGTATCCGCATTTTGTCTGTATGGATAAGTGATGTTCCATTCAATATCTAATATGTTACTTGTGTTACTACTACTTTTGTCACGGTTGCTTTTGCTGGTTGTTACCCGACTTGTTAGATTGTGATCTGTCATGATGGTAATACCGAATTAACACTCGCTAATTCCAATACGAATTATTCACCTGCATCCATAGAAAATTTCTTGGCACAATACTCCTTTAGTTTGCCGTTGCTTTCGGGAGGAACATCCGATTTAACCTGACACCGAGGAAAACACATACATTCTCACTCGTCATTTTTACAGGAAGTCTAAACTATGGCACAGTACTAACATAAGAACCAAATTGTGTTTACTACGAACATGTGTATTTCCTGTGGCGACATATGGATGCAAAGCATGGACACTAAATAAAACAGTAGCCAAGAGAATAACATCATTTGAATTAAAGTGTTATAGAAGAGTTTTGAGAATACCATGGGCAGCGAAGAAAACAAACCAGGAGGTGTTACGAACAATTAACGTCCAGGAAGGCTGGCTTCTGAACACCATATTAAAGAAAAAGCTATTTTTTTCGGTCATATTAAGTGACACGACGACATGGAGAGAGTGTTACTGAAGGGGATGATAGAAGGCAACAGGGGCAAAGGCCGACCAAGACGCCGTTGGACAAAAGACATTCAAGAATGCCTGCGTATGTCACTGAAAGATGCAGGGCAACTTGCTCAAGACCACTCAAGAGATCCATAGGAAAGACTACGTTCTGGAAAGAATATGTCACTTAATGATGATTCAATGTCTATTTTCGAATAACCGAATAATCTCGCTGGATATTCGAACATAGGACCACTGAATCAAGGGTTCAATGTCTAACATCATGATAAGTGCGACTCAAATGTAGTAAGCTATTATTAGCTCAGCATTCTTCTTCTTCTTCTTTCTGTCCTCATGTACCTTTCGGTGTTGAGGGGAGAGTGAGTGTCGGTCTTTTGCCCTTCTATTTGCCTCCTCTGCTGTTATAATATCCGAGTGTCTCTAATACACTATCTATCCACCTTTTACGAGGGTGTCCAATAGGTCTCCTGTTTTCGTATCGTTTGTTAAGAGTTTTTTGGATAATACTTTGCTCTTTCTGTCTGGTTATGTGTCTGGTTATGTGGCCGTACCATTTAACTTGTTGTTTCTGTATGTATTCTACTGTTGGCTTGATCCCTAATTGTTTCCTTAGTGCTTCTTTTTTTGTGTGGAAACAATTAGGGATCAAGCCAACAATAGAATACATACAGAAACAACAAGTTAAATGCTATTTTTTGTAACTATCATTAAGTGCCTTCCCAATTGACGTAGGAGATCACATGTCTATATACATAAGTGTACATTATAGCTGAAAGGTTATTAATTCTTTGCTATGGTATTATGCTAAACTGTGTAATATTTTCTGACGCCAACCACTGACTCGCCAGTTGAACACATGGAAAACCGTGGGCTATAACGATGGTTTATAGCTGCATAGTGCCTTTACCATTAGAATATTGTCATCTGCATATTTCTATTTACTTTATTGAAAGTTCTGGAATGCTATCAATGGCTTGCAATGTTCACTGTACATAGAGAACAAATCTTCTGGGCTGATCTTTCTTGTGGGTCTTCACTGTGACCGTTGTTCTAGTTTCATTATTCTGAGACACCTAACCTTTGCAGTGTGTTTGGGCATGCGCAACGTGTGATTAAATTAGGGGTATGGTTATAATTAGAATTAGGATTAGGGTTAGAATTAGTATTTAAAATTAGGGTAGTGGCAGTTAAGTTTTCTAAAAATTATCGTCTGTGTTAGATGTTACGTCACGGCATACATCAATTTGATTGGTGTTCCAAGAAAATCGTGACGTCAGCTAGTTAAAAATATAAACAGCTTGCTATTTATAGCGCAGTGAAGACCTGAAAGAAAGATTAACCTTCTGGATCTTCTGAAAGTTCACGTTTCCGTCTGAGGTCTCTTATCTCTTGAAATGGTCCCATTCGGTACTCACACGCATGTCTGATGTGTGTTGTCTATATATGTATTTGATTATTATTATAGCTTGACTCAATATTAAGAAAGTAGCAGACGGGATTTGGACCTGATCTGTTCAGCTGATACCGATTCACATCACAACTTAAATTACCAAGTTTTTCAAATTCGACAAACCCTCGTGCGTATGAGGGATGCGGACTAGAGACTTTGGATAAACGTAGTGACAAGGGCGAGACGAATGTGTACCATCCAAACGGTTATTGTTTTCAAAACGTTTGTGTGGCCTTCTGTTTTGTTCCTTCTATAGCTCATCTATGCTTTTTAATTATAGTATTCATTTACCAATGTTAAATATGAAGCAATGCTGTTTGTGTCTATGTGTTGTGTATGTTTGTGTCTATGTGTTGTGTATGTTTGTGTCTATGTGTTGTGTATGTTTGTGTCTATTCGTTGTTTATGTTTGTGTCTATGTGGTGTATGTTTGTAATTAGGCCTAATTGTTCCTTGTAGAACTGATGACTCATAACGCGCTAGTGTTAAATGTATGTGGTCCTCAAGGAATTGACATACATGTGCAATATATGTTGTTGTTGTCTCTGTGTCGATGTGAAGGATCATATTTATAGTAGCTTGAGAATCCATTCATATCCATAGATTCATAGTCCGTCAGGGTCATATAGGTATCACATTAGACGCATCAACACATATCATTGATCGATTTCATCTTCGGCGATGTGGATGAATGAGGAAAAATATCAACCTGTCCAGTCTCTGATGTTATCTGTCCGTGATTCTCTATCGCCTCCTTGGGAGCCACGTTAGCGCAGTGGTTAGCGCACTGGCTTCGCATATGAGTGGTCCTGGGTTCATTCCCCAGTTGAGGCGGAAATGTTTTCAGATCGCAACGGCTCCCAGATCGACCCAGCCTTAAATGGGTACCGGATTAATCTGGGAAGTAAAGTCTGCGATGGAGAGGAGATGGCTACCGCCCTCATTTGCAGACCCTGTGTAATGTGAGATCGCTAATATCTCACACCCCTACGGCATTAATAAAGCTATGGGTTAATTTACTTTACTTACTTTTACTATCGCCTCCTCTGCGACTTGCACCTTCGACTGTTCCATAGTGTCTTTTTTGACAATGAATCATGTCGGTATACATGTCCAAACCATGCAAGTTTTCGTCATTTTACTATTGAAAATAATGGTTTTTGTGGACCTTATACATCTCTATTTGATTTCTTACGTACAGATTTGTCTTATTACCTGTACATGAGATGAGCAGAATTTCTCTGTAATAGTTATTTAGAAGGTCTGTAACCATAATTTCTCCATGTAACCATGCAACACAAAAGAAAGCACTAATAAGTCTTCTTCTTCTGCGTTCGTTCTCAAACATCTGCAGATTACGGGATGTAGTCCGGAGAACGGAATGCGCTGTGTCATGGTTTACAGAATTACTGTGATATATGCGCCTTTCGGCCGGACACATCCGACTTCAGTATGGCTTTGGGTCACTGACCCTATATTGGATGGTACAGCCAACTTCGTCCCATAATCTCCTTAGTTGCCTCTTACGACATGAATGGAAGGTAAACAGTGTAGCTATTATTTTCTCCTCTCTGGGGCCCCGGCAACACACTGTCCTTGTAGTACTGAGTTATAAATTTCGATTTTTTTCTTTCCAACATCGATGTTGCTTTTTCAAATTAAATTTAACACTGACATAGCAACTAAAAATTGGTCACTTTGTGTGCACTGCCAATGAAATTCACGGGAAAAGTAAAATATCGTCACTTTAGAAGGATGGTTCACAATGAGTCTGTAGACCTCATATTATCAATTGTCACGGTATAAACAAAACTTGCTTTGGCACTTAAATCTCTTTCAATTAAACAGCTTCTATTTAGCTTCTACTGGTTTCAGTGAATGCTATTCATTGGCCCTGGTCACACTTTCTGGTCACGATAGATGGTGCTATTATTGTTACTTTTTGATTTTCTGTTGCCTGTTCTTCAAACATGCACCTGTTTACAGGAGCATATTGTTAGCTGCTCCCGTGTCTTGTCAGAGTCCAAAAGGGGAGCAAAGAATAGCTACACTGCCATCTGTATGTATGTCGGAAGAGGTGTTAAAAAATTTGAAGGTGGAATTGGCTGTCCATTCCATGGGTCAACGTGACCGAAAAATCATGTTGAAATCGGTTGTGTCGGACTGAAATATGCAGAAATAACAGCCATGTTATAAATTAACACAACGCACTCAATTCTCTGGACTACATCTTGTTGATCAGCAGGAGTTTGAGTACGAACGCAGATGAGGAATAATAAACTCCTTATCTCTATGTTAACTGATGAAGGGCCAGGAAGCCTTTCATATTCAAACCGCCACCCACATCCCGAACACCAGTAGTATGTTCGGTGTGGGTGACTGTATGATCTTATAGCTATCTCGATTTCTGAATCAGACAAGCATTCCCTTAAAAAAAAAAAAAAAAAAAAAAAAAAAACCCCGTTACCACATGGTGACTTCATATTAGGTTGAGAGCCCATTAATATGTGTCCCAATGTATCTTTTCTCTTAGTTTTAATTTTTTCTCGGCCTCTCTTTTCACCGGTATTTTCTCTCGAATAATCCTTTTAGGTTTAAATTTTTTCTCGACCTCTCTTTTCATCGGCTATTTCTCTCGAATAAACTTTGTATTTTCTTCTGTCATCGGCATAAAGTTGCCTAACTATGGTGAGAGGGTATCAAATTCACAAATAGCACAAGAGCTAGTTGTTGATACATCATCCTTGAACTTCAACTTATTTCTTTTCAGTAACACGTAGCAATTCTTGTTTTTACTAAATTTCGACAGCTAATATTTCTAAGATATTCTTGAATCTTAACTTCCTTTCAGAAATTAAATCATTGCAGCTTGTGGGAGACCAGATAACATCAGAGTTGATTTAATCAACTGCTATCTTCCTCGCTAATAGAAAACACATCTTACAAATTTATAGTAAAATCATGGTCTACTGAGGTGGAAATGACAATTTAAATTTAGAAGTGTCACTAAGAAGACTTAATCATAAATTATAACATTAGAAATCTTGGAGCTATGGCATCTAGGTTATATATATATATATGTACCTACTTGCCTGTAAAATAAAGTAAAGTAACCCATAGCATTTATTAATGCCGTAGGGGTGTGAGATGTTAACGATCTCACATTTCACAGGCTCTGCAAATGAGGTTGGTAGCCATCTCCTCTCCCTCGCAGTCTTTACTTCCCGGATTAATCTGGTACCCATTTTAGGCTGGGTCGACCTGGGAGCCGTTGCGATCTGAAAACATTTCCGCCTCAACTGGGGAATGAACCCAGGACCACTCATATGCGAAGCCAGTGAGCTAACCACTGCGAAAACGCGGCTCCCTGTACTTGCCTGTACGTACAAACAAAAGCCAAGAAAATCAGCACAATTGCAGAAGAACAGATACTAAACATAAACATACATGGGGAGATACTTCAACAAGTAGAACATTACCAATATCTCGGACACATAAGAACTAATGACGGTAGATATGAAACAGATGTTAACAGGAGAATAGGAATGGGTAAAAAATACTTTACTTTATATTAATGTATTGTAAAATATTACTGTATAATATATCAGTATATGCAACATGGACAATAAACAAACGATTAGAAATAATAAATAATTGATACCTTTGAGATGTGGATATATAGAAGAATAGGGAGAACGTCATGGGAAGAGAAGAAAACAAACGAAAAGGTTATAAAAGTACTTCGTTTCAAACAAGAACTATTATAAGATAAATAGCAGACATATAAAGTATTTTGGACATATTAAAAGACATGGCTCTTTGTTTACAACCTTATTTTTGGGTTAAGTCGCGGGGAGGCAAGCAAGAGGTATGCAGGGATACAAGTAGAAACGGAACATTCCGAGATGAACAGGTTACAGTCTAACAGAGTGACCACCAATGCAAGGGACAGGGGAAATTGGAGGTCCCTTGCACCCAACCTTTCTTTGCAGAGACTGCACAATGGATGAACGTAGTGTGTGGGGTCACGGTAGCTCAGTTATTAGTAAACTGGCTCCCTATTCGGCTTCTAGGTCAACCCAACCTAAGATAATGGGTACAAGAACATCCGGGAAAGTGAAGTGATCGGACTTGATGTTGATCACTTCATCCCCAGGTATGCAGGGTCAAAGTTAATTATGAGTCTAACATTGTATTTCACAATACGCCTTAATGACATGAACAAGATAAAGCTATTCTTGTTTGGAACGTGTATTTTGAGTAATTCCCTTTGGCAAAGTTTGTCACTTTATGTTTAACATTTATTAATTTTAATATAAATTTATTTAGGGTCAGGACAGTTGTGTTTGACATAATTAATCATAACCCTAACCCTAAATAAATTTATATTAAAATTAATAAAGGATAAACATAAACCGACAAACATTGTCAAGGGAAATAATCAAAATAGGAGGCACACGTTCCAAATATGAACTGAAAAAACTTTTTTAAAAGTACGTGTTAATGTTAATTTCCGATTTCTCTGTATTGTTACTTACACTATCACTATAATTACACAATCGATGTAATCGTGGTGGTCCTCGTCATAATCATCATCACCATCATCGTTATTTTCATCTAGAGAAGTGATAATGAGAACCAACACCTTCAAATACTTATGCGTTAACATTCTCTTCAGATGGAAGATGGACACAGAAATAGACATTCGTTGTAGCAAAGCGAATCAAATACTGGGTCAATTATCCCCTTTATTGCAACACAAAATGCTACCAATGTCAACAAAAAACATCTTATCCAAAGTATCTTCATTCCAACCCTGTGCTACCAATGTCAAACATGGTCCTTATGAAACGATGTCATAAGAGAAAGAGTGGTTGTCATATCAATTCTACAATACATACAAAACCAACAGATACAATGGTTTGATATCAATCTGGAAAGAATGCCGTTGATTCATTAGTTTATAAAGCATATATGAAGAGAGGAGAAGCAGAAAGAAGAGCCAAGGGTAGACCTAGAGTACGCTGGATCGACAACATCAAAGAGACATTACACGAACACCAAATAACATTATCTGAAGCTGTCAGAAAAGCGAGAACAAGAACACTGTATCTCCCTCGACACCCGTAAAGAGTAAAAGAAGAAGGAAAGAAGAAGAAGATAATGAGACTCATAATGGGATTAATTTATGTCATATTTTAGCATACACTGGTACTAGTTAAATATTATATGAGAGTTATTAGTGATAGAAAGTACCATCTACACGAAAATATCTATCTATAATCCCGTAACCCCTCAGGGTCGTAAGGGTACCACATTGGATGCTTCAGCACATGCTTATGTGCTAACTACAGATATATTGACATTCGTGAACTAGAGTGAGTTAGGTTTGTATAAACTAGTGATAAGTAGACGGGTGTGAAATAGAGTAATTTAGGAATGAGTAAACTAGAGATAAGTAGGCATGTGTGAACTAGAGTGATTTAGGTATGTGCTGGCTAAGTATAAGTAGGCATGTGTGAACTAGAGTGATTTAGGTTCATGTGATCTAGAGGTAAATAGGCATGTGTAAACTAGAAAGATGTAGGTATGTGTGAACTGAGAGATATGGGCATATGTGAACTATAACAGCTGGAATATGTAAGCTAAAGCGATGTAGGGATATGCAGACTGTAGACTATAGAGAAGGCATGTGTAGATTGAGAAATGATGGAATATGTGGATGAGATGTAGTGATGTATGAAAGCAGACAATTAAATATAAATATTTATACGTTCCTACACAGAAATAGAGAAATAGTAAAACACACAATTTTACACAGAAATAAGACATGGCACAACTATACTAAGAAATCATACAAACACTTATACTTATCATATATAGTTCAAATACAAAACACAAACTCTTACACAGCAACAATCATACAAAACACAAGTTATTACACAGAAATCGAATTAAAAACACTAATTTCTACAGAGATATAAAACGCACTCTTGCACAGAAATCAGAAAGAATATATCCCCACAGAGATTTAATTTAAAAAAAAATTAAAAAAAAATTATTCTTACACAGAAATCATTACTGTTTGTTCGTCAGCTTGATAAAGACCTTCTGGTCGAAACATGATCATGTGTATTGTTTAACGTAAAGCTACCATTTTTATAATTAAAAAAAAATATATTTACTTGCTAGATTGAAATCAGATACATGACACAATCTTACACAGAAATCAGACAAAAAAACACCATTTACACGGAAATTAGAAAAAAAATATATACACACACATACATTAGACACAAAACACAATCGTATACCGATTTACAGAACACACACTCTTACACAGAAATTATATACAAAAACACAAATGCAAGAGAATTCATTCGACTAAGTCTTTAAGACATTTCTCCTTTATCGACCTAACTATTGTCAGCTGGCCTGGACAAGCTGGTCTGCAGAGACCTCTAGACTCTATAGGTTCAATCCCAGAAAACCAATACCCTCAGTCTGTTCGACTTTTTATATTTACGGGACTTCAAATTGTCAGGAGGGAATTATATTAAATAATTTTCTCTACTTTTTCCCAAGTGATTTGTTTAGTATGGGCATAAACAAGGAGGGAGAAGAACAATAGAAGAGTAAGAGTGAAGTGACATGGATAGTGAAAGAGTGAGTGGAGTAATATGAATAGGTACGAAATGTGGATAGATTTGAAGAAAGGCATTAAAATGTTTCACAGTGGCTGCAGCTAAAGCAAGTCGATATATTTTATCTCTCAAATTCTGCTGATGTTATCTTTTATATTACATTTAAATTATTATACATGATAGTAAATCTTATTTTAGAGTTCTTGGATGGCAAATTCACAGCCATCTAGACCAGTGTTTTCCAACCTATTTTTACTATGCCCCCACCTAAGTTTTTCTAAAATTCTGAAATATGTTATCCCTATATAACACATACATAATTTTATATTCAAAAATTGAGTTATTTTTCTAAATTAAGCCTAATTACAACTTGTTTTAAACCCCCACAAACAAACAAATTGCCTCTTTGTTGAGAGTGCGCAACACTTTGGGAAACACTGAATTAGATTGTGAAACTCCACCGAAGACGGATGTGTCGGGCCACCGGCGCAAATAAAACGGCGACACAACGTATTTCCATTTTCTGGACTACATCCTGCTGGAAATCTAGTAGGACAATGGTCCTGCTACAACAGAATTCAACAGGAGTTTGAGAATTAACGCGGAAGAAGAAGAAGATTGTGAAAGGACAAAATACTGGATTCACAGAAAGGGTCAGCTGTTAAAAAAATAGCAGAGATCTTCTTTACCTTATTTATCAAGTCCTTATCCAGATTAGTCCTGCGTGTGTATCTCTCACATCTTAATTCATCTTGACTGATGCGAAAGATGATTTCATTGGCCAGCTAATGCACATCCTAAACAAAGTCGTGTATACCAAGGCAGATGATAATGCGTGAGATCAAAGCACAAAATTATCATTAGTACTTGTTATCTTAGCTATAGTGAGAAATGGTTCAAAAAGCAAATTCCAAAGGAAACTCCCCCAACTATGACGTCACTGTTCGACCTTTGCTATTCTAGATGTCCGTGGTATATCTCAGTATTTTTATTAGGCCTGCCAGATTTAAATAAAATATCAGTGTCTCAATACTAAAACAAGTTATTTGTTACTTTGGACTAGCATTTCGTTATTGCAAATTTTTATACAGAAAAATTGCTTTAAAAATGTAATATCAAATTCATTTTATTCACATCTGAGACAAGTGAAGATTATAGCCAATGATAGTGATTTTCTGATCTAACAGCGGTACTCTCCAGGCATCCTCCTAACATTTCCATCTCTTTCAGCAAATGATGAGGGGTATGTATGCAGATAGTTTCCGTAACTCGTTAGTTGTATATCTTCATCATCCTACCTCTTACTCGTCTTCTTCATCTACTCTCTCTCCGAGTTTATGGTATAGCTAAAACTTCGCAAGTTACATGCTTTGACCGATAATTTATACCAGTGGTGGAAATGAGTGTCAAAAAGGACATCGATGTAGAAGAGGCTATGATAGCCTAAACTTTACTGTCCTAGCGACAATTGATATCTATTCCTGTCAGAACCGTCGTATGAATCTCTGCTCTTAGCAACACACGAGCTAGAATATACAATAATTCAGAGACCTTTCCGTAACACAGAACCAACATTACATAACGATGACATGTTAAATAAGCAAGCAATCAAAAACAAATTACAGGAAGAGATACTACAAGAGCACGCACTACACACATGCACACACACACACACAAAATATATATGGTGGATGATATATAGGCCCTATATATATTCTTTAGGTCTAAAGAGTTAGAATGTTTATTTTCCACGTTTACGTCATGAAATCGTGCTCATCAAATGACCTGACTCGAATTCTTTTGATATTTGGTACGTCTACTAATTTAGTATGATAAAATCTTTGGACTATAACATCCATCATCTCTACGTGTAGGCGTAAGTTAAATATCATGCTGAGTTCTGTTGTCTTTCCGTTCGCTTCGTTTCGTTTCTGTCCCCTAAAATTACCAATTATTATTCATTCCTTCCGGTATTTGTACGTTACATTAGTACGAGTAATATAATCCCATCACAGGAGGTTTCATTTTCTACTTGTAGTGTTCTATGGTGTATTCTTGATAGAGAACTTTGAGTCAAAACATAGATTTGTGTTGTTTTTTGTGTTTTCCCCCCCCCCCCAGTATTTCGCAACGCTTATTACCTTATGTTTTAAATTTTCAACTGTTTTATCATACGTTTTCTGTAGTAAATACTATAATTTTTTGAAATGTATATTTAGAGTTCCACGGTTTTTTGTGCTGGAAACACACCGTATGTGGCAGAAAAGTAAGCAGGAAAGAGTTAGCCAACAATATCCACGGAAAGAAACATTATCTTATTTTGATTTAACTCTTGAAAAAAAGCAATTTTTACATTATCATTTCATATTTGAATCCACTGCCGAAGACGGATGTGTCGGGTCATTGGCGCAAATAAAACAGCGACACAACGCATTTCCATTCTCTGGACTACAACCTGTTAGGAATCTAGATCCAGTAGGAGTTTGAGAATGAATGCAGAAGAAGAATAAAAAAATATTTGAATCCAGTGGTTTTCAAAATTGGACACGGAGATTTGCAGGGGATGAAGGGAAAACATTTCAAAATAGGGGGACCGCAGACCAGTCGAGGGTGTCCGCAGGAAAATAACTATTTGAATGATGCGATACACAACAATATTTATAGCGATACAGTTTAGAAATCCTCGGTGATTTACACACAATGTCAATGACATTCTTTTATATGCAGGGCGTACGATAACACCGAAAACAATTTTTCCTAAACGGGAAGGGGGGGGGCATGTTACAAAAAATGTTGCGAACCGCTGATTTAACATAATATGTCCCTAGGGTCTAGGGCAGTAACAGAAGAAAGCAATTACTCTGTCCTTACAGCTGTTTTTTGTATCTTGTTGCAGTTGATACATTTGTGTAAGTTTCACTGTTATCAATGTTGTTGTAGATCTTATTGAAGTTATGATAATTTTTGTGAGTTTCACTATTCTCAATGTTATTTTGTATCTTGTTGAAGTTATGATAAATTCATTAAGTTTCACTATTCTCAATGCTATTTTGTATCTTGTTGAAGTTATGATAAATTCATTAAGTTTCACTATTCTCAATGTTATTTTGTATCTTGCTGAAGTTATGATAAATTCATTAAGTTTCACTATTCTCAATGCTATTTTGTATCTTGTTGAAGTTATGATAAATTCATTAAGTTTCACTATTCTCAATGCTATTTTGTATCTTGTTGAAGTTATGATAAATTCATTAAGTTTCACTATTCTCAATGCTATTTTGTATCTTGTTGAAGTTATGATAAATTCATTAAGTTTCACTATTCTCAATGCTATTTTGTATCTTGTTGAAGTTATGATAAATTCATTAAGTTTCACTATTCTCAATGCTATTTTGTATCTTGTTGAAGTTATGATAAATTCATTAAGTTTCACTATTCTCAATGCTATTTTGTATCTTGTTGAAGTTATGATAAATTCATTAAGTTTCACTATTCTCAATGCTATTTTGTATCTTGTTGAAGTTATGATAAATTCATTAAGTTACACTATTCTCAATGTTATTTTGTATCATGTTGAAGTTATGATAAATTCATTAAGTTTCACTATTCTCAAAGTTATTTTGTATCTTGTTGAAGTTATGATAAATTCATTAAGTTTCACTATTCTCAATGTTATTTTGTATCTTGTTGAAGTTATGATAAATTCATTAAGTTTCACTATTCTCAATGCTATTTTGTATCTTGTTGAAGTTATGATAAATTCATTAAGTTACACTATTCTCAATGTTATTTTGTATCATGTTGAAGTTATGATAAATTCATTAAGTTTCACTATTCTCAATGTTATTTTGTATCTTGTTGAAGTTATGATAAATTCATTAAGTTTCACTATTCTCAAAGTTATTTTGTATCTTGCTGAAGTTATGATACATTTTTGCAAGTTTCATTGTTGTCGATGTTATTTGGATCTTCCACGTTTCTCTCGGTCACCAGGTGTCCCGTGTTAGAGAAACTCTAGCTTCAAAATTTTCCACGTCTGGTAACCAAGACCAGGACTTCTCATTCAGGGTGCAAAGAATTGGTCAATTGTCTTTTCATCAGTCATATTGTAGGATGCGACTAAGGAAAGTTAAAGATTAAACTGTCACCTGTGGAAAAATCATTCTCATTACGTGTCTTGTCTCAATTTCTTATCGTTTTCTTCGTTCACACGATTCCCATGAATAACAATTAGCTGCAGGACATCGTGCATTTCACTTATGTCCCTATTTGCAGACTCCTAGGTGGGGGTAATGCTAGATATTATATAGCTGCCATATTTTACAAAAGATTGAATCATCTCCATTGTCACCATCGTCATCATCGTCGTCAACGTCTTCATCATCGTCATCATCATCATCAAAATTTAATGCTAACGTGAACCCCTTCTTTCTCTAATAATTCTAGACATATTACCGTGTTTACATCGTGCAAGGAGTTGCTATTTAGAAATGGTTGTCTATTATTATATGGATAAACTGTAATAAATATTATATTCACATAAGCAGAGTGAAAAGTAGAAAGTGGGGACATTCAATAATGTCACATGCTATTTATATTTGTCTAATTACAAAGTAGTTATCGCGACTTGCTATCTATTTGCTACATTAAAAATAATGCAACAATTCGTCGTGTTTCCTACGAAGATATTAGATCAAAACGTCAATCTGTTCGTCCTATTCTTTTATTATGATTGTCTCGCTTGTCGTTTTATTAGTAGATGAAAGTGTTTGTAATATATTTATTCTTTTACAATATTTATTTTCTACGTTGTGTGTTTTCCACTAGGAGTTTAAGAGATATAGAAAGAAACCATTTTGCAGAATGTATAGCCATGTCAAATAAGATATCAAACTCTAAGACCCACTGTAGAAATCCCTCACTGGGATAAAACACTTAAATTTTTCTTAATATTTCATTAATATAAATAAATATAATATTATATGCCTCTCTATATACGTAGCAGAAATTCGTACATTAATTAAGCAACAAAAACACAGTTTATTATAAAATATTTCTGAATTTTAACATTGGCAGGAACACAATTAGACACATTTCATAGCTCTAGGAAATGTACATCGATCTAATAATAGATAGTTGCGTCAATCATCACGGAGTTAAAAAGTAACATTGGAGATATAGAGGAACAATACAGCTGACATTTCTGTAAGAGCATGGAAAAAAGAAATGGAATCGGGATAAGACGTAAAGCTGGCGCCAAAAGAGACGGATCACAGATATTTCGGCTCTGGAGAAGTTCGATAAGATGAATTAATTTGTTAATTTTTATTGTGTTAAACATGTGTATATACGGTAAACTACAGCGAATATGAAATGTATTCACATTGTAGTAGTATTCAGCTGTGTTAACATTGTAGTAGTATTCAGCTGTGTTAACATTGTAGTAGTATTCAGCTGTGTTAACATTGCAGTAATATTCAGCTGTGTTAACATTGTAGTAGTATTCAGCTGTGTTAACACTGCAGTAATATTCAGCCGTGTTAACATTGTAGTAGTATTCAGCTGTGTTAACATTGTAGTAGTATTCAGCCGTGTTAACATTGTAGTAGTATTCAGCTGTGTTCACATTGTAGTAGTATTCAGCTGTGTTAACATTGTAGTAGTATTCAGCTGTGTTAACATTGCAGTAATATTCAGCCGTGTTAACATTGTAGTAGTATTCAGCCGTGTTAACATTGTAGTAGTATTCAGCCGTGTTAACATTGTAGTAGTATTCAGCTGTGTTGAAATTGCAGTAATATTCAGCCGTGTTAACATTGTAGTAGTATTCAGCTGTGTTAACATTGCAGTAGTATTCAGCCGTGTTAACATTGTGGTAGTATTCAGCTGTGTTAACATTGTAGTAGTATTCAGCTGTGTTAACATTGTAGTAGTATTCAGCTGTGTTAACATTGTAGTAGTATTCAGCTGTGTTAACATTGTAGTAGTATTCAGCTGTGTTAACATTGCAGTAATATTCAGCCGTGTTAACATTGTAGTAGTATTCAGCCGTGTTAACATTGTAGTAGTATTCAGCCGTGTTAACATTGTAGTAGTATTCAGCTGTGTTGAAATTGCAGTAATATTCAGCCGTGTTAACATTGTAGTAGTATTCAGCTGTGTTAACATTGCAGTAGTATTCAGCCGTGTTAACATTGTAGTAGTATTCAGCTGTGTTAACATTGTAGTAGTATTCAGCTGTGTTAACATTGTAGTAGTATTCAGCTGTGTTAACATTGCAGTAATATTCAGCCGTGTTAACATTGTAGTAGTATTCAGCTGTGTTAACATTGTAGTAGTATTCAGCTGTGTTGAAATTGCAGTAATATTCAGCTGTGTTAACATTGTAGTAGTATTCAACTGTGTTAACATTGTAGTAGTATTCATCTGTGTTAACATTGTAGTAGTATTCAGCTGTGTTAACATTGTAGTAGTATTCAGCTGTGTTCACATTGAAGTAGTATTCAGCTGTGTTCACATTGTAGTAGTATTCAGCTGTGTTCACATTGAAGTAGTATTTAGCTGTGTTCACATTGATGTAGTATTCAGCTGTGTTCACATTGATGTAGTATTCAGCTGTGTTCACACTGAAGTAGTATTCAGCTGTGTTAACATTGTAGTAGTATTCAGCTGTGTTCACATTGAAGTAGTATTCAGCTGTGTTCACATTGAAGTAGTGTTCAGCTGTATTCACATGAAAGTAGTATTCATCTGCGTTAACATTGTAGTAGTATTCAGCTGCGTCCAAACTGGTGCCAGATTCAACTGTGTTCAAAATGATAAAAGATACAACTGTGTATAATGAAATATGCAGCTGTGTTCTAAGTTATATTCTATGTTCTGACTGATACAGCTGTGTTTATACTGATGTTCTATATAATTTTATTCATACCAATGTTCTATACATCTGTGTTCAGACTAATGTTCTATACAGCTGTGTTCAGACTAATGTTATATAAAGCTGTGTTCAGAATAATGTGTTCTGCCTGATGTTCCATACTGCCTTGTTCTGCACGATATTCCATACAGCTGTGTTTTTCTCGATGTTCCATATAGCTGTGTGCTGCTCGATGTTCTATATAGCTGTGTTCTGCTCGATGTTCTATACAGCTGTGTTCTTCCCGATATACCATACAGCTGTGTTTTGCTCGATGTTCCATACATCTGTGTTCTGCCCGATATTCCATACAGCTGTGTTCTGCTCGATATTCCATACAGCCGTGTTCTGCTCGATGTTCCATACAGCAGTGCTCTGCTCGATGTTCTATACAGCTGTGTTCTGCTCGATGTTCTATACAGCTGTGTTCTGCTCGATGTTCTATACAGCTGTGTTCTGCTCGATGTTCTATACAGCTGTGTTCTGCTCGATGTTCCATACAGCTGTGTTCTGCCCGATGTTCCATACAGCTGTGTTCTGCCCGATGTTCTATACAGCTGTGTTCTGCTCGATTTTCTATACAGCTGTGTTCTGCTCGATGTTCTATACAGCTGTGTTCTGCTCGATTTTCTATACAGCTGTGTTCTGCTCGATTTTCTATACAGCTGTGTTCTGCTCGTTGTTCTATACAGCTGTGTTCTGCTCGATGTTCTATACAGCTGTGTTCTGCTCGATGTTCTATACAGCTGTGTTCTGCTCGATGTTCTATACAGCTGTGTTCTGCTCGATGTTCTATACAGCTGTGTTCTGCTCGATGTTCTATACAGCTGTGTTCTACTCGATGTTCTATACAGCTGTGTTCTGCCCGATGTTCTATACAGCTGTGTTCTGCTCGATTTTCTATACAGCTGTGTTCTGCTCGATGTTCTATACAGCTGTGTTCTGCTCGATTTTCTATACAGCTGTGTTCTGCTCGTTGTTCTATACAGCTGTGTTCTGCTCGATGTTCTATACAGCTGTGTTCTGCTCGATGTTCTATACAGCTGTGTTCTGCTCGATGTTCTATACAGCTGTGTTCTGCTCGATGTTCTATACAGCTGTGTTCTGCTCGATGTTCTATACAGCTGTGTTCTGCTCGATGTTCTATACAGCTGTGTTCTGCTCGATGTTCTATACAGCTGTGTTCTGCTCGATGTTCTATACAGCTGTGTTCTGCTCGATGTTCTATACAGCTGTGTTCTGCTCGATGTTCTATACAGCTGTGTTCTGCTCGGTGTTCTATACAGCTGTGTTCTGCTCGGTGTTCTATACAGCTGTGTTCTGCTCGATGTTCTATACAGCTGTGTTCTGCTCGATGTTCTATACAGCTGTGTTCTGCCCGATGTTCTATACAGCTGTGTTCTGCTCGATGTTCTATACAGCTGTGTTCTGCTCGATGTTCTATACAGCTGTGTTCTGACTGAAATAAAATGTGTATATTTTTGAACGCAGTCTACTTCTTCAGTATCTGTTTTTACATATTAATAGAATGTCTTCCGAATTACGAAATGCATTTTTATAGTTTATAGTTAGACTGCAATATCTGCGTTTTTTAGCGTTATATATTTATATATATATATAACTATTACAGGGTTCTTTTGTCAATTTCAGTTTTATACATTTGACTATAACAAAGTTCTTTAATCACTTTCAGTGTTACACATTTGACTATAACAAAGTTCTTTAATCACTTTCAGTGTTACACATTTGACTATAACAAAGTTCTTTAATCACTTTCAAGTATTATACTTTTGATTATAACAGTGTTTTTTAGTCACGGACTTTCTATTAATTTGGAAAACACATAAAACACGGCACTATGAAACTAGTACAAAAGATGGTAAAACACATAGAACATGGCACTATGAAACTAGTACAAAAGATGATAAAACACATAGAACATGGCACTATGAAACTAGTACAAAAGATGGTAAAACACAAAGAACATGGCACTATGAAACTAGTACAAAAGATGGTATAACACACTCATCATAAAACACACAACCCAAACAATTCCCCCCCCCCCCCAGAGAAAAAAAAATGCACCAAAGCCTCTACCAAAAGGAAAGAACAAACGTTTCTTACGAAAACACTCACTCTCACCCCTCTTTAGCAAATTTCTATATAAGGAACTGCGTCTATTATTAAAACACTCAACACTCCTTAGCTAAGTTCTATCTACGGCCAAGAATAAATGATTAAAAACATGCCTTTAATAAACAAACTTGTAAACAAACGAATATATTTAGGACATCTAAAGAGACACAATGGTTTTGAAAGATTAAACATGGAAAGAATAGCCCAACGAAAGAGAACAAAAAGATGATCAAAACTAGGTGGACACATGCCATTGAAGACCTTCTGAAAATGACACTAGAAGAAGCTGGAAAGAATGCACAGAACTAAGATGCTTACTGCGTGGTTGTGAGGACAACTAACAGTAAAGGACACGTCACATAGATATATATGTTTTCATATCATCACGGAAATAGAGAACCAATCTCAGTAATTCGGTGTGCCCCACTATTTTAAAAAGTCTTGGTTTGCAGACAAATGCCTCATAAGATCGACAAACTCAATAAAACTTTTTTTGGTATTTTTGTGTGTGAACCTTGTCGATAATCATGCATATAAAAGACCATATAATGATGTACTACTATAATGCATTAGGCTTGACAGTACTAGGCTTGATGTGCTCGCGGATAACGCTACACTGAACAATAATTATATACGATTGTGTTGAGGTATTGTGAGCCTCTGTTTCAGCAAACCAGAGCGTGAAATATAGCCTGAGGACAATTTATTTGACATAGAAATTCCTTCCAAAACATTAAAAAAATAGTTGATGCACAAATGTGCACGCTGTTTTCCGATTACGGACAGGACAAATTTATAAATAGGCTTATTTATAAACACCGAAAATAGATTTAACATAAAAATAAAATTATTTCAATTTTTTTGTATTGTACACCAATTATATATATATATATATATATATTACTCTATGCAACATTACATATATGCATATTTCATCTTTTAAATGTTCAGGTATGTTACATGTTGTTAGTAACACACATGACACACAAATCCATGAGGTCCCGGGTTCTATCAACGGTTGGGGCAAGGATATTTGTCTCTCAGAGGTGCAATAACAATGTCGTCATGTACACGCCGCGAAATAGCTATGGCAAAGCGGGCTTCATTTCCACAGCAAACAAGCCTTCCTGCACTCATTAACATAAAAATACGCAGTAATAAAAGTTTTTGTGGCTACAAGTTGACAATTAACAATATGCCTTTTCAACGCTTTAATTGGAAGATATTTACGGAATTCAATTGCATCTGCCATATTAAAAATTAATTTTACATAACAAAGAGTAGGTATAATGACATTTTCTGAACATATCGAAAGCTATTGTCTATTGTTTTTACCCAGGTAAATGATTGTTGGTCACATTCACACTTGCCGTTAAGCGTAGGAGTGGTAGCTTAAGCTGTCGTTTCAAGGCCAGATAGTGTCGCTATCGAAAGCTATCAAGTGCAATGGGAATCAGCTTATGGGAAGACACTCAAACCAAATATCAATAAGATAACAGAATATTCCGACATAGTGTCAAATATAAACCAAGAAGACCATGCATATAACACTTCAAGATAGCCTCATATTAATGTCAATAAAAAATGTATGTTTGTCAGTGCCATTCAACTGTTTTCAACTTTAATATCCAATGTCACATTGTGCCTGATTGAATGAATATACCAACCCCTAAAAAAGACAAATTCAGTGGGGAAATTATCTACCATTAACCAAGAGAAGTCAAGAAACTCACGTGAAACAGAATGTGACTGCAAACAAGGACTTGAGTGGATACATGAAATGTACACTCTTCAAAAGGTAGTAAGAAAATATGAAAGAACTAATTGATGTCAGCGGTAACATTGTTACTTTGTAGATGTACATCTAGATGTGTAGATTTTACATTCAAACTATCACTGTATTTAGCTACTAATGTTTGATTGCATACTGCAGACTCAAAGAATTTTTTACTATACTAAAAGGGTTTAAAGCCGTAGAAGACTGACTTCACTGTACTCGGTTTCCCATATGTACTCCGTCTCTCTCAACGAAGCGGCACGCCGCATGCCAAGAGTACCACTCATAGCACGTAACTCCGTAGCTTCAAGTGATAATCCACAGGGTCTCCGAAAAAAATCCACCTTATAAACAAGACGACACGAGCCGGATTCGAACCCGTGACCTCTTGAATACACGGCGAACAGCTTAACCACTACGCCAGGGAGATTCCCCTTTCTAATATACTATCCAGTCCTATAATTATGCTTTTTCCATGACCTCTCTTGGGTCAAGGTCAAATATAATCACAGAAAATCGTTTCATGCCTCCCCCCCCCCTTTTTCACAATTAAGGGATAAATTTAACATCGCGTTGCTTATTTGCGCCCATTGGATAATAATGTTTCAAAATATCTTAAGATAAAATATTTCATTGTTAATATGAAACAGCACGCAGAAAATATGTGCTGCTTTAATTCATTAATAAGACCAGAAGTTAAGTCTTCAAGAAATGTTGCACATACACATTAATTACATTACTAGTTTTAAATATGTTCTGGAGGGAATTCATGCAGACGAATACAGCATTTTGATTGATGCAGACAAGAGGCTAGTTGCTGAACATGCAAGACGTTTCAATCTCCCAGAATGCAATGAAGTTGCGGTAATAATTGCTGTTGACGGAATATGGAAAAAGAGATATAGTTCTAACAATAAAAGGCAATAAATTACAGTTGATAGATGAAACACGTAGATCTTATGGTGCTCTAAAAATCCTTTGCTTTTTGTATGTGATGAATTCAGCTACTACTGTAATATATCAACAGTAATTACGTAAAGCACATGTTTTTAGAACATTCCACTTAGATACGACGGACTATCACTAAAACTATAGGATTATGATGTGCAAACAAGAAAACATACAAATGACAATACACAAAACAATTCACACATCTAGTGATATATTGTCATTTGTATGTTTTCTTGTGTGCACATCAAAATTCCCTAGTTTTAGTGATAATCCGTCGTGTCTAAGTGAAATATTCTAAAAACCTGTGTTTTACGTAAGTACTATTGTTGTTACGTTTCACGCAGTTTTTACCTTATATTGATTACTGTAATATATCACACGCTGGTGTGCATTAAAAAAACCAACAACAGTGTCTTGCATTGACGTTTATGCGTACAGATTTATGGTTCAAATCAACTGTTCAAATCACCTTCTGATGTATAGAAATCTTTACCATCAGTTTGCAGTTGACATGTTTGAAAAAACAGAGTGAGAAAGGTTAAGGTACATTGAATCTTAACAAAAGGAATTGAGATGTGAATCTTATATTCACTTGAGAGATGAATTAAGTAAACATGTTGTTCCAGCTGATATTGAACAAGTTTACATTCTTCCACCATATTTCATAGGAGAATCACATTAAATGCATGAAAGGACACAGGATGCAATGACATACTCGCAATTTCTGTAGACCTGACATGTTCATCACATTTGTATGTAATGTAAAATGGAAAGAAATGATTGAGGAATTAAAATCTGGACAAACACAGAGTCATAGACATGATCTGACAGCTATAATTTTCAGAATAAAATTAATGGATATGATCACAAAATACAACATATTTGGTCCAGTGAGCTGCTACATGTATACTATAGAATGATAAAACAAAAATATTACGGCATGTTCATATTTTGATTTGGCTGAATAATAAAATTCCAGCTTATGAAGTTGATTCAGTTATTTAAGCTGAGTTTACAAATCCAAACATAGACAAATAACTATTTGAAATGGTTAAACCCAATGGATACATGGGTTATGTGAAGCTATACATTTGAAATAACCGTACATGAACGAGATTAAATATGTCATGTGCTACCCTAAAACCTTCATTTAAATCACTTACACTAGGCCAGCCTCTAGAACGGGTAGTAGTTTTCGGTGTTTCAGTGTATTTCTGATGGAATATGTGATTTCTACATCTGAATGTGATAGATTAGAAAACAGTTTAACCATTTATAAACTCGGAAACAATGCTGTGACAGATCTAGAAAATCGACAGCGACGAAACACACTGCTCATAGAAAATGAAGAACTCTTCCACCCCTGACGTCGCAAAACAAACAACGGCCACAGCGTATAGATAGATAGATAGACACTTGGACAAGATGGCTACCTGTCATATCAGAGAAGAAAACCCGAGGATGGAGGTTTCACAGCAATGATCGAGCAACATGATAGTGATAATAGATAGATTGTACCGTATTGCCTTTGTAGAATTTTTTTTAAAGCTCACATTAATGTTCAGTATTGCATATTTGTGGAATCAATAAAATATACGTGCAAGTATGTTACATGGATCTGATGTCACTATATTTGCTTTTCAGTAACAAAATAAACGTGATGAAGTCACTAATTATCAACAAGGACACTATTAGTAATGCAAGTTTCTGACACATTTATTTGACTTCCCAATGTATGAAAGATATCCTACAGTACAGCAAGTGGCAATTAGTTTAGAATACGGACAAAAATTATATTTTAATACTGATGTGGTCGGTGTTGTAAGTATAGGAAAACTGAACGTAATCGACATGCAAGTAGTCGGTGTTGTAAGTATAGGAAAACTGAACGTAATCGATGTATATATAGTTTGATCCACTTGAGAGACGATTACTTACTTTCAAGAATTGAGTTTTTATAAAGAAGGCGGGAAAGATTCCACACGTGTAATAATAAAAACCATACATATAATATTCTTCTTCTTCTTCTTTCTGTCCTCATGTACCTTTCGGTGTTGAGGGGAGAGTGAGTGTACGGTCTTTTGCCCTTCTATTTGCCTCCTCTGCTGTTATATTTCCGAGTGTCTCTAATACACTATCTATCCACCTTTTACGAGGGCGTCCAATAGGTCTCCTGTTTTCGTATCGTTTGTTAAGTGTTTTTTGGATAATACTTTGCTCTTTCTGTCTGGTTATGTGGCCGTACCATTTAACTTGTTGTTTCTGTATGTATTCTATTGTTGGCTTGATCCCTAATTGTTTCCTTAGTGCTTCATTCCTGATTTCTCAAGCTAACTCCAATCATACGTCTCACACATTTCATTTCAGTGGTGTTAATCTTATGTAGTGTTCTAGAATCTAATGTCCAAGTTTGACACTGATAACACAATGTTGGTAAGAAAATGGTGTTGAAAAGCGCTTTCTTTGTTTCTAGTGTAATATCTTTGTTTCTTAGTAAAGGTGTTAATTGACCAATGATCTGACAGGCCTTATTACATCTTGCGTTTATTTCTGCTTCTTGTTTGTTGTCATATCTCAATGTGCTGCCCAGATATTTGAATTCATCTACTTGTTTTAGTTGTTTATTATTTATCTGTATGTTGATGTTCTCGTTTTCTCGTGCAATATTCATTACTTCTGTTTTGTCTATGTTGATTTTCATTCCAAATTGCTTGCCTGCTGTGTCTATTATGCTTAGGTGGTCTTGCAGGTTTTTAATGCTGTTGTGGAATAAAACCTGGTCATCTGCAAAAAGCAGTTCATTTGCTTCATTAGAATTTGCTGTTTTGTTTATATGGTCCATGTATGTAATAAAAAGTAGTGGGGATAATACACATCACTGCTTTACTCCTGTGCTAATCACAAAGTCCTCTGTGTAGCCTGCAGCTGTTCTTATAGTGCACCTGCTGTTGTTATAGAGACTTCTACAAACGTTAATTAAATGTTGGCATACTCCATACATTTTTAATGTTTCCCGTAGTTTTTCTCTGTTTATTCCGGCCAAATGCTTTCTCTTGATCTATGAAGGATATGTATAAATTTTGGTTGTATTCTATTGACTTCTCTGCCAACTGTTTCAGAATAAATATTGCATCAGTACATCCTCTGTATCTTCTAAAACCCATTTGTGTATTGCTAAGTTGTTGTTCTATTACAGGTCTCAGTCTTTTCTCTACTATTTTTGCATATAGTTTTCCTGCATGGCTTAACAAGGAAATTCCCCTGTACTGGTTACAGTCTCTTTTGCTGCCTTTCCTTTTCCATATTGGCACTATGATAGCTTTTCTCCAGTCTGTTGGTGTCTTCTGTTGCCTCCACGCTGTGTTAAAAATTCTGTGTAGCCAATATAATCCTGTTTCTCCTGCTGCTCTTATAATTTCTAGTGGTATGTTATCTATCCCTGGAGCTTTGTTATTTTTTGCCTTTTTTATGACCTCGACAATTTCCTCTATGAGAATATTTGGCTCTTGTTCATTACAACTCTTTATGGTTTCTTTTGCTGTATTATTGCTTGGTGTTGTATTTAGTAACTCAGAAAAGTATTCTTTCCATCTTTTTAATACTCTTTGCTTATTTGAAATGGGATTACCTTCTCTGTGTAATATATGGGATTTTAATATATAATATTAAACACATATAAATATCGCCGAAACTAGACAGGGGCGACGTAGCAGCTACTGTCGTCGGATGAGTAATAACCGAAAGCGGCACAACTGAAAAGAAGCTAATTTTAGTTGAAAAAGGGTGGGGGGGGGCAGAGCTTCCTAGACCTACAAAATTACAAACTGCATACAACCAAACACACAATGCCACACTCAAACATAATTATGTACAAATATAATGACACACGCAAATACTCACACATAATTGTGTTCACACATTTACGATAGCCGAAACGTCGTCGTCTTTACTATTGAAACTATTTCAATTTATCCATTGTAAATGATGCTATAATAATAATAAAAATAATCAAAATAATAATCAAAATAACAATAATAATCAAAATAATAATAATAATAATAGAACAAATAACCAGTTAGAGTCATGCGCGAGCAACATTGGAGATACGAACAACAAAAATATCTTCAAATACCTCTGCCCTCAGACATTTGAATGAGTGTTAAAAATTCATGCCCGGACCATTGCTTCATGTCAATACAAGATTTGTTTCCCCAGCGTTTCTTCTTCTTCTCCCACAATTTCTCCTTGCAAAATAGTTTTAGAAAGTCAGTAGTGTTTCGTTACATGTCAAAACCAAACAGGTTTGCGCCATTTTACTGCCACTAAAAGTAGTTCTTGATAACCTGCGAGTTTATGTATTTCTGCCAAAATATTTCTTTAATGTTCTAAACAAATAACACCACCGCAGACACTATGAATCCGGAACATTACAAAAGCAAGGGAAACCTACTAAACGTATTTATATTGCCTAGAAAATCAGTACAGCCATACACATTTTGTGTTGATTGCGACTTCCTGAATAAGATATGCTATTAACTTTTTTTTCTACAAAACTGATTTGTTCTACAGAACGTCTGTAGCATTTCTAAATTTTGAATCATTCTTCCCGTCCATGTGTTGCTGGAGGTTTTGAGGATGGAGTTGCCTATCCAATATCATCGAGGGTCAAGTGACCAAGAAACGATGCTGAAGTCGGAAATGTTAGGCCTAAGGACGCAGATATCGCAGTCATGCTGTAAAGCATGACACAACGCATTCCAGTCTCCTGCCTATATCGTGCTAATCTGTAGGAGTTTGAGAACGGATACAGAAGAAGAACGACCATTCTTTCCATGCCAGCCTTTCTTAGAAAGGTTTAAAATATGTAAAGGATTGACTTCATTATACTTGGGTTATCTCAAATGTAACCCGTTTCTCTCAACGAAGCGGCGCGCCGCCTGTGGAGAGTACCACTCATAGCACGTAACTCAGGCGCATGTGGTTACGTCTGTGGGTCTCACCAATGGCTCACTAGACAAACCAATCATGCAACAGAAAACCTTAGTAGATGACATCCCTTTATATTGAGGTTATCTTCTTATAGAAGCTTTATGGCACGTCATCTATACAATCCCGTAGTCGTAACCTTCGATAACAGTTACCATGGTGTCCCGACAGGCCGACGTTGTGCTTGAACAAGTTACGGGCACGATGTGGGTAGGCAGAACAACAAAGAAACCTGTCGCAAGGGTCAGAGTTGTGCCCTGATGTCGACGTCTGATTCAGCAGTATTTGACTCGAAACACCATCGAGTCGGACGGCTGCTGGAACAGAGGGCGGAGCACTTATGCGAATGTCCCAAGTGCTGTGAGGCTAGTTTCTAATCAAGAATCAAGAGCTCTGTAGCTTCAAGCGATAATCCCCAGAGATCTTCGAAAAAATCACTTTATAAACAAGACGACACTAGCGGAATTCTAACCCGTGACATCTTGAGTACAAGACGAACGGCTTATGCTTTGCGCGAGAGAGACCCCTTACTTAGAAGACAACTGCTGAAACTTGTTTCCAACTCTGGATGTCTTGGTACATGTTTTTCAAGAATACAGAGGTGTGTTAGTACGTGTCGATAAGCAGGAAATCATAATAAACGAAAATGGATTCAAACAGCCAGAGGTAACAAATAAGAAACTTCATAAACAAGTCTGCATCGATAACAATCAGCATCATTAAGCTACAACAGAGCGGTTAGGTGCATCATAGACTGAATAAAGATTGCCTCGGGGGAAAAGACAATCTTTTCGTAAAGAAATTATGCACATAAGAATCAGCAAGTACAATTTGGGTAGACACAGAGAAATAAAAGTAGTGCATGAATTATTAAGTAGTCATACGGTGAATGAAAATAGTTCTAAAATATGGATGAAAACTATTATTAGGAGTATCGTTTTCTACTCGCTGCCATTTGAACCTAAATCTTAAGAGGTCGTGGTGACTGAATTACCATAACAGCGACCTCCACTATTTTTTGATGGTTGTAAAGCTCTGATATAACCAAATTGGACTAACGTCTTCGGATGAAAGGAGAGTAACTCACTATTAAGATGTAGATTTAATGTAACCAAATAACTATCTGTCAAACGCCTGTCTTTTAGCAGTGTGTCGAGGAGAGTGAAATTTCGTCTCATGAAATACAAATGATGCTATAAATGCGCCATTTTCGACACTCCTTACGATATTGTGACAGTTTTAATCTCTTTGACGTGCGTGGGGGTACGTTGCTTCACACACACACACACACATACCAAAATGTATTGAATCATGCGTGTTATAGCATATTGTTATTATTCTTTGCTCCCTTTACTGACTTCGGCAACGCATGGTCAATATGTGCCGATGCTAGGAAACTATTCATCGTTCAATTCTCTGCGGCACGAAGGTCTTCTACAAACCAATTAAATCTGTCTCTATCATTAGCTGCTACTGTTACTCAGTAACACAAGAAACAAAAAAAAGTGTGGTTGGGGTTTTGTGGCCTACTAAACATGACAAGAAAATAGCTGAGAAGTCAGCTATGAATCCCACTACAACATCCAGTATGAGAATCGAAATAGAAGCGTTGAAAACAGCTCTCACTTCGCTGGCGATGGAATCACCAAAAGACTCCGTTATTTTATCGGACTCTCAAAGTATGCTGCGCAAGATAGAAGAGTGTATGATCAGATCTGAGTGGGTCACTCTACTTAACAACGTGCAGAGTATTACATGGATCTACTATCCAGGTCATGCTGGGGTCAGGGGAAACGAAAAGCCGATGTATTGGCTGGTAAATCCTTGGTGAATGGCACTGAGATAAGAGAAGAGACAAGATTGAATTAATTAGATAAGTCATGGATCTTCTTCTTTCCTTCCTCTTTTACCCTTTACGAGTGTCGAGGGAGATAAAATGTTCTCGCTTTTCTGGCAGCGTCAGATAATGTTATTTGGTGTTCGTGTAATGTCTCATTGATGTTGTCGATCCAGCGTACTCTAAATCTACCCCTGGCTCTTCTTTCTGCTTCTCCTCTATTCATATATGCTTTATAAACTAATGAATCACACGGCATTCTTTCCAGATGACCAAACCATTGTATCTGTTAGTTTTGTATGTATTGTAGACTTAATATGACACCCATTCTTTGTCTTATGACATCGTTTCTAATTATGTGTCTTCTAGTCACTCCATGGATACCCAACAAAAAGGCCAGGTCGAACAAAACAATTTACATATTCAGAGAATGGTAGAAATGGAAGGTAATAGAGCGACGGAAGAAAGTACACCCTCTCCGGAAAGATCAGAAGAACGCGCAATCAGCAACTGACTGCAACACTGAGCTATATACGTTTAGATGGCTGACGGAACTGCAACCACAGAATATATGGAAATATCCACAGTGCTGTGACACTTGTTTCTAATCAAGAATCAACAGTCAAGAATCTATCTTTTGCTAATGCATTCAATTTTTGTTATCTCTTACCGATCCTATTTACCACCCCCCCCCAAAAAAAAAAAAAAGTAGTTCAGAAGGTTCTTGTTGTTTCACATGTTTTCTGTGAATGTCACAACAGCTTCAATATTACAAGACTTCTTGTCAGCTTCTTACTGTGTGTTGTATCGGTCTTCGACGCCATTAACATGCTCTCTTTGTCTCTGAATTTCTTGATGTGCTCGCCGTCTGCGAGCTATCCTCGTCCAGGATAGGCGCGACATACTTACTTCTTTGGGCGATAAATGCAATAGTGGAGAGTCAAAACACATGCCGCGTTTGGTGATGTATTGGAAGGTCGTCCCAGACAGACGAAGCGAATGTGTGAGAAATACACAGGTCAAATCCTAAATCCCGGACTGTTTGGCAAAGTAGCATCTCATCTAGGAAGGTGTATCAACCCTGATTCTAAGTCAACTGTTTCCGTTGCCCAACACGGCTCATACAAAAGAAATCAGGCCTGAGACAGAGGTACACGAAGGGTGGTAATGGAATGATCATGAGGAATAGCTCGTTGGCTGTGAAGCGCCTCGTCGGAGGAAAAACACACAATAGACGATCATGGCAAACTATCAACTCGTCTCGTGTGACATATACACTCTTTGAAAAGAAGGCTCCTTCAATAGTCGTTGCTCTAATCCGAAAGCTGACGTCTCATGGGTATGAAAGAAAACTCAGATAAACTCCCCACCGCACTGCACAAAGTAATTAGGAGCATATCTATCCCATGGGTATTAAAGAAAGCTCAGAGAAACTCTCCACCGCACTGCATAAAGTAAGTAGGAGCTAATCTCTCCCAATTCCTGAAGACAACCAATTAGAAAACCGAGAAGGTCAAACAATCAGGCATGGGCCGTAGTATATTAACTGAAGGCATTTGACCGAAACATTACTTTACATCGTCATTATTGTTTATTATTATGTCTTCATTTATACTATAAGTATCAATACAATTATGTTTTATGATTTCGGTATGTATCCATCCGTGTGTCTTTAATATTAATTTAAACATTCTCTTCGACACACATATAAATTTATGAACCTTGCCAGTTTTGTGTGTGTTATCTCTCATGTTGCTTTGGCATGTTACTGAGCCATGTAACAACAATGATTTCACGTTTTTAACATTGTTCAAACACTGCATGTCAAGTCATCAAATGACACAACTTTCCGAGCCTTAGAATATGGCGGATATTGTAAGCCTGAACTAATTTCAATGTATCACTACGCCAACAATCCATATATCACTACGCCAACCATCCGCTATATACCTACGCCAACCATCCGCTATATAACTACGCCAACCATCCGCTATATCACTACGCCAACCATCCGCTAATATCTCATTAAGTAAATGTTGTTATGCAATGGATTCCTGACAATTCAAACACCTGGTAGTGACAAGACAGACAGACTAACACAATTTGTTGCAAGACGTGAACAGACATACACACAAACCTAGATGGACACTGGTAAAAAGATGTTGAAATCTGTGAACAAATAGTCTTGGCTCAACATATGGGAAGTGGGAAAACAATGGGAGAGAAATGAACAAATATATGACCTGTTCATATTTCAAAGACAACACCAACTTCCTGGGAGGGAAAGACCAGAGTAACATAACTGTCTGTCTATCTGTCTGTCTGTCTGCCTGCCTGCCTGCCTGCCTGTCTATCTGTCTATCTGTCTGTCTGTCTGTCTGTCTGTCTATCTATCTATCTATCTATCTATCTATCTATCTATCTATCTATCTATCTATCTATCTATCTATCTATCTATCTATCTATCTATCTATCTATCTATCTATCTATCTATCTATCTATCTATCTATCTATCTATCTATCTATCTATCTATCTATCTATCTATCTATCTATCTATCTATCTATCTATCTATCTATCTATCTATCTATCTATCTATCTATCTATCTATCTATCTATCTATCTATCTATCTATCTATCTATCTATCTATCTATCTATCTATCTATCTATCTATCTATCTATCTATCTATCTATCTATCTATCTATCTATCTATCTATCTATCTATCTATCTATCTATCTATCTATCTATCTATCTATCTATCTATCTATCTATCTATCTATCTATCTATCTATCTATCTATCTATCTATCTATCTATCTATCTATCTATCTATCTATCTATCTATCTATCTATCTATCTATCTATCTATCTATCTATCTATCTATCTATCTATCTATCTATCTATCTATCTATCTATCTATCTATCTATCTATCTATCTATCTATCTATCTATCTATCTATCTATCTATCTATCTATCTATCTATCTATCTATCTATCTATCTATCTATCTATCTATCTATTTATCTATCTATCTATCTATCTATCTATCTATCTATCTATCTATCTATCTATCTATCTATCTATCTATCTATCTATCTATCTATCTATCTATCTATCTATCTATCTATCTATCTATCTATCTATCTATCTATCTATCTATCTATCTATCTATCTAACGCTTTGTTGCCTTTCAGCATCTGGCGTAGAAGAGTTTTCTGGAGATGTCCTATGTGTGTATTGAGTATATTGTGGAATTTGTCGCCTCTTTTATTTCGGTGGTCCATCGTTTGCATAGTTGGCATCTAGATAGGTCTGCCTACACTGTATCTGATGGTAGTCTGCTGATGTGTACACACAATTTGATCTGTTGTCTCTTAATGTATTCCAAGATTTATAATCACCAAGAGAAAACAACCACAACACACTTCAAAATACCGTCTGTACACTCATCATTACCAAACTGTTTACTATTAGTTTTTCTAAATGTCTAGCGCATGATAATATTATAAAAATACTTGAACAATGAAAAATACACGCACTCACGTGCGCGTGCGCACATACACAGACACCATCAACAAATACACCAACGTATTATGATATCCTCTCACATATTCATTTGTATGTTTCACATCATGGCAGTACGAGTTTGTCTTTGTTTATGTGTTATACCAGGTAGTTTATGATGGAGTTCAGAGTCATGTAAATTTGTTCCCAGGTTCACTGTTCGTTGAGACGATTTTCAGAGATTGCTTAACTATCATAGATGTGACATTGAATTGTAATGTACAATGCCACATATGGATGAATACTTAATATTATATTACTGTAGTGTACAATGTCACAGATGAATACGTAAACAAATATTACTGTAGTGTACAATGTCACACATGGATACGTAAACAAATATTACTGTAGTGTACAATGTCACAGATGGATACGTAAACAAATATTACTGTAGTGTACAATGTCACAGATGGATACGTAAACAAATATTACTGCAAGATACAATGTCACAGATGGATTCTTAGACACATACTACTGCAAGGTACAATGTCACAGATGGATACTTAGACACATACTACTGCAAGGTACAATGTCACAGATGGATACTTAGACACATACTACTGCAAGGTACAATGTCACGAGCTCAGTTTTTCTTTACTAAATAGGTTGACTTCTGCCGTGAGTCGTACAACACGGAAAGAATATTGAAGATGGTCCGTTGTACCTCCCAAAGCAGTTCAGGTTTTAATCCTTCAGAAGACCTAACTATGGAGGTGATTATTCCATTGCTGTCTTCTTTATCTAGACATGTCAAACTGCGAACAAGAAGAAGAAGATTATCGTAAAATATAGAGAATTCAAAGCAGATGTGTTTTATCGACCATTCTAAAGCATTTTATCGCGTACAACATCAGCAACTTTAGGAAATAATGAGACAAATGTGCTTCCCAGAACATGTAACATATCTGATTGAATCACTCGACTATAATCAACAAGCAGCTGTGCGAGTTGATGGTGATATCACAGAATGATTTTCTGGTAGATAGCCGGGCAAAACAGGATTGCATCATATCGCCATTATTATATAATATATATATGCAGAAAAGCAGAAAACATCATAAGGACAGGACAGTAAGGAATGACAAAGTGCACACAAAATTCCATCTCCTAAATATAGGTCTACATGAAATACCAGAAATAAGATACGCAGATAGGGTACTTTTAACTACACACACATGGAGGGGCTAGAACACACACATGGAGGGGCTAGAACACACACATGGAGGGGCTAGAACACACACATGGAGGGGCTAGAAAGTATGATACTTAAAACAAAAGCATACAGCGAATAACAAAACCTTCAATAAAACATACAGAAGACCAGGATCATGACAACAGATAAAACTAAAGTAACATCAAGAATTAAAAGAGATAACATGGAACTGGAAAACATCGACAAGTTTGATTATCTGGTTGCAAATATAAACAGATTATGTGATTGTACAATTAAAATTAGGAAATAATTAGCACTAGCGAAAATTAAAATACAAGAAATGAAAAATATAGTGGAAAACTAGTGAAGAAGTCTCCCAGAAACATCACATATTTCAAAGAGAGCAGCTCGGTCAACCAGTTCATCATTCTTCTGTCAGACACGTTGATGATGATGATGATGTTCGTCCGTCGTGATTGACGATGACCAAAAACTCAACCATAATAATAATAACAATAAATAATAAAATAATAAAGTTAATAGTGCGTTTTTAAATGACTAGCAAGTCCAATGCGCGCACAAAATGTTCTTTTACAGAATTGACAACAATAGAAGGTATCTGTGTGACGTTGAGATGTTTTTTCTTTTATACGTGTCCGCTTCTGTCTTGCAGTTTCTTGTCTGAATTCTTCTGCCGCTAGTGCTCCCGTTCTAATGCTGTAACGCCATGCTGTTCTATCCTGAGCGAGGCTCTCCCAAGCGCCTACGTCAATGTTAAGATGTTTCAAGGATGACTTGAGCGTGTCTTTGAAACGCTTTTTCTGTCCACCAGCTTTTCGAAATCCTGCCTTGAGTTCTCCATAATATATTTGTTTTGGCAAACGCGAGTTCTCCATACGCACAAGATGGCCTGCCCAGCGTGCCTGCGCCTTCATAAGTATTGTGTGGATGCTTATTGAGGTTGATTTTTCCAAGACCTCGTAGTCTGGTACTTTGTCCCACCAATGGATGTTTAGTAATTTACGTAGGCAGGTAAGATGGAAATGATTTAACTTTCTTGCATGTCTAGCATACACTGTCCACGTTTCGCAGGCGTATAGTAAGGTTGGTATAACAGCAGCATGATATACTTGTAGTTTGGTGGTTGTTCTTATACCTCGTCTATCCCATACATTGTTGCGTAATCTGCCAAATACAGCACTAGCTTTTGCCAGTCTATTGACACGTTGATACTTCTGCTGTGAAGGCACATCTATCCTTCCCTACAACATAAAAGTCTTGAACAAGGGTACAAAGATACAATTTCCCTTTTTTAAAAGAAGACAAAAGTAAACATCGAGACAAGATATGCAGGTGATAGTGATGAGTATTGTCGCAGGTCTCTAGTTGTCAGCCTATCCCCCAACTTTCCTTAGTCCTTTTCAACGACGTGCATGGAAAAAAGATATTAGCCTCATTCTTAGCACCTGGAACTAGACGTCTAGATACCGGTTGCCACACGTGTGGTCACGTTTGATAAAGCTATTATATTTGTTGTATAAGATTCAAACGTAATATGCACGTTACCGCAAGTGATATAGAACAGTGGTAACATGATGCCATAGATCGAATTGCATGGAAGAGAAATATCAGGAATGGTATACAGATAAAGTGATAACAGTGTAAAGTGATAATAGTGTAAAGTGATAACAGTGTAAAGTGATAACAGTGTAAAGTGATAACAGTGTAAAGTGATAACAGTGTAAAGTGATAACAGTGTAAAGGCTTCGAGTTTAGAGGACACCAATAGCCCAAGATGGTACACGCGAGCCTGTAATTCATTATATGTACTGTAGAAGAGAATCTGTGTGACTCAGATTGATCTTGTATTACAACATCGCCATGAATTGTATATTGAATATTGAAGTAATGAATATTGCAAGAGAAAAGGAGAACATCAACATACAGATAAATAATAAACAACTAAAACAAGTAGATGAATTCAAATATCTGGGCAGCACATTGAGATATGACAACAAACAAGAAGCAGAAATAAACGCAAGATGTAATAAGGCCTGTCAGATCATTGGTCAATTAACACCTTTACTAAGAAACAAAGATATTACACTAGAAACAAAGAAAGCGCTTTTCAACACCATTTTCTTACCAACATTGTGTTATCAGTGTCAAACTTGGTCATTAGATTCTAGAACAATACATAAGATTAACACCACTGAAATGAAATGTGTGAGACGTATGATTGGAGTTAGCTAGAGAGACAAAATCAGGAATGAAGTACTAAGGAAACAATTAGGGATCAAGCCAACAATAGAATACATACAGAAACAACAAGTTAAATGGTACGGCCACATAAACAGACAGAAAGAGCAAAGTATTATCCAAAAAACACTTAACAAACGATACGAAAACAGGAGACCTATTGGACGCCCTCGTGAAAGGTGGATAGATAGTGTATTAGAGACACTCGGAAATATAACAGCAGAGGAGGCAAATAGAAGGGCAAAAGACCGTACACTCACTCTCCCCTCAACACCGAAAGGTACACGAGGAAAGAAAGAAGAAGAAGCCATGAATTGTATATTATATTTGTTATAGCGAAACACTAATACTATCGTCTGGAAAGACAGAAATGTGCATACTGCTGCTACTACATGATTCGAGATCAATTGTTGTATCATCATTCAATAGTTGGTCACTGGACAGTTTCAGTATGTTCCGTCATGTCCATCTCTGACCATAATGTCCTTTTACGCATTCTGATATCTCATTAAAATGTAAACTTGCATGTACACGGTAGAAAATCAATGTGAGATCCTGACACCACCCCCCTTTCTCCCGCAAGTCATGTCGTAAACTGTGACTAAGGAAAACTGGACTGCGATTAATAGTTATTTTCCCCCTTTATTAGATACTAAAATGTCATGCTGGAGTAGATGTAGGGTTGAGGGAGGGGGTGACAAATGGTGCAGCCAATCTCTTACAAATCGTGAGACCAGTCATTCAATTTTTGAACTACATCCTGCTAAATGACAGACGCATGGGAACAGACTTGGAGTGCAAGTTCTTACTTAGATAAAGATACAAACGCATAGGAACAGACTTGGGGTACACATTCTTACATAGATAAAGAGACAAACACATAGGAACAGACTTGGGGTACACATTCTTACATAGATACAGAGACAAACACATAGGAACAGACTTGAGGTACAAATTCTTACATAGATACAGAGACAAACACATAGGAACAGACTTGGGGTACAAATTCTTACATAGATACAGAGACAAACACATAGGAACAGACTTGGGGTACACATTCTTACATAGATACAGAGACAAACACATAGGAACAGACTTGGGGTACAAATTCTTACATAGATACAGAGACAAACACATAGGAACAGACTTGGGGTACAAATTCTTACATAGATAAAGAGACAAACACATAGGAACAGACTTGGGGTACAATTCTTACATAGATAAAGAGACAAACACATTACTGAATTGATTGATGAACTGGTAGGTACTTAAGCTCGTAGCTAGGTAGGTAATTAAGCTCGTAGCTAGGTAGGTACTTAAGCTCGTAGCTAGGTAGGTACTTAAGCTCGTAGCTAGGTAGGTAATTAAGCTCGTAGCTAGGTAGGTACTTAAGATCGTAGCTAGGTAGGTACTTAAGCTCGTAGCTAGGTAGGTACTTAAGCTCGTAGCTAGGTAGGTACTTAAGCTCGTAGCTAGGTAGGTACTTAAGCTCGTAGCTAGGTAGGTACTTAAGCTCGTAGCTAGGTAGGTACTTAAGCTCGTAGCTAGGTAGGTACTTAAGCTCGTAGCTAGGTAGGTACTTAAGCTCGTAGCTAGGTAGGTACTTAAGCTCGTAGCTAGGTAGGTACTTAAGCTCGTAGCTAGGTATGTACTTAAGCTCGTAGCTAGGTAGGTAGATTGACTTGTAGATAGATAGGTATATTTTGTTATATTTTGACACTATTTCTTCATCTTCTCTTCAGTTTTGTGAATTAAAATCTTATACTACTTTTCTAAATCCACAATTCTGTCAAAAGTTTCATACTTTTCCTATTGGGAATTCTATATAATGTAGTTTCATAATTCATGTCTCCAAGTCCAACCAAGTTCGATATAAAACCGTTCGTTACGATTCCTTAGAGATACCAGAATAGCTGTGTTCATTGTATCTCTATTACCTTTTGAAATCTATAGAGAGAAAAGACTGATCTAGAGGATCACCTCATTCTGATTTCACTACAGTCGCCTGAATCTGATCATATTAATCTGGTTTCGTGAAAAGGTTATTTTGAAAGCTGGATTGAAGAACTCATAAAGATATGCCGTGAGCCATGTTTCTAATAAAAGTACATCGTAGTACTTACTTACCAATGCCCTTAATGAAATCAATTTTAAAAATTGTTGATATTTGCTGAATATATATAAATACAGAATCAACAAGCGAGTTCAAATAAAACATTCCTGTGTGTAGATAGGTATATAAGAGAATAATTTGGTGGCGAAATTTTTCGTTTTTCTTTACGGTAAGCAAAAAAAACATCTTTGTGGCTTTCTTGACTATGGGGTATTCATTCAGCCTATATATACCAGCAAGTCCTGTTTTCTTAATAAATGCTGCTGTATTTGAAAGCTCCTCAGTGCTCCCATACATCTTTCTGTAAATGTTCATCTCTGTGGGGAAGTGTTCCCTTAACTGGTTTAGTGTATTGCAGTCTTGCAGGATATGTTCAGCGGTCTGTGCTGAATTTTGTGATAATGATTCTCATATTTCGTAAATGATCTTTTGTACCTCTACCTAATAGAAATCCTGCTTGTACCTCGTTAACTTCGGTGTATAATTGTTGCTGTATTCTTTTCATAGCTATTCTTAGCAAGATCTTGCTCGCTTGGCTAATTAATGCTACTGTTCTATAGTTAGGACATAACTGAAGATCTCCGTTTGTGGTAGGGAGATATCTATTGATTTTTTCCATTCTACGGGCTTTCTTCCACTCTTTCAAATTGTGCAGTATAACTTATAATATATTTCTGCGCTTCCTCTACCTCCAGCTAGTATCATTTCTGTGGTAATAATGTCATTTTCTGGAACGTTATGTTTCTTCAGATTTTTTCTGGGATTCTGTTTCACTGAAATTTATGATGTTCATTGGATACTGCTTCACTGAAATTTGTGATGTTCCTTGGATACTGCTTCACTGAAATTTGTGATGTTCGTGGGATATTGAATGAAATAAAATAACTACTTATGAACTAAAAATAGAAATAGTTCCCCAATGGATTCCCGACCACTCAGTAATCAAGGGGAATAAGATAGAATAATCCAGGCGAGTAAGATAGCTACCAGCTAGCAAAAAAAAACAACAACAAAAAACAACAACACTGGAAGTAACTGTCAACACAAATAAATATAAAGTCCCTAATCAAAGTTCAATAAACATGGAATAAAATTTAACTCACCCATGCAGACAAACATGCAATGCTCTCTGCAAGCTTGGAATAAAGAACAAAAAAATAATGTTTAGATTGAGAAAAGATCACAATATACCCAAATAAGGGAGTTTAGAGCTGGAGAAATTATGCCCATGTGGGCAATCTTCATAAAACACACAACATATTTTACAGAAATCACCACAAAAATAAAACTGTGACCATCTGAAACACCTCTGGAGGACAAGTTCTATGACCCTGTCTCGAGTCTGGTGATCACAATGCAATTCATTGAAGATATTCATATTGACGTCAGACCTCTGCTGGAATTAAAACCAGAATTAAAAATAGTCTGAGAAGATCCTTATTATCTGAGATCTGGTCTACGCCTTGCTTACTCTTACGTTTAGTTTCTTAACTCTTACGTTTAGTTTATTAACTCTTGTGTTTAGTTTATTAACTCTTGTGTTTAGTTTTAACTCTTACGTTTAGTTTATTAACTCTTACGTTTAGTTTCTTAACTCCTATGTTTAGCTTATTAACTCTTATGTTCAGTTTCTTAACTTCTACGTTTATTGTATTAACTCTTATGTTTAGTTTATTAACTCTTATGTTTAGTTTCTTAACTTGTACGTTTAGTTTATTAACTCTTATGTTTAGTTTCTTTCTTAACTTCTACGTTTAGTTTCTTAACTCTTATGTTTAGTTTCTTAACTTCTACGTTTAATGTGTTAACTCTTATATTTAGTTTTTTAACTCTTACGTTTAGTTTTTTAACTCTTACGTTTAGTTTCTTAACTCTTACGTTTAGTTTCTTAACTCTTACGTTTAGTTTTTTAACTCTTACGTTTAGTTTCTTAATTCTTACGTTTAGTTTCTTAACTTGTACGTTTAGTTTATTAACTCTTATGTTTAGTTTCTTTCTTAACTTGTACGTTTAGTTTCTTAACTCTTATGTTTAGTTTTTTAAATTACATTTTCTAAACTTATGTGCTTAGAGAGCAATGGCAAGTTACTGTAGGTAAATACTGCACATATACATCACTACATCTAGAAATGCTACCTTGATCGATCGCTACGTCAAGAATAAAATAAACTACAAACCGTTTGTTATTTACAAATCTACGCTAATCCAATGATAGACCACACATAACATTATTCGTGGTCCTTTCCGTAGCTTTCTATTCATTACGTATGCAAGGAAAAAACACGGAGAGGTCAGAGGAAACTAAGTAAAAATGTTTGCACTGTACTAAAACAACGATTGAGCCAGATACTGTCAAATTGTTGATTTCCGAATACAGGGAGCAGCACTCTCGAAAAAGCCAAAAATGTCGGTGTTTCTCAGCTTCCGGTAAATCGACAAGAAATGATTTTATGCTTTGTGTGGCATCTTGGACAAAGTAGTAGCCATTTAGTGACAAGTCGTTTAAAGTCAATACTTTCTTGAAAGTTTCGACACCTTGCAATAGAAAACGCAACGTAGTGGATGTGAATGAAAGATAAACAAACTTAAGTAATGTAGTGGATGAGATAAAAAAGATAAATAAATTTAAGTAATGTAGCGGATGAAATTAAAAGATAAATAAACTTAGTTTATGGTTTGATGATTGATTGATTATACTTTCAGCTAACAGGTGCTCAACTCATGAACCGACCTGTCCTTCACGTTTCTGAGTTTAAATATCAGTCTGACCACTCATCAGTTGAGTCAGCTGTACCAGACTCTCCACTCATCAGTCGAGTCAGCTGTATCAGACTCTCTACTTATCAGTTGAGTCAGCTGTATCAGACTCTCCACTCATCAGTTGAGTCAGCTGTATCAGACTCTCCACTCATCAGTCGAGTCAGCTGTATCAGACTCTCCACTCATCAGTCGAGTCAGCTGTATCACTCTCCACACATCAGTCGAGTCAGCTGTATCAGACTCTCCACTCATCAGTCGAGTCAGCTGTATCACTCTCCACTTATCAGTCGAGTCAGCTGTATCAGACTTTCCACTTATCAGTTAAGTCAGCTGTATCAGACACTGCACTCATCAGTCGAGTCAGCTATATCACTCTCCACTCATCAGTCGAGTCAGCTGTATCACTCTCCACTCATCAGTCGAGTCAGCTGTATCAGACTCTCCACTCATCAGTCGAGTCAGCTGTATCACTCTCCACTCATCAGTCGAGTCAGCTGTATCACTCTCCACTCATCATTCGAGTCAGCGGTATCACTCTCCACTTATCAGTCGAGTCAGCTGTATCCCTCTCCACTCATCAGTCGAGTCAGCTGTATCAGACTCTCCACTCATCAGTCAAGTCAGCTGTATCAGACTCTCCACTCATCAGTCTAGTCAGCTGTATCACTCTCCACTCATCAGTCGAGTCAGCTGTATAAGACTCTCCACTCATCAGTCGAGTCAGCTGTATCAGACTCTCCACTTATCAGTCAAGTCAGCTGTATCAGACTCTCCACTCATCAGTCGAGTCAGCTGTATCAGACTCTCCACTCATCAGTCGAGTCAGCTGTATCAGACTCTCCACTTATCAGTCAAGTCAGCTGTATCAGACTCTCCACTCATCAGTCTAGTCAGCTGTATCACTCTCCACTCATCAGTCGAGTCAGCTGTATCAGACTCTCCACTCATCAGTCGAGTCAGCTGTATCAGACTCTCCACTCATCAGTCGAGTCAGCTGTATCAGACTCTCCACTTATCAGTCAAGTCAGCTGTATCAGACTCTCCACTCATCAGTCTAGTCAGCTGTATCACTCTCCACTCATCAGTCGAGTCAGCTGTATCAGACTCTCCACTCATCAGTCGAGTCAGCTGTATCAGACTCTCCACTCATCAGTCGAGTCAGCTGTATCAGACTCTCCACTTATCAGTCGAATCAGCAGTACAAATAGGTACCCGATATGCACATCTGGGGGAAGTAAACAGAGATCAAAACTGTTCATCTCATCTCAAAATGTAATGGATTAGTACCGTAAGGGCTCATTCGTCTCGCATGTTTCCGAAAACCAAAAATGGAAGCACAAAATAGCAACACTGGGGATATTATTTTTTTCGAGGTGGGGAATGAGGGTGTATGCTGTCCCATTGCTTAAGAGGTAAAATGACCGATAAAGCCACGCTGAAGTAAAATGTGTCCAGGAGAAAAGCACGGATAATCGTAGACCATAACAACGCAATCTGTTGTCCGGGTTACATCCTGCTAATCTGCAGATTAAGAATGTAAGAAGAAGTACTGTGAGGTTTTATCTGTTTTCCAATCTGATGGAACCATGAACCCTTGTTTTCTGTTGTTCAACGGGAAATTTTCTACAGAGCTTTTTTCTATTGTTCAACGGGGAAGTTTCTCCAGATCTTTGTTTTCTGTAGTTTAAACGGGGATATTTCTCTAGATCTTGTTTTTTGTAGTTTAAACGGGGATATTTCTCTAGATCTTGTTTTCTGTAGTTTAAACGGGGATATTTCTCTAGATCTTGTTTTTTGTAGTTTAAACGGGGATATTTCTCTAGATCTTGTTTTCTGTAGTTTAAACGGGGATATTTCTCTAGATCTTGTTTTTTGTAGTTTAAACGGGGATATTTCTCTAGATCTTGTTTTCTGTAGTTTAAACGGGGATATTTCTCTAGATCTTGTTTTCTGTAGTTTAAACGGGGATATTTCTCTAGATCTTGTTTTCTGTAGTTTAAACGGGGATATTTCTCTAGATCTTGTTTTTTGTAGTTTAAACGGGGATATTTCTCTAGATCTTGTTTTTTGTAGTTTAAACGGGGATATTTCTCTAGATCTTGTTTTCTGTAGTTTAAACGGGGATATTTCTCTAGATCTTGTTTTTTGTAGTTTAAACGGGGATATTTCTCTAGATCTTGTTTTTTGTATTTTAAATGGGGATATTTCTCTAGATCTTGTTTTCTGTAGTTTAACGGGGATATTTCTCTAGATCTTGTTTTTTGTACTTTAAACGGGGATATTTCTCTAGATCTTGTTTTCTGTAGTTTAAACGGGGATATTTCTCTAGATCCTGTTTTTTTGTAGTTTAAACGAGGATATTTCTCTAGATCTTGTTTTCTGTAGTTTAAACGGGGATATTTCTCTAGATCTTGTTTTCTGTAGTTTAAACGGGGATATTTCTCTAGATCTTGTTTTTTGTAGTTTAAACGGGGATATTTCTCTAGATCTTGTTTTTTGTAGTTTAAACGGGGATATTTCTCTAGATCTTGTTTTCTGTAGTTTAAACGGGGATATTTCTCTAGATCTTGTTTTTTGTAGTTTAAACGGGGATATTTCTCTAGATCTTGTTTTTTGTATTTTAAATGGGGATATTTCTCTAGATCTTGTTTTCTGTAGTTTAACGGGGATATTTCTCTAGATCTTGTTTTTTGTACTTTAAACGGGGATATTTCTCTAGATCTTGTTTTCTGTAGTTTAAACGGGGATATTTCTCTAGATCCTGTTTTTTTGTAGTTTAAACGAGGATATTTCTCTAGATCTTGTTTTTTGTAGTTTAAACGGGGATATTTCACTAGATCTTGTTGTCTGTAGTTTAAACGGGGATATTTCTCTAGATCTTGTGTTTTGTAGTTTAAACGGGGATATTTCTCTAGATCTTGTTTTCTGTAGTTTAACGGGGATATTTCTCTAGATCTTGTTTTCTGTAGTTTAAGCGGGGATATTTCTCTAGATCTTGTTTTCTGTAGTTTAACGGGGATATTTCTCTAGATCTTGTTTTCTGTAGTCTAACGGGGATATTTCTCTAGATCTTGTTTTCTGTAGTTTAACGGGGATATTTCTCTAGATCTTGTTTTCTGTAGTCTAACGGGGATATTTCTCTAGATCTTGTTTTCTGTAGTTTAAACGGGGATATTTCTCTAGATCTTGTTTTCTGTCTAATTTTTGTGGCGCATCTTTTCGAAGAACACAGCGCTATTGTGCCTAGTGTTTGCATTACCGCTAACCGGTATCACTGGTAATTATGACTACCGAATATACTGATAAATTCCAACAGCAAACGCCGGTAAATTCGGTAATTTTTACAATTATTTCATTATTATTGTATATGAACTGGAATATAGAAATGGAACGTGTAAAGTATACAATTTCTTTTACTATAAACACGGGAATTCCCCATTTATTTCTCTGCTTCACTGGAACATGCGCTGACCTTTTGTAGTTCGCATGAGCCGGTAGATGGATACAATATTGGGACATTTTTATTTAGTATTTATTTACAGTGTGTTTCTTTGAGAATTAGATTGCTGGCATTATTTTGGAAAGTGTATTTGTGTGTGTGTGTCCTTACTGGAGTTACATTTCAGTAAGTGCATTTTTGTAATAATCGCACATATTTTGAACGTTTTTTTGTCAATAAAATGACAAATTGTAAGTTTAAAATATATACTTAACTATTTATTATTATTAAATATATATTTGAAAGAAATAAAACTGAATATTAAAAAATTAAATATTGTTTTGTTTTGATTGTATTAAATAAAGTATTAATGTATATGTTTATAGTTTTTTTCTTGTTTAATTAAATTAATTAAAATATATTAACACTTGAGATGATTTTGTTAATGATCTCGTTGCATGTATTATTTATTATAAAAATATCGCTTGCTGGTAATTTTTAATTAAAAAAAATGTCATGCATTATATTACTTTTAAATGTATGTTTATATTTATATTACATATTCTGCCCACAGTTTGCAAGATATCAACCAGAAGTTATAAAAGAGGAGCTCAAAATATAAAAAAGAAGCAGAAAGCTGAAGAAGAGTTTAGCAAGTAAACAAAATTATAAAGTTTCTTAACAAAGATATATAACGGGCCTGATGAACCAAAAGCCTTTACCACAGTAAGTCAGTCATGGGATATTCATTCTATTCCTGATAATTCCAGAACCAGGCATATCTACTCGTATTTGCATATAATCTACTTGAATGAATGAAGCAACAATATTAAGATTTATAAACCAGAAAGTAGTACAAACACAGAAGATTCAGCAAAAAACAAAACAAACAGAATAATGTTGAGTTATAGTGTGATTTAAGTAAAGATGAGATCTTATACTGGATACAAAAAAGTGACAAACTACGCAGTTTATCATTTGATGATGTCATCAGTCACTTTGCTCTGGTAAAGGAAAGAAAGAAAATGTTTTAGTTTAATATAATTCCTTAATCCTTATAAAGTGTTTCAAGAGATCAGATAATAATCCTTTGTACATTGTGACTTTTAAGAGATCTTTTGTTTCAATTTTACCGGAGTTTGTATTTTTAAGTTTGTTATAAATAAAAAAAGATTTTAAGTAAAAGATTTATTATTTCACTTTCTATATATTTCTTAAATGTATTTCAGTTAAACCATCTAGGTGTCCGAAAATAATATGTGGCACTGTCACATAATCTGGACTTATAAAGTGTCCCATATCTCGAATAGCCTAGGGCCTTATCAAGTCTAAAAATTCGGTCCTTCCCAGTAGCATCCCACAAAGTAAGATCCGTCTCAGTAGCTTCCTACAAAGAAGACTTTTACCCAGTAGTTTTCTACCCAGTAGCCTTCTATCCAGTAGCTTTCTACCCAGTAGCTTTCTACCCAGTAGCCTATACACAGTAGCCTTCTACCCAGTAGCTTTCTACCCAGTAGCTTTCTACCCAGTAGTTTTCTACCCAGCAGCTTTCTACCCAGTAGCCTCATACCCAGTAGCCATCTACCCAGTAGCTTTCTACCCAGTAGCTTTCTACCCAATAGCCTCAAATCCAGTAGCCTCATACCCAGTAGCCTTCTACCCAGTAGCTTTCTACCCAGTAGCCTCCTATCCAGTAGCCTCATGCCCAGTAGCCTTCTACTCAGTAGCTTTCTACCCGTTAGCCCCCTACTCAGTAACCTCCTACTCAGTAACCTCCTACTCAGTAACCTCCTACTCAGTAACCTCTTACTCAGTAACCTCATACTCAGTAACCTCTTACTCAGTAACCTCCTACTCAGTAACCTCCTACTCAGTAACCTCTTACTCAGTAACCTCCTACTCAGTAACCTCCTACTCAGTAGCATCATACTCAGGAACCTCCTACTCAGTAACCTCTTACTCAGTAACCTCCTACTCAGTAACCTCCTACTCAGTAGCATCATACTCAGTAACCTCCTACTCAGTAACCTCTTACTCAGTAACCTCTTACTCAGTAACCTCCTACTCAGTAACCTCCTACTCAGTAACCTCTTACTCAGTAACCTCCTACTCAGTAACCTCCTACTCAGTAACCTCCTACTCAGTAGCATCATACTCAGTAACCTCCTACTCAGTAACCTCTTACTCAGTAACCTCCGACTCAGTAAGCTCATACTCGGTAGCCTCCTCCACATTGTTGTTCGTCCATCACAAGTGATGATGATCATTTGTTACATCCACTTTTGCAAATTCAATTAGAGAAATGTCCGTGAATATGAGTTCGTAGAAAGCTAATGAGCCCTATTCGAGCTGTAAATGTCCTTGGACAATTCGGGCATGGAATGACCACAATAGGCGGATCATGGTCTATCCGTGACTTTCAAGCTACTCTCCGCTGTTGAGCTGCTGCATTTCTCTGCTTTTCACAAGATGATGCTTTTTAAAAAAAATTGTAGAACGCCATGTAGATCTACTTTTTGCAAGTTCTTCCCATGTATCTTGGTCTATTTCATAGGGTTTCAGTCATAATAGCGCTTCTTTTGGCCACCTTGAGATCGTGTTCACTTCTCCAGCTCACCATTGAGAAGTATCTTTGTCAGACGATGGTCAGGCATACGCACCAAATGACATGCCCAACGAACCTGTGTCTGCATCAGGATCGTGTCAATGCTGTGAATACCAGCTCAATCAAGGACAGTGGTATCTGGAATCTTGTCTTGCCATCTAATGTTCATAACATTTCTGAGATAAGTTGTGTAAAAGTGATTGAGTTTTTTCACATGACGTCTATACACAGTCCATGTTTCATTAGCGTATAACAGTACTGGAAGTACCACTTCTCTGTAAACTTTCAGCTTAGTCTGAAGGTTAATGCCATTTCTACGTCAAACATTTGCGTACAATCTACTGAAAGTGCTGCTTGCTTTGGCGATCCTTGTATACACATCATCATCAACGTCGGCATTTTGTAATAACGTACTACCTACGTATGTGAAGGTAGTCACCTACTCAGTAGCCAACTACTCATTAGTCACCTACTCAGTAGCCAACTACTCAATAGTCACCTACTCAGTAGCCAACTACTCAATAGTCACCTACTCAGTGGTCACCTCAAAAGTCATATCAAAGATATATTCAACAAATATATCAAAAATATGATTCAGAAGGCCAAACAAGGGATTAGTGTTATCAAGGTCATGGTGACCTTCAAAAATGCAGCAATTAGTGTTGTTTCTGCTTCTAAAGGTGATGGTGCTATCAGTCATAGATTATGGCCTCGACCTACGAACACTGTCACAGACACAAGTCGATAGATTGGGAAAAGTCCTAAATGAGGTAATGAGAGCGGTACTGGGGTGCACTAGGGATACATCCATCTCTGCTATAAGATTTCTGCTGGATCTCCCCATCATTAGAGTGCGACATCAGGTAGCATAAGTTAGGTCGTATCTTAAAGTGACAGAGTACAACCACCACCCATTACACCAACATCTACATGAGTCAAAGAGAAAACGAATCAACCGTGGCAGATCATGGATGACAGAGGCTGAAGACACACTGCGAAGCGTATGTGAATTGGAAGAAATATAAAAGGGAAGTGAATGGGTGGAGGTAGACATTTAGAAGAAATCACTGACTAAAGTAATAATACAACTAGATAAAGCGTGTCGAAAATGTACCGGTGTCAGCGCCCAGGTTACAGTGCATGAACTTGCCCAGCTACACTCGAAACCGCAAGATATAATTATATATACAGATGGCCCAGTTAACAGAAACACAATTAAAAGCGGTTGGAGTTTTGTTGCCTACAGAAACGGCATGAAATTGGTTGAGAATTCTTCAGAATATCCAACTGTCACAACATCGAGCATGCGGATGGAGATAGAGGGAGTTACAGCAGCACTTAATTGGTTGATAACTGATACATCGACACCCTCAGTAAAACTCACAAACTCTCAAAGCATGCTGCTCAAAATAGAAAGTACACGCTAAGAAAAGAATGGTGGGACTTATTTAACAACCCAGTTGTCCAGAGCATTACATGGATATACTGCCAGGGTCATGCTGGGATCAGAGAAAACGAGAGAGCTGACTTATTGGTAGGCAATGCGGTGACAGACGGCACAATGCTGAGTGGAGATAAAACAGACTTGATCAAGCCAGTAATAAATTCATTTCAAGATGAAGATGATGTCAATGAGGATGAGAACGTACACATACAGAGAATGTTAGAAATGGGAGTGTCTAGAAGGGAGGGAAGGATAGATAAGCCTTTTGAAAGGCCATGAAGATCACACAATCAATACTTGAACGGGACACTGTCTACATACAGTGGGATGGCTGCTGGAACGGAGGACGGAACACTTGGGAATGCCCCACGTACTGTGAAGCTAGTTTCTAATCAGCAATCAAGAATAAATAGTCACCTACTCAGTAACCTCCTACTCAGTAAGCTCCTACTCAGTAAGTTATATTCAGTAACTCCTACTCAGTAAGTTATATTCAGTAACTCCTACTCAGTAAGTTATATTCAATAACTCCTACTCAGTAAGCTCCTACTCAGTAAGTTCTACTCAGTAAACTCCTACTCAGTAAGCTCCTACTCAGTAAGTTCTATTCAGTAACCTCCTACTTATTAAGCTCCAACTTAGTAAGCTTCTACTCAGTAACCTCCTACCCAGCAGCCTCATACTCAGTAACCTCCTACCCAGCAGCCTCATACTCAGTGACCTCCTACCCAGCAGCCTCATACTCAGTGATCTTCTATTCAGCTGCTTCATACTCAGTAATTTCCTCAGTAATTTCCTACTCAGTAATTTCCTACTCAGTAATTTCCTACTCAGTAATCTCCTACTCAGTAATTTCCTACTCAGTAAACTCGAATTCAAACCTCAAACCTCATACTCATTAGTCAAAAATATGCTCAGTCTGCCCCCCTCCCTCCCCAATTGTTAACTTAGTTCATGGTCATAAATTGTTAACTTAGTTAATGGTAATAAACTGTTAACTTTCATGGCCATACTCTTGTAAGGTACAAACACAAAACAGTAGTAACAAGAAAAAAAAAGTATTCGCAGGAATATAAACAGAAAGAAATACACTAAAAAGGCGACACACTAAAATACGTTTGAGATATTTAAAATGTCAAATAATAAAAATAAGACACCCCCCCCCCCCAAAAAAAAAAAAAAAAAAAAAAAAAAAAAAAAACAGTGGAAAGAGAGAGAGATTACTAGCTATATTCCGTAAAGTGCAGCTAAGGAAACTAGTATTAAGTGGATTAACCCTTGTCTTTTCTCCTGGTTTCAACGCCCTTTCAGTGTCCATGTAAAGTCAAACATCGCTTAACAGCAATCCGCACTCCCCCAGATTTTTCGTTGAAAAGGACTCTAAAGGGCGTGTCTTCAAAATAAAATGTTTCTCAGTCTTGGCAGATGGAAACTTTAACTACGCTTCCGTGAGCACATATTGATTGTTTGATGTCTACTAAGTCATTTACATTGAAACTGGTTTATGTACTTGACTGTTAACTCTTGATCTACTTAAAAGTCTCCAGTCCTGTCGTGATATTTTTTAAAAGTCATTAAAAATTGAAGAGAATGGCTTACTGTACAAAGGGTGAATTTAAGTGTCCGTTATGATGATGATGTTCGTCCGTCGTGATCGACGATGACCAAAAACTCAACCATAATAATAATAACAATAAATAATAAAATAATAAAGTTAATAGTGCGTTTTTAAATGACTAGCAAGTCCAATGCGCGCACAAAATGTTCTTTTACAGAATTGACAACAATAGAAGGTATCTGTGTGAGGTTGAGATGTTTTTTCTTTTCTACGTGTCCGCTTCTGTCTTGCAGTTTCTTGTCTGAATTCTTCTGCCGCTAGTGCTCCCGTTCTAATGCTGTAACGCCATGCTGTTCTATCCTGAGCGAGGCTCTCCCAAGCGCCTACGTCAATGTTAAGATGTTTCAGTGTTGAGCGTGTCTTTGAAACGCTTTTTCTGTCCACCAGCTTTTCGAAATCCTGCCTTGAGTTCTCCATAATATATTTGTTTTGGCAAACGCGAGTTCTCCATACGCACAAGATGGCCTGCCCAGGTTTGACGGGGCCATAGAGTTAAGGTTCACGCAAGACAGCAGGACAAGAAAGAAAGTTAAAGTGTACAATTAATCTTTTTTTGTTTATCCCCAGGAACTCAGTGCCGGATTTAGACTTGATAAGGCTCTAACACATTTGAGATATGGGACCCTTTATAAGTCCAGATATTATATGTCCGTGCCAAATGTCATTTTTGAGGCCCCCAAGAAAGTGGGGCCCTAAGCTATAGCTTGTTTAGCTTATAGGTAAATCATGCCCTGCAGTATTAAGTGAATTACATGCTCCACAGTTTCGCATCTTTACGAAACTGTCAACGATCACCATTTTTGAATGTCTAGCTATGACCGTTTATTGTAAAAATGACATCTGCACAAAATTAATTAGTACTTATTCGTCACGTGTTTGATTATTTTCCTGCTTTTTGTTGGTAACTATTTCTATACTTGGAGTCGCCTTGGCTAATTTTGGCATACAACTCCAAGTATATAAATAGTGACCAACAAAAATCATGACAATAATAGAAAATGTAACGAATGAGGTTCTAACCTAATTAATTATGTATAGAGGTCTTTTATATCGCATGGTCATAGTCCAGCATTGAATAACGTGAGAAAAATGCTTCTTCCTGCAATGCCAGATAAACAGTACATAAAGCTTTATTTCATATCTACAGTATATATAAAGCTTTATTTCATATCAAAAGTATATAAAACTGTATTTCTACAGTATATAAAACTTCATTTATACAGTATATAAAGCTTTATTTCATATCTACATTTTATATACAGTTTTATTTCATATCTACAGTATATATAAAGCTTTATTTCATATCAAAAGTATATAAAACTGTATTTCTACAGTATATAAAACTTCATTTATACAGTATATAAAGCTTTCGTTCCTATCTACAGTATATAAAGCTTTATTTCATATCTACATTTTATATACAGTTTTATTTCATATCTACAGTATATAGAGCATTATTTGTTCTTCTTCTTCTGCGTTCAGCATCTGTGGCCATGCTATACCGTCAGACCTGTCGTAAAGACGAAGTCCACTGTCTTCTCCAGGTCAGAGCGGCTTTCTCATAGCTTTTGCCTCAAGTCTGTATCCTCTGGCCAGGTCTGCTGTCTCTGCTCTTTGTATGTTGAACAGTCCTGAAGTATGTGTTCTGGAGTCTGGGTTCCGGATCCACATGGACATTCATCTGTGTATGTGATCCTTAATCGATAAAGGTGACCCAACAGTCTGCAGTGGCCTGTTCTGAGGCGAAATATTGTGGTTTGTTGATATCTCTGGAGGAGATGTATTGCATCATGTTCGTATTCTCCTTCCATTTCTTTTTTCCACTTTGCTGTGTATGTGTTGCGGATTATTGATTTTACTTCTCCATAAGACAGTGGGTGTCTGTGTTGCTCCATTTCACTTCCTGCCTTTGACAGAGCATCCGCTTTCTCATTTCCCATGATTCCACAGTGTGATGGTATCCACTGAAGGGCAATAGCTGTTGATTTTTAGATCTGTCTTAGCTCATGTCTGATGTTGTGCAGAAGGCTTTCGTTTCTGTTGCTCTGGATTGATTCCAGTAGGGATCTGCAATCTGTGAATATGGCTATCTTCTTTGGTCTTGGCAGTCCTGGTTCAGTGAAGGCTTTCAGTACTTGATGGAGTGCAACTGCTTCTGCTCTAAAATTAGAGGAGTATTTCCCAGTTGGAAAAGCTTTTGATATTGTCTTCCCATCTTTGAGTCTTATAAAAATTCCACCTCCTCCATTCCTTACTGCTCCTTCTGCCAATCCATCTGTGTAGACATGTGTCCAATCCTTGGGATTGTATTTTATTTCTATCATCTCCAGTGTCAATGCTTTTAGTTGAGGTGGAGTTTGGTATTCCTTATTAATTATTCCAGGAACCTGTGTTATTATGGAGACATTGTGGAGACTATTGCCTGGCTCTTCAAAGTCCGTTAGTGTTTCAATTTCATTTGGCAGGTTTGTGAGGATTTCTTTATGTTGTTCATTGATATCTTTAGAGATGTGACAGAAGCTGGTTCTCTTCAACCTGCTTGTGGTTGATCTAGAAATTTGCGCATACATCGGATGGTTTGGCAAGCGCTTAATTTTTTCCCTTTGAACAAGCATTCTTTCTTCTCTTCTGTCACCCAGTGGGCGGATGTTTACATGTTTTTCCATTGCATGGATTGGAGTGGTTTTCATCCCTCCAGAGATAAGTCGAAGTCCTGCATTTTGTACTTTAGATAGGCGATTAGTGTTTGTTTTTGATGCTGATGCCCAGGCTGTCATTCCATATTCTACTACAGGTCTGACTGTACCCATGTAGAATTTTCGGAGAATATTTCCATTTGATCTCCAGCTTGCTCCTGCAAGTTTCTTCACCAAGGATAGCCTCCTGGTTGCTTTTTGCTCAATGGTTATTAGGTGTGGTTTCCAGGTGAGTCGCTTGTCTAGTGTGACCCCTAGATAGGTTCTCCACATGTGCTAGCACACTTCCATTTATTTTAAGATTTGCTATTTCTTGGTGGTTTGAAAGTGAGAAGATGGTTGTCACAGTTTTGGAGAGGTTGATCTGGACTCCCCAGTCAGATGCCCATTCACTTAAGGTGCCAAGTGCTGTCTGCATTCTGTTTTTTGCAGTGGATAGGTTTCCTGCCGCACTCCAGGCAGCAAAGTCATCTGCATGAAGAGCCTTTGAAATATGATGTGACAGTTTCTCTCCCATATCATTGATGAATACTAGGAAGAGGGTAGGAGAGATCACTCCTCCTTGAGGTACTCCTTGTTGGAGAGTAATACGTTTGCTTAGTTTACCATCTACGTTTACTCTTGCAGTGCGATAGCAGAGGAAATCTTTTATCCAGGTAAACATTCTGCCTTAAATTTTGTTTTGGTGAAGCTTGAAGAGGACTCCCTCTTTCCATTCCTTATCGAAGGCCTTACTAAAGTCCATAAAAGTAGCTATCACTTTTTCCTTCTTTTGGAAAGCATTTTCGATTTCCTGTGCTAGGTATGTAAGCTGGTCTTCAGTGCTTCGATTTTTTCCTATATGCCGACTGTGTCTTGGTGAGCTTTTGGTTTTCTTCTAGGTATTTTATCATTCTAGAGTTGACCATTCTCTCCATTGTTTTCCCTATGCAACTCAAGAGGCTGACTGGTCGGTAGCTTGACTTGCTTGTTTTTCCTTTTTGTTTTTTCCCAATTGGGATGATGGCAGCTTCACGCCACAAGTCTGGAATTTTACCAGTTTTCCATGATTGGTTGAAGATGGTAAGGAGCTTGTTTCTGCTGATTGGCCCTAAGTTCCTGATCATATCATTGGTTATGTCGTCTTTTCCTGGGGCCTTTTTGGTTTTAAGTTTTCCTATGGCACCATTTAGTTCTGCGATGGTGAAGGGTGTCTTCATGCAGGGCTCTGGATTTTGATTCTTCAGTTTTTTTTAAATTTCTTTTTTGACTTCTTTGATACGTGTATGAGAGAGTGTTGTTGTGCTTTCTTCCTTGTAGAAGTCTGCTAAAATGTTTGCTGCCATTTTCCCTGTGTGGAATTTTCCCTCTTCTTCGATGACAGTCTTGTAGTGTGAATTCTTTGTTTCTTCATTTAGAGTTCTTGTAAGGTTCCATAGTTTACTTGTGTCTTTTGTCATGTTTAGACTGCTGGTCTTTTCATGCCAGCTCTTTTGTATCTCTGTTCTTTTCTGCTCATTGAAAGTGTGTTTGATTTCATTGTGTTTCTTTGTGTTTTCTGCTGTAGGGTTTTCCTCCATTGTATGTCTTGCATCATTCAGCTCGTTATGCAATTTTTCTAGAGTCTCACTCCAATAAGATTTGTATTCTCTTCGTCTGCCCCTTGGGATTGCCTTCTGTGCGGATTGTAGTATCACTTTGTTTATTTGTGAGATGTTGTGGTTTATGTTGTTAGTGAGGGTGATATTCTGGCAAAACTGGTCTGTTTGTTCACTAAAGAGGGTCCAATTTGCTTTTTTGAAGTTCCAGCTTGGGGACATGCTATGTTGTCCTGTACTTCCTGACTTGGCGATTTGCAGGATGACTGGTACATGGTCACTTCCTCCCAGTTGACTTTCTACTGTTCTTGTAATGTGTCTATCTATGTCATCTGTTGCCATGGCAAGGTCTGGTGAGCTAGTTTTTTTCCAGACTCTGGAGTAGAATGTTGGTGTATCATCTGGCTGATTTATTAGAGTTTATTTTCCATCATCCAGTCTTCAATCTCTTCACCCCTTTGATCCATATCCTCGTAGCCCCAGCTTGTTGAGTGGCCATTGAGGTCACACACTATTATGTGACTCGATTCCTCTATCTTTAGTTTACAAAGTTCCATTTTGGTGGCAGGAGGGCTGTAGCAGTTTGTTATTGATATTTCTCCACCAGGTAGCAACAATTTTACTGTTATATGTTCCAGTTCTCCTTCTCCGGATCTTTTAACTTCTGCTGCTGGTATTGATGTTTTTACTAACGTCAGTATACCTCCTTTGACTCTTTTGAGTCGATCTTGGCGGAAGGACTCATAACCTCGAACAAAGAATCTCTGTGTGTCCTTTAGGTGCGTCTCTTGTATGCACATTATGTCAATCTGGTTTTTCTTCAGGAATTACTGTAGCTCAGGCTTTTTGTTTCGCACTCCTTCCGCATTCCACTGAGCAACTCTGAGGCATTTGGTTTGGTCAGTAGCACTACTCTGCTTTCCCCTGACCTCCAGGTTAGCAGAGTCACCGGTCGCTTGGGTGAGCCCTTTCGAGGCAAGGGGCACGGCTCCGCTCCTCCCCGGTTTTCGCTGATAGGAGCGACACCATGATGACAGGGTTGATTGTCGCATTACCACATTTCTGTAAAAGCGTGTGTGCTCTAATTTATCCCAGTATATGCGCCATCGCTGGCTAACACACTCCGTCTTCGGCAGGCTGGGTTGTGATTTTTCTGTCTGGGTTGTCTCCCCAGCCTTTCCATCTCCCGGTGGTGATTGCAAGGCAGCAATTAAAAAAAAATCCCCCCTCCCCTAGCACGCTTCTGACTTGGAGTTAATAACTCCATGCCAGCAGCTTGAGCTTATAGCGGCTCATACTCCTTTGAATCTGCCCGTCACTGGATACATGGGGTATTTCAGTGGGGATATCAGCACCGACTGATATCCCGCCCCGTCCTGGTAGGCAGCAACACCGGTTTGGTCCGCGGCTGCTTAATTGCAGCAAGCACTCCATATATGGACATATATGGAGTGCCCTCCACCATCCGCCACCCGTGGACGCACCTGGTAGGGGTCGGTAACCCCCCAGGAGCATTATTTCGTATCTACAGTATATATAAAGCTTTATTTCATATCAAAAGTATATAAAACTGTATTTCTACAGTATATACAACTTTATTTATACAGTATATAAAGCTTTATTTCCTATCTACAGTATATAAAGCTTTATTTCATATCTACAGTTTATATACAGTTTTATTTCATATCTACAGTACATAGAGCTTTATTTCATATCTACAGTATATATAAAGCTTTATTTCATATCTAAAATATATATACAGTTTTATTTCATATCTACAGTATATATATTTATATATATATATAAAGCTTTGAGAAGACTCTTCTTATTCAGAAGGGATAGTGAAATGAATGAAGTGCATAAAGAACATTGGAATCAACCGCTCTCCCTATAGGATGGATTGGACGCTGTATGGCCCAAACTCTCGATAGCCCATCTTATAATTTGGTTTGCGTTGTCACTGTGCATATATGTCAATCAGTGTCTGTGCATTACGTGGCCTGGCGTTGAGCATACCAAGTTATCTTCAATGCAATGCGGTTTTATTGGGGTAATATCTGTGGTATGTGCTCCAGTGATATCAATAAGCAAGTTCGTTATTTCGTGTGGACTCTGAGTCGTTATTAATCAATAAATCAATCAAGTGACATGCCGAATGGCGTAGGCGATCATATTTCTCCACGACTTTCTCTCTCTTGTGTTGTCAATAAGCTCGGTTGGTGAGCTTCTACCGTGCCATAATACAAGTCCATCTAGAAACTTTTCTCTTCGTCGTCCCCTATCTCTTCTACTCTTGATCTTTCCATTGGTTATTAAGTGTTCAAGCTGTGCTCTTCTCAGCACATGCCCTAGAAACCTTGACTGTCTGCTCCTATTGTTTGATATGATTTATCTTTTTACGCCAGCATCAATGAGAATCTCTGCTTTAGTTTTCTTAGCTGTCCATGGTATTTTCATCATTATTCTCAGAAACCACATTTCTGTAGCCTCTAATTCGCTTTAAATTTTTTTGTTTACAGTCCAATTTTACAACAATAAAAATAATTGATTCGATATAACATCCCAGTACTCGAATTCTGGTCTGCATTGATAGTCTTCCGTTGCACAAAATAGTTCTCATTTTTTGGAATGCTGATTTGGCTTGTACTGTACGGCACTTTATCTCACTTGAGCATCTACCTTCTGATGTTAACGGGTGCCGAGATATTTCACTTTTTCAACGTGTGTTAATTTTGTGCCATTAATCATTATGTTGCATCTTGGTGGTGTATGCCTCTTCGAGACAACCATTATTTCTGTTTTCTTCTTGTTTAAACTGAGGCCTTTGTTTTCACTTTCTTTCACTACTTTATGTAACAGGGCTTGTAGTTCCTGTTCACTTCCTGCGATCAATACTGTTTCGTCAACATTATATCATGTTGTTTATATTGCATTCTCCCACTGTCATTCCTGACATATCTTCTAGAATTCGATATTTCGCATAATGTATTCTGTATAGGGATAAAATATCCGGTGACATTACACAGCCTTGCCTGACATCCATCTCTATCTTTTGAAGTCATACTATAGTGTTGTTAACTTTCATCGCAGCCGTTTGTTTCCACTAATTTCTTACTATTCTTAGATCTTTCCCTTCAACGTTAAAATTTTTTAGCAGTTTTATAATCTCTGAATGCTTCACCTTGTAAAATGCTTTGCTGTAATCTATGAAGCACAGATAAAGGTCTTGTTGTACTTCTATGGCCCTCTCTATTAATGTTCTTACTATATATAGGACATTTCTTGTGACTTTTCCTTCTACTAATCCGCATTGTTCGTCTGCTATCTCTGGTTTTATTTTTCCTCTTATACGTCTCATTATTATGTGCAGTAGAATCTTGGTCATCTGACTCATAAGGCTGATTGTTCTGTGGTCTTCGCAATCTACTGCACATGATTTCTTTTATATGACTATGGAAATTAATTGTAGCAAATTCGATGGAATATAGTCACTGTTGTAGATGTAATTTAACATTTTGATGTTAACTTCAATACCATAATCTCACAGAGCTTCTAACTATTCCTTTGTAATCTTATCCGGACCCGATGATTTGTTGTTTCTCAAGTGCTGTATAGCTTTCTTTACCTCTGCCTTTAATATACTTGGACCTTCATTGTTATAATTTAAGTTAGTATAATTTCTGTTATCTTCGTACAGTTCACTTAATATATTCTTCCCATCTGTGCATGATTTCATTGTCTCCCATTCTCCCATGAGTCATTATGTAATCATATTACCATCTTATCTCGCTAGAAACCAAAACCTTTTCTGTTTTTGATATTCAACTTTTACCATATCCTCCAGTTTATCTTCATCTGTTCTTTGTTCTTCTTGCATTTTCTAGTCGATCTCCATAAGGTAGTACTTAAACCGTTCGTATTATGGTATATCTGTGCAATCTTTCTTCTGACTTCTTTTTAAAAGTCGTACTGTTTCAGAGATAATTATTGATTATTGCTTGAAGCTAAGACGTCAAATGATATGAATGGTACTGTCAACAAGTGAGAGACCGCTTTGGATAGAAAGAGAGAGAGAGAGAGAGAGAGAGAAAGAGAGAGAGAGAGAGAGAGAGAGAGAGAGAGAGGAGACAGAGGGATACGTAGGGAAAGGAGTTTTTGGTTTCTTTTGCATTTTTTACTTTCATGCTTCAAGCACTTGCAGTTTATGCTGCATCAGCACATAGTATTTATTGACACACAGAGTCCAGCACATTGTATTTATTGACACATAGAGTCCAGCACATTGTAATTATTGTCACACACAGTTCCGCCCCGCCCCAGCCCAACTGAATATGTCTTCTTCTCTGTGTTTAATCCTGCATATTAGTATGGCATGCTTATGTAGAATCATAGGGATATAGCTAAGAGACAGGGTGAGGAATGAGGACATTCAACAAAATTCCGGCACCACCCCAATCTTGAAATATATCAAGAGACAACAGATCAAATGGTTTACACACATCAGCAGACTACCATCAGACATCATACCACAGCAAGCTATGCTACACAGATACAGTGAAGGTAGACCTAAGGGTGACCACGAAAACGATGGATCACTGAAATGTTTGTTTGTTTTGCGTTCGCTCCATTGTAACTATCACGGATATCCGTGCGATTTCCACCGGGAGCGTGATTACGTTGTGCCATCGTTATGCGCCTTGTAGGCATAGCACATCCGATTTCGGCATGCATTGACTATTCGGGTGGGCTACCCATAGCCTGTGACAGCCTCTATATCTGTCTCCAGGCACGCGTAGTGGCTACTCTTCGCCCAGACGATTTTTGCTCTCGTCTGACTCGCACTAGGTGTTCCACTGTCTATGAACTTGCCTCGTGTAATTGGACGTGCTGTGCCTGTGCCCATTGGGTACTGAACCGTTTCTCATCCGTGAGCCTGGTTCCTTAAGGGGAAGAACTCAACAGAGGAGTTAAACCCTGGCTCTTTCTCCGTCTTAGCCGAGGTGTCGTTCACCGACATCGTGTACACCCTTGTCCAAGTTCGAGTCTCACACCACGCGTTTGAGAGCAAGGCGTTCTCGAGCTGAGCGTCCTTGTCCCAATAGCGCCTGAGCCCATCAGGTACTGAACCCTTTCTCTCTTCAAGTGTATTTCCGGTGTAGGAAAACCTGACAGTAGAGTTGGGCCAGGACTACCATCGTTGTCCCTTTCTTGTCTAAGCCCATCGGGTACAGAACCCTTTCTCTTCGCGAGCATATTTCCGGTTTAGGAAGGCTCGACATTAGAGTTGGGTTAGGCCTTCTTGCTTTACTAAACGCCAATGGATGGGTCTGGGTCTGTGCCTGTAATGAACACAGGTAACTAGAAGCTCGTCTCGAGCTGACGGAGCTTGTAGTTCCCCTTTCCTGGGGACTTTTCACTTTCTATTTGCAGTTCGCGCTGCCCTCTAGCGCTGCTCTGCCCTTTCATTGTTTCATTGTACTCGGTATGAAATATATTTGTCTCTCGCCATGCATCTACCTTTACGTGCATTTTACATTGGTCACCCCTCCAATGTTCGGACTGGACTGACTAGCTTCACTGTATGTCGACAGTGTCGATATATGTGGTGATGCTGGTGGTGCCGGAGATATTGTCTGTCTCTTGTGCAGTCAAATCTCTTTCCATCTGCTACCTCCACATTCTCGGACACGATCCCCAAATGATTTGGTCAGAATCAGCTCGAGCTGCTGTATTTCTGTTTCCAGGGTGCACCGCGTGGAGGTACATTTGGGATCTTGGTTATCTGCTAACCCTGAGTCCGCCTAGAGCAATGCGTTCCCTTTGCACCCCGATCACTGAAATAAAAGAGGCAACAAATTCCACAATATACTCAGCACACAAGAAGACCGTCTCCACACAACTATTCTACCCCTAACGCTGAAAGGCAATAAAGAGTTTAGTGAATATATATAAAGAATAGCAGGATATAAGAAGCAGAACGAAATACTTGTATTAAAGCTTACAGATTAGTTACGATGTTCACCTTTTCACACAACACATTTAACATCAGAATGACTGTTGGGTAACTTTGGCCATCTTAGTATGGGACAGTTAGTACCACCTCCAAACATCCTAAGTCGCTTGTTTAGCCATGTATGGCAGTATGCTGTTAATCTGTATTTCAAAGTCGTTCCCTGTAAATACATATCATTTACATTTGTGATGTTTCAATTCTTAATGTTTCATAATACCTAAGCCTGGCTCTGTAGCGGGGAGGTACATGCGTGTCTGTGACGGCAAAGGTAGATGGTTCAAATCCCCCGGCAGGAAATTGTGTATCCGTTCAGAAAGCAATGACAGATTATTCAACACAATTACATTGCCTAGAAAATCAATACAGCCCAAAAAATTGGTTTGATGTGTGCGTCCTTGAATATAATATCCTACTAATTATTTACCATTCCAGTGAGACGTCTTCTCGATGCATTTCACTGCTGCCATAGATGTTGCATTTCACTGCTGTCCATAAATGTTGCATTTTGCTGCTTCCATGGATGTTGCGTTTTACATGTGACAAATTTCTTTTGTTTTTTTAGTAAGACTGTCCGTGTTTGAAAGATGTAATCTATAATACACTCATTTAATTACTTCTCTTCCAACTTTTTTACTCTCTTCTACACTCTTTGATTTTGTCAACCTTCTCTACCTACTCATTATGTGATATTATATTCTTCTTCTGTGATCATATGTGACATTACATAATAAATCCCATAACCCTTCCTGACAGTAGGGGATATCAGCAAAGATAGGGGTAACATATGGGATGCCATAAATAGGGGTAACATATGTAGTGCCATAGATAGGGGTAACATATGGGGTGCCATATTCGAGACATCCGTAAGCAAAAAAGCATTATCCACAATGTACTTATACTCACTGCTCCAAAATGACTTGTAATAACTTGTCTACGTAGAATCCTCGGAGTAACAATAAGAGACATAATTAGGAACGAAAACATCAGAAGACTAAAAACACAATGCCAATCCTGAATTGTATCAGAAGACAACACATTAAGTGGTTCTCGCATGCTTTCAGATTACCACCAGACAGTGCCCCTCAAAAAAACATTACTATACAGACACGATGGATACAAAGCCAGGGACAGACCTTGCAAATGATTGATTACATAAATAAAAGCGTCAACGAAAACAAACGTATATGAAGCACAAAAAGTCATCTCCAGAGAACTCTTCTACATCTAACACTGCAAGGTATAAAATGATATAAAACGAAAAGAAAGAAAAGAAAGACTCTAATAGTACATTTTCAGTTGGAAGAACTTATCGGAGGCGTCCAATTTCTCTCTAAAATTTCCCTTAACAGCAAGTAGAAATAATACGACTGGGATTACGTTGTTTGACTCACTATATAAATGTTCAGCTCTGTGGCAGAGTGGAACAGCTAGAACAGCCCACCTCGAATGGCAATGGTATCATGCACAAGCCTCGTCGTAGGCAACTCTGCATTCAGACCGTACAAAAGATAATGGTCATCTACTAAACGTAGTTATATTGCATAATTATGCTAGGGTTAATTGATATGTCTTGAATATATGATGCTAGCAACGACAACAACATACTTATAATACAATATCTTACTCTCTCACATTGTTCTTGTGTTTGAAGGTTCTATAGGGGAGCAATAAAAAAACAACACCGACATCTTCGCTGTAAATCGTGAGAGACGACTAGGAAATGTTACGCGTAGGGATGACTGCTTCATCTACTAGAAAGTCAACGAAAAAGAAAAATATTAGCATGCTGAAATCGAATGAGTCTGGTAGCTTATGGCAGGTATCGTAGTAAAGCTATAATGTTCACCAAATACATTAGTCTAATTATTAGGAGAGAAGTTTGAGAAACAACAAGAGAAAAGAAAAATTATTCCTATTGTTAGTACCCACTACTCTCTTTTACATCTCCCTTGCATTTTTGGTTGGTCTCCCCAATAAACGTTTACCTCTACCCTGCATCTTTAGCTGGTCTCCCTAAGCAAGTTACCTTTTCCTTGCATCTTCAGTTGTCTGACTAAAAAAGTTAAAGCTGGTCTCCTTAAAAAGCTTCATCTACCATGCACCCTCAACTTTTTCATAAAATAGTGAGTTCTTTTTGCATCATTAGCTGGTCTACCCCATAATGATTCCCCTCTCCTGAACTTTTAGTTGGTCCCATAAAAGAGGTTACCTCTCTCATTCACGTGTATCTGGTTTCTCTATAATTGATCTTTAAAATCCCAAAGCCGTATCTACACCCCTAGTATGTATGAATATATATATATATCGATATATATATATATCGTTCTTTCCTCTCTGCCTCTCAGTCCCTACTTAACTCTCACTCCCACTCCCTGAGAACGCCACATCTCCTCCATCTCAATATTTCTTACTTACCTCTGAATTTCACTCTCACTCCCACTTATTCTTCCACTTTTACACCTCTCCCTCACAGAATATTGATCAGCGCCAATTCCCTATATATAAATCCTGTCTACCTCATAATATTTCAATTTTGTATGAATCTAGATCGTTCCATTGTCTTCATTTAGTTAAGACTTCTACACATATAATCTCCCCTTAAATGTAAGCGCGTTCAGTGAGACACACAAAAAATGAGGTTCACTATGAACGATTACAAATTATGAAGCCAAGCAAGACAAGTGCAAACAAAAATTGTATAGAGTTTGAAGTAATTGTCAGAAGCTCATGAAAACGGCACCACCATATTATGCGACCTATCTCAAAGAAGTGGCACTCAACCTGTCGAGAGTACCACTCATAGCACGTAAGTCCGTAACTTCAAACAATATTCACATGGGGGAGCTACCGACCACAACCAGTATCGTCCACATGTGGCGGCTAGTGTATATACACCCTCCATATATGGAGTGTTATCTGCGATATAAGCCGGAGCTTCTTTGGACGAATAAACAGTCGCGGACCGAACCGGTGTTGCAGCCATTAGAACAGAGCGGAACATCATGAACCGCTGATATTCTCACCACTGAAAAACCCCATATATCTATAGCCGTGCGGCATCAACAAGTGTGAGCCGCTTGCGTGGGATACTGTCCGCATGCTAGGAGAGTGCTTGAGGGGGGGGGCGTATTTTTCCTACTTCACGGTTGCCTAACAGCCACCATCGGGAGCTGGAACATAAACAGGAGTGAGCCTAAACAGGAGTGAGCCTAAACAGGAGTGAGTACCCAGCAATGAAAATATGACATGTACACACTATACATTTAATGACAGATTTGTTACACGAAGTGGTTCTGCATTTGTGGTCAGTCTCACATGGGTTCTTCAATCGCTATTCATGATGAGTTCGTGTATCGGGTATCCCAGATTGACTAATATCCATTTCAAAAGGGTCTCCAGGTTCTAGAACAAATTCTGCAGACATATCCACTCTTTGGCGGATTGAGGACTAAAACTACACCAACTTGACCCATGAGACAAAACTTGAAGTGAAGCAGTGGGACAACCGTGAGGACACTCTGCTGATGGCTGCATGTATGGAGACTTCAGTATATATAGACTTCTGATAATAGGAAATTGCCCCTAAAAGAAAAAGCAGTGATGTTCATTCTGTAATCTCCAAGTATGCCCGAAATATTCTACTTTATAAACAATATGTTGCCATCGTGATTCAAACCAACGATCTCTTGAGCACAAATGGAATGGTTCAACCACTAAACAAAGAAAGTCTCATGGAGGTTGTTTAGGAAGATGGCAAACATATTATAATTTATGTTACAGTTTTATTAGATGAAGGAGATAACAATAATCGATAATAGATTTAAGATGAAGAGACAGGAAATGATATTCTACGCCATCAAATTCTTACAATTTCTTTCCATTCATCCAGATGTTAATGGGAGTCGTGTTGCCGTCTCTGTTTGCCAATATTTTGCTGTTCTCGATGTTTGTTTTCATACCAATAATTTTGTAATTTTATTAACAAATTTACAAGGAAATTCTTGAAGGTCTTGCTCACTGCTAGTCATAAAATCAATGTCTTCTGTAATTCGCAAGTTGCACTGAGTTTTGCACCAATTTCAATTGCTATGTGATGGTTCTATAATGTCTCTTGCAAGATGTGTTCCAAGAATATATTGAATAACGTTAGTGATACCATGTATTCTTGTCGAACTCCAGCAGTTGTTTTGAAAACGACTACAATATCACCATTAATTAGTAAAGGTAAGTAAAGGTTGCCTCGGCAGCAACCTACCGTCGGGGATACATATAACTCTTCATATACTAAACCGCGGCAACTATTAGGTGGGAGGTCAGTTTCCTCCTTCCTTGCTGTGTTTTACCTTCAGGAACTCATGCGTCACGTACTCATTTACAGCTAGGGCTAAAGGAGGAGCTGCCGTTTCAGGTAAGAAATGACGAGTCGGATTAAAAAAAACAACAACATAATAAAGTAGAACAACACTAGTTGCTAATTTGTATAGTTCTTCAATTCTTCTTCTTGTTCATCATGCTTCTTCAGTCAGTTATCAGACTACAGAAAAAATAGCCTCAATGAGCTGTGTAATTCGCTTCAGGTCATCCATGGAACACCTCCGGTTTAAAAGTAGTGCCATCTCAACTGGCAGTGTATCACTGCCCAGATTATTATTTAAGGAGTACCAGATGACATTTGCTTTCGAGGGATTTATCACAGCGTTGTATGTTCTGCAACATATAGTCTAGATGAGTCAAAGGAAGTACGAATCAAGCGCGACAAATCATGGATGGCAGAGGCTGAAGACACACTGAGAAGAGTATGTGAATTATAAGAAATAGGAAAAGGCAGAGTATGGGTGGAGGTAGACACTGAGAAATAAATCACCAATGTAATAATACAACTCGCCTGTGTGTTGCCGGGGCCCGAAAGGGGAGCAAAGAATAGCAACACTGTTTACCTTCCACGCATGTCGTAAAAGGCGACTAAGGAGGTTATGGGCTGGAGTTGGCTGTCCCATCTCATATAGGGTAAGTGACCTAAAGTCACGCTGAAGTCGGATGTGTCAGGCTGAAAGGCGCAGATATCGCAGCAATGCTGTAAACCATGACACAACGCATTCCGTTCTCCGGACTACATCCTGCTAATCTGCAGGAGTTTGAGAACAAACACAGAAGATAATACAACTAATACAACTTGTTGAAAATGGACTGGTGTCAGGGTCTAGGTTACGGTGCATGTTCTCGCCCGGTTGCATTCGAAACCACGAGACGTAATTATATACACAGACGGCTCAAGCGGTTGGGGTTTAGTTGCCTATAGAAACGGCGTGAAGTTGGTTGTAAAATCCTCAGCATACTCCAATACTCCACTGTCACTTCAAGCATGAGGATGGAGATAGAGGGAGTTACAGCAACACTTAATTGGTTGATAACTGATACATCAGCACACTCGGTAATACTCACAGGCTCTCAAAGCATGTTGTGCAAGATATAAAAATCAGGAGCAGAAAGGAATGGTTTTACTTGTCGAATAACTCAGTTGTCCATGCCAGAGCATTAAATGGATATATACTACCTTGGTCATGTCGGGGTCAGAGGAAACGACAGAGCCGAAATGGCAGGCAATTCGGCGATAGATGACACAATGCTGAGATAAAGCGGACTTAATTAAATCATACATTCATTGCAAAATGAAGATCATGTTAAAGAGGCTGAGAACGTATACACGCAAAGAATGTCAGATTTGGAAGTGTCTAGATGTCGGGAAAGGAAAAGTAATCGTTGTGGAAAGACCCGAAGACCGCATAATCAACACCAGACTGGGTCTCTGAGATGGCTGTTGGAACGGAAAGCGGAGCATTTATTGGAGTATCCCGTGTTGTGTGATGCTAATTTCTAATGAAGAAGACAGTCATGAAGTGTGTGTTCTGCAGTTTCTGGCTCAGTTCACAGTTGTACAGGTCTGTCTCGCCAATTTTGAGATTTCTGAACATGTAACATTTCATTCTGTTGTGGCCAGTTTGTAGTCTGAAAATAATGATTTGTTCATAATTTTTCATAAGCCGTCTTGCCATACTCAATCGAATGCCTTAATGACATCGGTAATGCTATGATAGATTTCATGCTGATATTGTAGTTGCTTTTCAATGATTATTCTGATGATAAACACGTTCTATAGAATTTATGATTTTAGGAAAACTTACTTGTTCGACAGCTAGTATTTATTCTGATCTAAGTTAAAATCTGTTTAACAATATCCGTAACATCCCATATCCCACTGATCGCTTGAAAGAGTGATAAAACTCATAATCATCATCAACAGGTGCCATACCGGCTGGCGTAGGCGACCATGGCTCTCCACAGCTCTCTGTCTCCTGTATTATGTATCAATCTCGTTGTTGTTTCCTTGCCGTGTCAGGTTGTCAAACTTTCTAATATTTTCTCATGTTGTCGCTCTCTGTCTCTGTTGCCTTCAATCTTGCCTGTTATGACTATGTTCCCTAAACCTCCTTCTCTCATGAAATGGCCAAAAAATTAAGATTGACTTTTTCTTGATTGATTGATTGATTAAGGTCCGTTTCGCATTTGACTTTCAACACTCCCACATTAGTTTTTCTGACAGTCCACGATAAAGCTAATACTGTAATTCTATAATATTTGCACAATTTACAAATTTTCTTTCATTTGCAGTGGTAAAACTTGCGATTGTATCCATTCTGTCGGTCCCTTTTTTGTTTCCCATATGCGCTTGCAAAGTGATCTCATAATATTTATTGTGTCTATGCTCCCTTGTTTCATTCGTTCTGCAGATATATTATTTATTCCTCGTGCCTCTGCACGTTTTAGTGATTGTATAGCATCTTCAGCGTACAGAATTACAGGAACCTCTGGAATCACATAATTTGTTGAGTATTTTACGGTCTTGAATTGCTGTACAGTTGTATAATTCTTTACAATATTCAGTGAATCTATTCATTATTATTTGCTTTTAATTTACCATTTTGACATTTTTGTCTTCTAAATGGATATTTTAGCTGTGGTTGTGTTAGATTTCTTAATACGACATATACCTCCTTGCTGTCGTCCTGTTTTATAGATGTGTTCTTTAATGATCTCACATTGCTGCCTCCTTGCTGTTGTCATGTTTTATAGATGTGTTCTTTAATTATCTCACATTGCTGCCTCCTTGCTGTTGTCATGTTTTATAGATGTGTTCTTTAATTATCTCACATTGCTGCCTCCTTGTTGTTGTCATGTTTTATAGATGTGTTCTTTAAATGTCTCACGTTGCAGAAAACCTACCTTGCAAAAGCGGTATGTGATCTGATCTGATAAGATAATTTATTTATTTTCCCGTTATCACCATGATATTCAAATGCCATTGAAACAAAAATTCGGTATATGTTATTAAATTCTCTTTTTTATAAGTGTTTCTAACAATATGCATAATACTCTATATATACCCTCTCCGTACGTTCCCTGTCATTTCGAAATATTCTTATTGTCTGACAAATCTGGGGCAGTGATTGCCAGGTGATGATGATCAACGTAATCAGTTGATTGAAACAGCAATATTCATGAATGACAATGAGGAGAATCGTAATAGTCTTTAAATAAAAATAATGAAATACGATATGAAATAGTGACTATAATTTTATTGGATGGGAGAGTTAGTACTGGTTATTATATAACTGAAGGAGAGGAATTGGACGACCATTTAGAGGGCAGAGTGGATTTTCATCGTTTCTCAAACTCCTATCAGTTGACATATCGCAGAACAGTAGAATCACTTTATAACGCAAAAATATTTATAACGACTTTCCCGATTTAACAACACTTGTCAAAATCCCTAATTATCTTTACTCTGTATTATTTATACTATATATATATATATATATATATACTGTCCATTGTCTATCTCCAGGTGGTGGTGTTGTCGTAGCTTCCACACTTGTTGTTGAGAGTCGGGGTTTGTGAAGGTAATGTAGTCTGCGTTCCAGAGCCAAGTGTTTCTGGTTGAGGTGTAGTCATGTTTATTCAGGATGATCTTGATGTCTATATGACTTTTCCTAGGTCTGCCCTTGGCTCTGTATCCTGATTCCATCTTGTTATAAACTCTTATGGAAGTTGATCGTTTATCTTCATGTCCAAGCCATTTTATCTGTCGTGTCTCTATATATTTGATGCATGATGCTATATATGTTATCTTTCTGATGTTCTCACTCCGTATTTTGTCGAGTCTGGTGACTCCAATAGCCTTCCGTAGACATTTCATTTCGCAGGTTTCGATCTTTCTCTTATGTTTAGATGTCAATTGCCACGTCTAACATTGCTATCATACTGTTGGTATAAAGATTCTCTTGATCATTTGTTTCTTTACTTCCATGTTGATTTTTGGGTGCTATAGCAAAGGTGACAGCTGGTATATCACATTATATGCATTTTTACATCTTTTTTTCTATTTTTGTATTCTCTATTTGGATATTGAAATTATCTGTTGATTTCGTTATTTACATAATCTCTGTCTTTTTTGTATTAATATATATGCAATTTTATTATTATATACATATTTTATCTCTCTGGACCGAGTTGTTATAATGGGATGACCGGACAAAATTGTTATAATATATTTTCCGGACAAAGTTCTTGTAATGGGATGTTCGGACAATGTTGTTATAAAGGGATTTGACTGTATAGAGCAAAGTTTGCGCGTATCGTGATTTACTGCGATATAAGTGTCTTTTGATTGACTTATTTACAGTGAGTGTCTTTCTTGAATCACTTTGATCTTCTGATGGATATAATAATCAATCTCATTCCGGACACTCTATTGTCGCAGTGTTACTATTCTTTGCTCCCACAATGCTCCTCGATATCACACGGGCGCACATCGTCGCTGATTGTTAGCTCTGGTATAATATCTGAAGGATCTGAACTCAAGTCATTAGTGAGATGGTAGAAATAACTTCGCCACCTTGCTAACCGTTAATATATTCATGGCCACATAAGACTATTTGGGAAATGGGAAATCCGGCCTTCTAAAATGTGTAATTTGACTATTATTTTTAATTTAATCGACTGTCACTCAAAGCATAATCATAGTTGCCAATGAAAATCATGGCAACAGTCAAATGAAATATTAAACGTCTTATCTTCGAGACAAGGACCATTACATCAACAACGAACATCCCGTACAGGTATTAAAGTTGTAATGGTTATTGTCTGGATTGGTCCGTTCTCAGTGACTTGAGTGCACAGTTTGAATGTCTTGACCAAATCGCATCTTTTTTTGGAGATGTAGTTAGTCAAATACGGAAAAACCCGTTTACGAGAGTTGCTAGGTGATTTGGTGCCGTTGAACGGACTGGTTCAATACCCATTGGTCTCAAGAATTTTTAATTTACACCCTGGCTTCCTTCTTTAATTTACTTGTATCAGCTTAAATCGACTCCATCTGTCGATAGACAACTAAAAAGCCATTTTTATAGTGACTTCTAAATATATTACAGAACAGGAAAGAAACTAATGGAGATAAAGAGTTAGTAACAAAGGTTTATTTCGAAATAGCCAATATGTTTTATATTGTAGACGGTCATGGTAGAGTACTCTAGGATATAGAGGATAAATTCGCAAGCCTGTCCTATGTACAAGATTTTGAAAGAATGCGTAAAAGAATTCATGAAAGTTCAATAATAGAGAAGCGTAGGTTGAATAACCGATGTCCTGACAAAATTTAATACTCACGTACTGATGAAAAAAGAAATCATAACTAAAAAGCAACTGCATCTGAACTCTCGCCGTTGTTGCGATTGTAGTGTTAATTTATGGTATATATAAATGAGATTGCAACACACGTAGTTATTGAATGAAATATATAACAGAGACTGAAACACACGTAGTTATTGAATGAAATATATAACAGAGATTGAAATATATAACAGAGATTGAAATATATAACAGAGATTGAAATATGTAACAGAGATTGAAATATATAACAGAGATTGAAACACACGTAGTTATTGAATGCAATATATAACAGAGATTGAAATATATAACAGAGATTGAAATATATAACAGAGATTGAAATATATAACAGAGATTGAAATATATAACAGATTGAAATATATAACAGATTGAAATATATAACAGATTGAAATATATAACAGATTGAAATATATAACAGAGATTGAAACACACATAGTTATTGAATGAAGTCACATCATGATCATATTATTGTTTTACAAAATGTTAAACATAAATTAAAAAACAACAACTTTGCAGTGCGCAGCTGTATCTTTTTTTTACAACAAAAAGATAAGAAACAAACCAAGTGAAATAACAGCTCGAAAACTGCTGCTCTGTGTAGCTCTGTCCTATTATGCTAAATAGAACTGAACCTGTTTACTTGTGTGTAAATCTGTTCAATTTTGGTTTAGCGCTGGAGAAGAAATTAAATTGATTTGACAATAAATGTTTTAGTAAACTTCAATATTGGTTAGGAAGAATTCAAGGCAAACAAGCAAGCAAGAAAAGACACCAACAATGTGTTTCTGCAACAACAAGAAGAAAACTATGGACATATCGGACATATACTTAGATGAATGAAAAGAGATTGTCACTTCAAGCATTAAAATGGGTACCAATGGCAAAATAAGAAGAGGAAGACCAAGAGAGACTCTTCGTAGAACAACCATCAAAGATGGTATGACTATGGACATGCAATAATTACACACAGTAGCATCATATCACTCAAACTGGAGAGCTCTGGTTTCTGCCCTATGTGTCCTATGTGCGCTATGTGCCCTATGTGCCCTATGTGCCCTATGCACCGTATTCAGCGTTGAAATAACATATATATATATATATATATATATATATATATATATATATATATATATATATATATATATATATATATATATATAGATAGATAGATAGATAGATATATAGATAGATAGATAGATAGACAGAGCTAGATAGACAGACAGACAGATAGATAGATAGATAGATAGATAGATAGATAGATAGATAGATAGATAGATAGATAGATAGATATAGATAGATAGATAGATAGATAGATAGATAGATAGATAGATAGATAGATAGATAGATAGATAGATAGATAGATAGATAGATAGATAGATAGATAGATAGATTGTAATCATATAACTAGGTGCCATGATAAGTGACAGTCTCCCTGATAAGTGACAGTCTCCATGATAAGTGACAGTCTCCATGATAAGTGACAGTCTCCATGATAATTTTCAGTCTCCATGATAAGTTTCAGTCTCCCTGATAGTTCTTGCTGTTTACAGTGTTACTTACTACAAATGTAAATAGATATATACACTAAATGCTACCAACAACAAATGTCCTTGTTCTATTTTTAACTGCGCTCGTAAATTGAACGACGGTCAATTAAACCGACAGACACGATCTCATACCATCTCTTAATTATCGTGAGGTTTCTTAACAACTATCAACAGTCTCTGGAAAGGAGAATTCCATTAAAGATGCTCTATTTGTTTTGAGCTTTTGATGAGTTTAGAAGAAAGAGGAACTAATCTCCAGACAACATTAGATATGGGCTATAGATTAAATTGCTTTGTTAAATAACATTTTGCTTACTTCCCCTCGGGATAAAGGGCAGACAAAAATTGAAGGGAATAGAGACATCATTGACAAGTTAATTGTCATGGCACTTCATGTCTCAAGAATGTAACTTTTGAGTCGTAACAGTGAAGTGTCTTAGTATAAGGCTAGCAGTCAGATGTCTAAAGTTTTAAATTCTTATAGTTTTAAATAACTTATTAATATACATACCTATCGTTTATTTGTAATGATGTCTTCGTCTGTCTAATCTACGTATGTATATCTTGTATATATATCTATCCATTTGAATGCCTAACTATCTATCCTACTTATCTACCTAACTTAATGCCTGCCACATATCCTGATTAACTACATACCTACCTGTCTGCCTACCTACCTACCATTCTGACTACCTACTTACCTATCTATCAACTTACTTATCTTACTACTTACCTATTTTCCTACCTCCTTACCTATTTTCCTACCTCCTTAACTATTTTCCTACCTCCTTACCTATTTTCCTACCTCCTTACCTATTTTCCTACCTCCTTACCTATTTTTCTACCTCCTTACCTATTTTCCTACCTCCTTAACTATTTTCCTACCTCCTTACCTATTTTCCTACCTCCTTACCTATTTTCCTACCTCCTTACCTATTTTCCTACCTCCTTACCTATCCACCAACCAATCTACAGACTTGCCTATATACGTGTCTATCTCTCTATCTGTCTAACCGTATCCATTCTTACACCCACCAATATCCATCTATTTATCTGTCTTTATATTTATTTATCCTCCTGCCTATCGATCACAGCATCTGGAAGAAAATGTACTCAGAAAGTATAGTTAATAAATGATAAACAAAACATTCTAGAAGAATAGATACTCAGAAAATATAGTGAATAAATGAGAAAAAAAACATTATAGGAATGAGTTTGTCAAGAAACGATTCTGGTAGAACACATAATATAAAAATGATTCGAGTTGTCAGCATACGGGTAGCTGTATAAATAGCAAACACAGCATCAGATGAAAGAGGCGTAGAAAAAACCCCCCAAAAAATTAAAAAACAAACAAAAACCACGAGCATGTACGACAATAGAATATCCAAGAAATACAGAAAATAGGAAAGATACATGCACAAGTAGAGAACAGAACATCCAGGAAAAGAGGTTTATTATAGAAGGTACATGAATATCTGTCTTTGGCGACATACCGAGTTCAACAACTTCTTATGAGACTGCTTCTGTCGAATACCATATTTATTAGGCCTACATCAGATCTATTACATTTCTGCATATAATTTCAACAGATAAAATGCATTTTTTAAATCAGTACAAGCAATATTCTAGAAATGAGCTTTTCAGACACTAAGGATAACATTATATGGATAACAAATACTATTTAAGAATACTAAATTTTGGAATAGAGAATCACTTCGAAGACGGATGTATCCTGACATTAGTGCAAATAAAATGGCGACACAGTGCATTTCCATTCTCTGGACTACATCCTTTTGGAAATCTAATATAACCATTGTCCTGCTATAAAAGAGATCCAGCGGGAGTTTGAGAATGAATTCTGAAGAAGAAGAACAGAGAATGTAGATAAAGGCAGCGTTTATGCACATATTGTCCTTACATAAAGCAGCCATCTTAGTTTTGACCTTTTGATGCATGAGTTGCCAGCTTGACTCGGTAATTGCCATTGTCAACGTGGATTAAAAAGAAACCAAATTAGAATTAAGAAATAATTAATTCACATAATTGAACAGTTTATTCAGCAATCAATTCTTTCATCGAAGGTGTATGTGTATCGATCTCTCATTTACAGTTGCTCATGGAGTATTTGATTGCTTTTCTAAGATCGATTTTTTAAGCAAATAAAGCCAAACAATCCTTTCTACGTTTACGCAAGCAGCCAAATTTGAATAGTTGTAATTCTTTTTTCACTGATTTCATGTTAGTCGATTTTTTATAAGTTGTGATATGTTGGTGGCTACGATTGCCAGGAAGGATTATTGTTACATGAGCAATTCTATTAATTCACGGAAGGGTCCAAAGTTAGGAGGAAAGAAGACCCTTCGAAAATTTAAATGAAAAATTAAAAGATCTCTTTCTCATCATTTGCCTGCTGTTAAAGAGGGGAATATTTAAAGAAGGCTTAGATTCCAAAATCTAGCAATGGGGCGACTGAAAAGGAGCAGCTTTATCCATCAAGCTAAACGACTCCGTAGACAACTTACAGACCTACCTGAAGTTGACAGCCCCTTAAGGTCTGTACCAGAACAAACCCCGTGGAGTGAAAGCCATGGAATGCCAATATACATTCAGACCCATGTGAAAGGAATACTAAGCGAGGACGAACAGAACAGTGTGCAGCGAATGACAGTCACCCTCAGTTTCCTGGAGGAGGAATATCCACAAGATATATGGGTCAGAGTGTACACAGATGGGTCAGCACAGAATGCTGTGAGGAATAGAGGTGCAGGTGTATATATAGAATATCCACACAAGCCTAGAGATACAATCAGAACACCGACAGGAAAATTCTGCAATAATTATGATGCTGAAATCCAGGCAATTAGTGTGGCAGCTAAAATACTGCTGAACACCAACTGTGGCCTACAGCCTGTGGTATTCCTGACAGATGCAAGGTCAGTGCTTCAAGCTCTCCAGTCTGGAAAACTAACAGACTTGAAAAAACTACTTAGCGAATTGTCTTACCAGCATAGGGTAACCATGCAGTGGATACCCTCTCACTGTGGAATGCCAGAAAATGAAAAAGCAGACCAACTGGAAAAGGAAGGTGCTGCCGAAGACCAACCAGATATACCAATCACCTACCATCATAAAAAACAGATGATCAAGTCAATAAGAAAGCCACAAACACCAACACAAGATGACTATCACATTATGAACAGATCAGAACAAGTGATAATTCTACGTCTCAGAACAGAACACAACCGACTCCGCAGTCACATGTATACAAAGTTCAAGATTGGCAACACGGCCATGTGTACATGCGGACAGGCAGCACAGAGTGCCAAACATATACTTCGAGAGTGTTCTGAGCATGAAACGCTGAGGCAGACATATTGGCCAGAGGAAACAACACTGTAATCAAAGCTCTATGGGACACTGTATGAGCTACAAAAGACAGTGAGTTTTAAGGAGACAGAATTACAGATATAGACATGTTTCAAGTGAACGAAAGCAGAAGAAGAAGAAAGAAGGCTTGATAAATACATAGATCATTGACTTAATTTTACCGGGATTACCCCCATATGTATTCCGTCCCCCACATGCTATCTGTCAAAAGTATCACCCATAGCACATAACCCCGTCGCTTCAAGTGATATTTCCCAGGGATCTCGGGGAAAAAATCCACTTTACAAACAAGACATTGCCAGCTCGAAAGCGTTGGCCTTGTATCTGCAGACGGACGCTATCAACATAGCGTATTCGGTCCGTAGCGCTTTGTGCTTTTCCCTAAATATATATATTCTAAAGTAGGAAGACATCAGCAGCAATACATAAGCCCTAGTACTAATTTTATATCTGCTTTCATTTGCATGAACGCAGACAACAGGTCTCATCAAGTGACGAAATGGTAGCCACATTTTTGCGGATGATCTTCCCAAGTGACGGAATGGAAGATACATTTTTAAAACAGATCTCTTCAAGTGACGGAATGGAAGATACATTTTTAAAACAGATCTCTTCAAGTGACGGAATGGAAGATACATTTTTAAAGCAGATTTTCTCATGTGACGGAATAGTAGCTCATTTTAACGGCAAATCTTCTCAAGTGACGGAATAGTAGCCACATTTTTACGGGAGATCTACAGACCAGATAGATCAATTTGATATATTCCCGTATATCAAACGAGTAAAACTGTGATGTCACAATGGTTACTAAATAGTTAATCTCATCTAGAGAAATATTACCAATTACTTATGAATCAGGGTTCATAAAGTAGGTGATCTCCTAGTCAAAACTGACAATCATTGCCAGCAACAACAGGTAGAAGATCCAGTCTCATTTCCATAAAGGAAGTATGCCATGAGAGCTTCACGCGCAGGAAATAAAACTCAACTCATCCATGTATCCAAAGAGGTGGCAAAATAAAGAAACGGAGAATTAGTTCTAGTTTGAGAACAGGACACAACAGATTCAAACAACATATGTATAAGTGATTTGATGTTGGCTATACCGATATGTGTGTGTATGGAGAATATGGATAAAACACATTCTGTAAGGCAATAGATATCCATCGCAGGAAATGATGACAAGTTTCAGACTTATGTTGGTGAATATCTCTGTTGTCATCGCAGGAAATTATGACAAATATCAGACTTATGTTGATAAATCTCTTTGTTGTCATCGCATGAAATTATGACAAGTATCACTTATGTTGGTGAATATCTCTTTTGTCATCGCAGGAAATGATTGTGTACGGAGATAACTAAATGTCATAGTTTGGTATAGAATCCCCCTACGACATTTGAGACACTTGTGGTCAGAGCTGGACATATGTGTATTTGTTGTTCTATTATATAAATCAGCACGTTTTCTCTGTAAACAGAGCATATTCAACGGCACTTTCTATTGTATCACACAAGTATAAATCAGTTTTCCACTGAAACAGATGTGACGGCGATGTGTTTTCATGGGCCCAATAGGGAAGTTAAGAATACAAAAACTATGACCTGCGTGCATATCATAAGACGATTAAGGATGTTTTTTGTTTGTTTGTGGGCTGTTCCAGCCGATGGAGGATCAGCGATAGTGGTACAGCATAACTTTGACACAACTACCTGTGGCACCAATAACTATGGCAGATAATGAGACAGCATAACTTTAACACAAAAGTCATCATAGGTTATTGAAGAGGTATATCGAATCGAAATGCAATCAGTGCTTCTTTTTTAAAAAGAATGTCATTGGTGAAGTTTTGAAGACATATACGAGTGCGCCTGAGTTTCATACCTTCTCCAGTACTTTTTTAAACATTTATCTGGAATATAAAATGCAGGAGACACTACAAGATCACCAATCATCAACTACTATTGACGGTAGACCAGATTGTAACTTGTGTTACATGTCCATGATATTAATCTCCTGACTGATTCTGAATTCCAGAAACTCACCACAAAGTTGTAAGACGTTAATATGAAATATTATAAGAAAATTAAATGTTGATAAAAACAAGTTAGTTGTGACTAGTCATATCAAGCAAGATCCCATCCAGTTAATAGACATAATCTTGAAGAAATCATCACATTAAAATATCTCTCGAGTCTCAAATAAGTGATGATGACAACTGGGGAAGTAACATTTAGTTAAATCTGGAGATGGCGATGGCTGCCATGGCAAGGTTGAATATGATTTGGAAAAGTAAGATCATTATTACAGCAAAGATCAATGTATTAAGAACGCTAGTGCTAAGTATACTTTTATACAGATGAGAAAGTTGTATACTTAATGCAGCCACGGAAAGAAGGATTCAGGCTTTTGAATATTAGTGCTACAGGCTTTTGTTAATAATTTGATATATAGAATACAGAACAAATATTTTCGAACTACAGTCAATAAACAAACTTGCAGGTTATCAAGAAATACTTTTAGCAGTAAAATGACGTAAAATTGTTTGGTTTTGACATGTAACGAGACACGACTCACTTTCTAAACTATTGTGCAAGGAACAGTCGAGGGTGGAAGAAGCAGCGATGATCAAAGAACATTGTAGATTGATAATATCAAGAAATTGTCTGAGAATGATTTATTTGTACTTCTCTGAATGACTTAGGGCAGAGATATTTGAAGGCATTTTGTGCCAATGTTTCCAGTATGGCACCCCTACAACAATGACAGGCAATAGGTTTTCTTATATTTTTCTTATTAACGCAACCATGCCTTTGATACAGAAAACCGTATGCATTTGAGTGTAACCTATGTTAGCAGCCGTAACATAACCTATGTTATCAGCCGTAACATAACCTATGTTATCAGCCGTAACATAACCTATTTTATCAGCCGTAACATAACCTATGTTATCAGCCGTAACATAACCTATGTTATCAGCCGTAACATAACCTATTTTTTCAGCCGTAACATAACCTTTGTTATCAGCCGTAACATAACCTATGTTATCAGCCGAGGAGGACTTAAGCTTTCGTAAGAAAGATTATGAGCTGTTAAGAGTTATCTGCTCACATCTAAAGATATTATTTCATCAACATCACACTGTCAACGTATCACCCCAACAAGAGAATGAAGAAAAAAATCTACTCTCACGCTTCTTCATCATTGACGCTAATGATGATGATTAATCCTATTAGCAGTGAGCAGATAGTTCTTGACAGCGCATAGCCTTCCTGACAGAACATATGTTTTTCTTAGTTGTGTAACTGAGGAGACACCCGGATTCATGTAAGGTCTCAAAGACATAGGTATGTAGGGGAAGTTTATGGATGCATTGTTAGTCCCCGAAGGGAGACATTCAAGTGCACTAGTTCCCAGGACCCCTACTATGTCAGAGGCCATCACACAAGTCTGGATCAACTATTTCATCATTATTCGGTCACATTTGGTGACCCATCGCAGTGAATGCACATCAAGCACTCCCCGTCACTAAGAATTCTGCCACAAATAGATAAAGATGGAATGTCTGCTTGCATGCATATTTTCATCACGCATGTGTAAATATTGAGACAAGATGTGACAAGGATGTTTTTTACACAGCGTGTCACCCCAACCTCACTTAGTCGCCTCCAACAACATATATGGAAAGAAGACATTGTCTCTATCCTTTACACCCTGAACTAGAAGTACAGGCTGCGGTTGCATCTCGGTAGTCATAATTGATATCCCCTCAACATTCTAATCAAATATATCCCCTCATCATTCTAATCAAATATATCCCCTCATCATTCTAATCAAATATATCCCCTCAACATTCTAATCAAATATATCCCCTCATCATTCTAATCAAATATATCCCCTCAACATTCTAATCAAATATATCCCCTCATCATTCTAATCAAATATATCCCCTCAACATTCTAATCAAATATATCCCCGAAAAGAACTTTTCAATTCGTCTTCTATTATTTCTCATTGTTCTCATTCTCGTGACCAACTTTATTCAAATGACCCATCATCTACTATAAGTCATGAGAAGAAATGAATAGTGAATTCCTGTGAAGAATATGAGGCATAGCTAAACAACATATGAGCCGCATCGAAAATACGAGATCTGTCGAGATTGGGCGAGAAATGTAAATACAATGGTGGTTCTTTCACAATCAGTAATCGGAGAATTATTGGTCAGTTCCGCAATCCTAGCAAAGTGTTGTTATGGTGATATAGTTCTGTATCGATTATTCGTTTCCTTTTAGTTTAGAAATATATGTAATAAAATATGACCTAACGTTAACAACGTTGTATTTCAGCGGTTCTCAGCTTCTTCTATCCAGTGACACACCGCGTTGATGATTTCTGGGTAAATGAAAACGTTTCGCAGAGTTAACCAGATCTTCAGAGCAATAATTTGTTCGTGTGTTAGGATTCCGAAAGAGGGGCAAAGAGTAAGTGTAAAGCAGCAATGTGACGGTGCTTGTCGGAAGAGGAAAGTAAGGAAGTCTTGTGCTGGCGAAAACTGTTTCATCCTGCTGGTCAAGTCTACCTAAAGCCATGCTGAAGTCAGATGTGACAGGCCTAAAGGACACACCAAATTTCGCTTACTGGATTACATCGTGTTAATCAGCAGGTGTTTGATAATGAATACAGAATAATGAATAATAAGAATAATAAATCAATAATAATAATAATAATAATAATAATAATAATAATAATAATGCGTCAACATTAACACATTCGTTACTGTGAACTTCAAAATGAGACATTACGAATTTTTTCTTTACCATGGCCATAAGCAATGTGGAGCGCCAATATGTGTTTTGTAGAAAAACTAGTACTGAATTTCTGATTACCCTATTTTGATTCAAGTTTTGAAGCTATAATTATTAATGTTGTAAAGGATAATATTTATATACACATTTATCTACACGATGGTACATTACACACCTGGTTCTGTATGTGATTAAAATAAAAGTGTGTATCAAAAGACGGAACTTTAACAACGGATACGAAGTCTGGAGGCATCCGCACACACGATGGACGTCAGAGATAGCAGATGCTATGAGAAGAACTATATATGAGATATAATACACAAATTGATGCTGCATAGGAGTAATCTTTTTTTGACTGCAAGACATCACAGTTTGTTCAACAATCAGCAGAACTCCTTCAATGATGTTGCATTTAGAGAGTTATGCTACATTAATGTAAATTAAAGAGGAAGCCAGAGGAGAAATTAAAAATTCTTGAGTCTAACGGAAAGTGAACCAATACGTTCAACGGCACCAAATCCCCTATCGTACACGGGTTTTTTTTCGTACATGACTAACCGCATCTAAATACGAAGTTTCAGCTTCTTTAGATGAGGTTATTCAAGTACGGAAAAACCCGTGTACGATAGTTGCTAGGCGATTTGGTGCCATTGAAAGGACTGGTTCAACTCCCTTTAGACTCAAGAATACATTAATGTACTGGTGAGAAAATCAGTTAGTTCGTTAGTCTGCAGAACATCATCCTGATACTCCGGACAAGTGCGTTGGTGCTCCAGTTTCATATTCTGTATGCCCTACATCACGTGGTAACTGACTGTTCCGGTTTTATGTTAGTTGATAAATTGTCTTTTGATAAATGTATAACGTTAATTTACCAACACCACGCTTGTCTCCTAGATCTTGAATTATAGATAGAGACACGGACAAAGAAAGATGCCAGCGAGCCCGTATATTGGCTTCAGAACAGTAATTTTAGTAATAATAATTAAGCCAAAAGATGGGTAAGCCCCTCCACAAGGCCCATCCCTTAAAATTGTATATGGTCCAACCTCGTCTGGATTATTTCCCCTTCTCAATGCAAGTAAAACATAATTAACTGTAGAGAAAGATAACATTTTGTAGCGCTGGGTAGAACAGTTCAAGCACATTTTGAACAACCCATCATCAATAAATGAAGAAGCAGTCAATCAACTAGTTCCATTAAATTAAATGATGTTTGGTGACATCCCTACTTTAAAGGAAACTCGTAAATCAAATCATCAGCGTTCTAGTGGAAAAGCACCTGGCTCCGATTCAATATACCAATAGAAATATGTAAGTGTGGTAGTAAAACCTTATTGAGAAACTGCTTACAATTTTCCAAGTCATGGAAAAGCAAAACTATTCCACAAAATTTCAGGGATGCAACAAATATACACCTGTATAAACGTAAAAGTAATCGCCAGTCCTGGAATAACCATTGTGATAGCTCTTTACTGTCCATCGCTGGGAAGATATTTGCTAGAATCCTTTTGAACCGTCTTAAATCTCATCTTAATGAAGGATTATTACTCGAAAGCCAATATGGTCGAGACAAGGACCATTACATCAACAACGAACATCCCGTACAGGTATTACAGTTGTAATGGTTATTGTCTCGATTGGTCCGTTCTCAGTGACTTGAGTGCACAGTTTGAATGTCTTGACCAAATCGCATCTTTTTTTGGAGATGTGGTTAGTCAAATACGGAAAAACCCGTTTACGAGAGTTGCTAGGCGATTTGGTGCCGTTGAACGGACTGGTTCAATACCCATTGGTCTCAAGAATTTTTAATTTACACCCTGGCTTCCTTCTTTAATTTACTTGTATCAGCTTAAATCGACTCCATCTGTCGATAGACAACTAAAAAGCCATTTTTATAGTGACTTCTAAATATATTACAGAACAGGAAAGAAACTAATGGAGATAAAGAGTTAGTAACAAAGGTTTATTTCGCAATAGCCAATATGTTTTATATTGTAGACGGTCATGGTAGAGTACTCTAGGATATAGAGGATAAATTCGCAAGCCTGTCCTATGTACAAGATTTTGAAAGAATGCGTAAAAGAATTCATGAAAGTTCAATAATAGAGAAGCGTAGGTTGAATAACCGATGTCCTGACAAAATTTAATACTCACGTACTGATGAAAAAAGAAATCATAACTAAAAAGCAACTGCATCTGAACTCTCGCCGTTGTTGCGATTGTAGTGTTAATTTATGGTATATATAAATGAGATTGCAACACACGTAGTTATTGAATGAAATATATAACAGAGACTGAAACACACGTAGTTATTGAATGAAATATATAACAGAGATTGAAATATATAACAGAGATTGAAATATATAACAGAGATTGAAATATGTAACAGAGATTGAAATATATAACAGAGATTGAAACACACGTAGTTATTGAATGCAATATATAACAGAGATTGAAATATATAACAGAGATTGAAATATATAACAGAGATTGAAATATATAACAGAGATTGAAATATATAACAGATTGAAATATATAACAGATTGAAATATATAACAGATTGAAATATATAACAGATTGAAATATATAACAGAGATTGAAACACACATAGTTATTGAATGAAGTCACATCATGATCATATTATTGTTTTACAAAATGTTAAACATAAATTAAAAAACAACAACTTTGCAGTGCGCAGCTGTATCTTTTTTTTACAACAAAAAGATAAGAAACAAACCAAGTGAAATAACAGCTCGAAAACTGCTGCTCTGTGTAGCTCTGTCCTATTATGCTAAATAGAACTGAACCTGTTTACTTGTGTGTAAATCTGTTCAATTTTGGTTTAGCGCTGGAGAAGAAATTAAATTGATTTGACAATAAATGTTTTAGTAAACTTCAATATTGGTTAGGAAGAATTCAAGGCAAACAAGCAAGCAAGAAAAGACACCAACAATGTGTTTCTGCAACAATAAGAAGAAAACTATGGACATATCGGACATATACTTAGATGAATGAAAAGAGATTGTCACTTCAAGCATTAAAATGGGTACCAATGGCAAAATAAGAAGAGGAAGACCAAGAGAGACTCTTCGTAGAACAACCATCAAAGATGGTATGACTATGGACATGCAATAATTACACACAGTAGCATCATATCACTCAAACTGGAGAGCTCTGGTTTCTGCCCTATGTGTCCTATGTGCGCTATGTGCCCTATGTGCCCTATGCACCGTATTCAGCGTTGAAATAACATATATATATATATATATATATATATATATATATATATATATATATATATATATATATATATATATATATAGATAGATAGATAGATAGATATATAGATAGATAGATAGATAGATAGACAGAGATAGATAGACAGACAGACAGATAGATAGATAGATAGATAGATAGATAGATAGATAGATAGATAGATAGATAGATAGATAGATAGATAGATAGATAGGTATATATATATATATAGATAGATAGATAGATAGATAGATAGATAGATAGATAGATAGATAGATAGATAGATAGATAGATAGATAGATAGATATAGATAGATAGATAGATAGATAGATAGATAGATAGATAGATAGATAGATAGATAGATAGATAGGTATATATATATATATATAGATAGATAGATAGATAGATAGATAGATAGATAGATAGATAGATAGATAGATAGATAGATAGATAGATAGATAGATAGATAGATAGATAGATAGATAGATAGATAGATAGATATAGATAGATAGATAGATAGATAGATAGATAGATAGATAGATAGATAGATAGATAGATAGATAGATAGATAGATAGATAGATAGATAGATAGATAGATAGATAGATAGATAGATATAGATATATAGATAGATAGATAGATATATATATAGATAGATAGATAGATAGATAGATAGATAGATAGATAGATAGATAGATAGATAGATAGATAGATAGATAGATAGATAGATAGATTGTAATCATATAACTAGGTGCCATGATAAGTGACAGTCTCCCTGATAAGTGACAGTCTCCATGATAAGTGACAGTCTCCATGATAAGTGACAGTCTCCATGATAATTTTCAGTCTCCATGATAAGTTTCAGTCTCCCTGATAGTTCTTGCTGTTTACAGTGTTACTTACTACAAATGTAAATAGATATATACACTAAATGCTACCAACAACAAATGTCCTTGTTCTATTTTTAACTGCGCTCGTAAATTGAACGACGGTCAATTAAACCGACAGACACGATCTCATACCATCTCTTAATTATCGTGAGGTTTCTTAACAACTATCAACAGTCTCTGGAAAGGAGAATTCCATTAAAGATGCTCTATTTGTTTTGAGCTTTTGATGAGTTTAGAAGAAAGAGGAACTAATCTCCAGACAACATTAGATATGGGCTATAGATTAAATTGCTTTGTTAAATAACATTTTGCTTACTTCCCCTCGGGATAAAGGGCAGACAAAAATTGAAGGGAATAGAGACATCATTGACAAGTTAATTGTCATGGCACTTCATGTCTCAAGAATGTAACTTTTGAGTCGTAACAGTGAAGTGTCTTAGTATAAGGCAAGCAGTCAGATGTCTAAAGTTTTAAATTCTTATAGTTTTAAATAACTTATTAATATACATACCTATCGTTTATTTGTAATGATGTCTTCGTCTGTCTAATCTACGTATGTATATCTTGTATATATGTCTATCCATTTGAATGCCTAACTATCTATCCTACTTATCTACCTAACTTAATGCCTGCCACATATCCTGATTAACTACATACCTACCTGTCTGCCTACCTACCTACCATTCTGACTACCTACTTACCTATCTATCAACTTACTTATCTTACTACTTACCTATTTTCCTACCTCCTTACCTATTTTCCTACCTCCTTAACTATTTTCCTACCTCCTTACCTATTTTCCTACCTCCTTACCTATTTTCCTACCTCCTTACCTATTTTTCTACCTCCTTACCTATTTTCCTACCTCCTTAACTATTTTCCTACCTCCTTACCTATTTTCCTACCTCCTTACCTATTTTCCTACCTCCTTACCTATTTTCCTACCTCCTTACCTATCCACCAACCAATCTACAGACTTGCCTATATACGTGTCTATCTCTCTATCTGTCTAACCGTATCCATTCTTACACCCACCAATATCCATCTATTTATCTGTCTTTATATTTATTTATCCTCCTGCCTATGGATCACAGCATCTGGAAGAAAATGTACTCAGAAAGTATAGTTAATAAATGATAAACAAAACATTCTAGAAGAATAGATACTCAGAAAATATAGTGAATAAATGAGAAAAAAAACATTATAGGAATGAGTTTGTCAAGAAACGATTCTGGTAGAACACATAATATAAAAATGATTCGAGTTGTCAGCATACGGGTAGCTGTATAAATAGCAAACACAGCATCAGATGAAAGAGGCGTAGAAAAAACCCCCCAAAAAATTTAAAAAAAAAAAAAAACCACGAGCATGTACGACAATAGAATATCCAAGAAATACAGAAAATAGGAAAGATACATGCACAAGTAGAGAACAGAACATCCAGGAAAAGAGGTTTATTATAGAAGGTACATGAATATCTGTCTTTGGCGACATACCGAGTTCAACAATTTCTTATGAGACTGCTTCTGTCGAATACCATATTTATTAGGCCTACATCAGATCTATTACATTTCTGCATATAATTTCAACAGATAAAATGCATTTTTTAAATCAGTACAAGCAATATTCTAGAAATGAGCTTTTCAGACACTAAGGATAACATTATATGGATAACAAATACTATTTAAGAATACTAAATTTTGGAATAGAGAATCACTTCGAAGACGGATGTATCCTGACATTAGTGCAAATAAAATGGCGACACAGTGCATTTCCATTCTCTGGACTACATCCTTTTGGAAATCTAATATAACCATTGTCCTGCTATAAAAGAGATCCAGCGGGAGTTTGAGAATGAATTATGAAGAAGAAGAACAGAGAATGTAGATAAAGGCAGCGTTTATGCACATATTGTCCTTACATAAAGCAGCCATCTTAGTTTTGACCTTTTGATGCATGAGTTGCCAGCTTGACTCGGTAATTGCCATTGTCAACGTGGATTAAAAAGAAACCAAATTAGAATTAAGAAATAATTAATTCACATAATTGAACAGTTTATTCAGCAATCAATTCTTTCATCGAAGGTGTATGTGTATCGATCTCTCATTTACAGTTGCTCATGGAGTATTTGATTGCTTTTCTAAGATCGATTTTTTAAGCAAATAAAGCCAAACAATCCTTTCTACGTTCACGCAAGCAGCCAAATTTGAATAGTTGTAATTCTTTTTTCACTGATTTCATGTTAGTCGATTTTTTATAAGTTGTGATATGTTGGTGGCTACGATTGCCAGGAAGGATTATTGTTACATGAGCAATTCTATTAATTCACAGAAGGGTCCAAAGTTAGGAGGAAAGAAGACCCTTCGAAAATTTAAATGAAAAATTAAAAGATCTCTTTCTCATCATTTGCCTGCTGTTAAAGAGGGGAATATTTAAAGAAGGCTTAGATTCCAAAATCTAGCAATGGGGCGACTGAAAAGGAGCAGCTTTATCCATCAAGCTAAACGACTCCGTAGACAACTTACAGACCTACCTGAAGTTGACAGCCCCTTAAGGTCTGTACCAGAACAAACCCCGTGGAGTGAAAGCCATGGAATGCCACTATACATTCAGACCCATGTGAAAGGAATACTAAGCGAGGACGAACAGAACAGTGTGCAGCGAATGACAGTCACCCTCAGTTTCCTGGAGGAGGAATATCCACAAGATATATGGGTCAGAGTGTACACAGATGGGTCAGCACAGAATGCTGTGAGGAATAGAGGTGCAGGTGTATATATAGAATATCCACACAAGCCTAGAGATACAATCAGAACACCGACAGGAAAATTCTGCAATAATTATGATGCTGAAATCCAGGCAATTAGTGTGGCAGCTAAAATACTGCTGAACACCAACTGTGGCCTACAGCCTGTGGTATTCCTGACAGATGCAAGGTCAGTGCTTCAAGCTCTCCAGTCTGGAAAACTAACAGACTTGAAAAAACTACTTAGCGAATTGTCTTACCAGCATAGGGTAACCATGCAGTGGATACCCTCTCACTGTGGAATACCAGAAAATGAAAAAGCAGACCAACTGGCTAAGGAAGGTGCTGCCGAAGACCAACCAGATATACCAATCACCTACCATCATAAAAAACAGATGATCAAGTCAATAAGAAAGCCACAAACACCAACACAAGATGACTATCACATTATGAACAGATCAGAACAAGTGATAATTCTACGTCTCAGAACAGAACACAACCGACTCCGCAGTCACATGTATACAAAGTTCAAGATTGGCAACACGGCCATGTGTACATGCGGACAGGCAGCACAGAGTGCCAAACATATACTTCGAGAGTGTTCTGAGCATGAAACGCTGAGGCAGACATATTGGCCAGAGGAAACAACACTGTAATCAAAGCTCTATGGGACACTGTATGAGCTACAAAAGACAGTGAGTTTTAAGGAGACAGAATTACAGATATAGACATGTTTCAAGTGAACGAAAGCAGAAGAAGAAGAAAGAAGGCTTGATAAATACATAGATCATTGACTTAATTTTACCGGGATTACCCCCATATGTATTCCGTCCCCCACATGCTATCTGTCAAAAGTATCACCCATAGCACATAACTCCGTCGCTTCAAGTGATATTTCCCAGGGATCTCGTGGAAAAAATCCACTTTACAAACAAGACATTGCCAGCTCGAAAGCGTTGGCCTTGTATCTGCAGACGGACGCTATCAACATAGCGTATTCGGTCCGTAGCGCTTTGTGCTTTTCCCTAAATATATATATTCTAAAGTAGGAAGACATCAGCAGCAATACATAAGCCCTAGTACTAATTTTATATCTGCTTTCATTTGCATGAACGCAGACAACAGGTCTCATCAAGTGACGAAATGGTAGCCACATTTTTGCGGATGATCTTCCCAAGTGACGGAATGGAAGATACATTTTTAAAACAGATCTCTTCAAGTGACGGAATGGAAGATACATTTTTAAAACAGATCTCTTCAAGTGACGGAATGGAAGATACATTTTTAAAACAGATCTCTTCAAGTGACGGAATGGAAGATACATTTTTAAAGCAGATTTTCTCATGTGACGGAATAGTAGCTCATTTTAACGGCAAATCTTCTCAAGTGACGGAATAGTAGCCACATTTTTACGGGAGATCTACAGACCAGATAGATCAATTTGATATATTCCCGTATATCAAACGAGTAAAACTGTGATGTCACAATGGTTACTAAATAGTTAATCTCATCTAGAGAAATATTACCAATTACTTATGAATCAGGGTTCATAAAGTAGGTGATCTCCTAGTCAAAACTGACAATCATTGCCAGCAACAACAGGTAGAAGATCCAGTCTCATTTCCATAAAGGAAGTATGCCATGAGAGCTTCACGCGCAGGAAATAAAACTCAACTCATCCATGTATCCAAAGAGGTGGCAAAATAAAGAAACGGAGAATTAGTTCTAGTTTGAGAACAGGACACAACAGATTCAAACAACATATGTATAAGTGATTTGATGTTGGCTATACCGATATGTGTGTGTATGGAGAATATGGATAAAACACATTCTGTAAGGCAATAGATATCCATCGCAGGAAATGATGACAAGTTTCAGACTTATGTTGATAAATCTCTTTGTTGTCATCGCATGAAATTATGACAAGTATCACTTATGTTGGTGAATATCTCTTTTGTCATCGCAGGAAATGATTGTGTACGGAGATAACTAAATGTCATAGTTTGGTATAGAATCCCCCTACGACATTTGAGACACTTGTGGTCAGAGCTGGACATATGTGTATTTGTTGTTCTATTATATAAATCAGCACGTTTTCTCTGTAAACAGAGCATATTCAACGGCACTTTCTATTGTATCACACAAGTATAAATCAGTTTTCCACTGAAACAGATGTGACGGCGATGTGTTTTCATGGGCCCAATAGGGAAGTTAAGAATACAAAAACTATGACATGCGTGCATATCATAAGACGATTAAGGATGTTTTTTGTTTGTTTGTGGGCTGTTCCAGCCGATGGAGGATCAGCGATAGTGGTACAGCATAACTTTGACACAACTACCTGTGGCACCAATAACTATGGCAGATAATGAGACAGCATAACTTTAACACAAAAGTCATCATAGGTTATTGAAGAGGTATATCGAATCGAAATGCAATCAGTGCTTCTTTTTTAAAAAGAATGTCATTGGTGAAGTTTTGAAGACATATACGAGTGCGCCTGAGTTTCATACCTTCTCCAGTACTTTTTTAAACATTTATCTGGAATATAAAATGCAGGAGACACTACAAGATCACCAATCATCAACTACTATTGACGGTAGACCAGATTGTAACTTGTGTTACATGTCCATGATATTAATCTCCTGACTGATTCTGAATTCCAGAAACTCACCACAAAGTTGTAAGACGTTAATATGAAATATTATAAGAAAATTAAATGTTGATAAAAACAAGTTAGTTGTGACTAGTCATATCAAGCAAGATCCCATCCAGTTAATAGACATAATCTTGAAGAAATCATCACATTAAAATATCTCTCGAGTCTCAAATAAGTGATGATGACAACTCGGGAAGTAACATTTAGTTAAAACTGGAGATGGCGATGGCTGCCATGGCAAGGTTGAATATGATTTGGAAAAGTAAGATCATTATTACAGCAAAGATCAATGTATTAAGAACGCTAGTGCTAAGTATACTTTTATACAGATGAGAAAGTTGTATACTTAATGCAGCCACGGAAAGAAGGATTCAGGCTTTTGAATATTAGTGCTACAGGCTTTTGTTAATAATTTGATATATAGAATACAGAACAAATATTTTCGAACTACAGTCAATAAACAAACTTGCAGGTTATCAAGAAATACTTTTAGCAGTAAAATGACGTAAAATTGTTTGGTTTTGACATGTAACGAGACACGACTCACTTTCTAAACTATTGTGCAAGGAACAGTCGAGGGTGGAAGAAGCAGCGATGATCAAAGAACATTGTAGATTGATAATATCAAGAAATTGTCTGAGAATGATTTATTTGTACTTCTCTGAATGACTTAGGGCAGAGATATTTGAAGGCATTTTGTGCCAATGTTTCCAGTATGGCACCCCTACAACAATGACAGGCAATAGGTTTTCTTATATTTTTCTTATTAACGCAACCATGCCTTTGATACAGAAAACCGTATGCATTTGAGTGTAACCTATGTTAGCAGCCGTAACATAACCTATGTTATCAGCCGTAACATAACCTATGTTATCAGCCGTAACATAACCTATTTTATCAGCCGTAACATAACCTATGTTATCAGCCGTAACATAACCTATGTTATCAGCCGTAACATAACCTATTTTTTCAGCCGTAACATAACCTTTGTTATCAGCCGTAACATAACCTATGTTATCAGCCGAGGAGGACTTAAGCTTTCGTAAGAAAGATTATGAGCTGTTAAGAGTTATCTGCTCACATCTAAAGATATTATTTCATCAACATCACACTGTCAACGTATCACCCCAACAAGAGAATGAAGAAAAAAATCTACTCTCACGCTTCTTCATCATTGACGCTAATGATGATGATTAATCCTATTAGCAGTGAGCAGATAGTTCTTGACAGCGCATAGCCTTCCTGACAGAACATATGTTTTTCTTAGTTGTGTAACTGAGGAGACACCCGGATTCATGTAAGGTCTCAAAGACATAGGTATGTAGGGGAAGTTTATGGATGCATTGTTAGTCCCCGAAGGGAGACATTCAAGTGCACTAGTTCCCAGGACCCCTACTATGTCAGAGGCCATCACACAAGTCTGGATCAACTATTTCATCATTATTCGGTCACATTTGGTGACCCATCGCAGTGAATGCACATCAAGCACTCCCCGTCACTAAGAATTCTGCCACAAATAGATAAAGATGGAATGTCTGCTTGCATGCATATTTTCATCACGCATGTGTAAATATTGAGACAAGATGTGACAAGGATGTTTTTTACACAGCGTGTCACCCCAACCTCACTTAGTCGCCTCCAACAACATATATGGAAAGAAGACATTGTCTCTATCCTTTACACCCTGAACTAGAAGTACAGGCTGCGGTTGCATCTCGGTAGTCATAATTGATATCCCCTCAACATTCTAATCAAATATATCCCCTCATCATTCTAATCAAATATATCCCCTCATCATTCTAATCAAATATATCCCCTCAACATTCTAATCAAATATATCCCCTCATCATTCTAATCAAATATATCCCCTCAACATTCTAATCAAATATATCCCCTCATCATTCTAATCAAATATATCCCCTCAACATTCTAATCAAATATATCCCCGAAAAGAACTTTTCAATTCGTCTTCTATTATTTCTCATTGTTCTCATTCTCGTGACCAACTTTATTCAAATGACCCATCATCTACTATAAGTCATGAGAAGAAATGAATAGTGAATTCCTGTGAAGAATATGAGGCATAGCTAAACAACATATGAGCCGCATCGAAAATACGAGATCTGTCGAGATTGGGCGAGAAATGTAAATACAATGGTGGTTCTTTCACAATCAGTAATCGGAGAATTATTGGTCAGTTCCGCAATCCTAGCAAAGTGTTGTTATGGTGATATAGTTCTGTATCGATTATTCGTTTCCTTTTAGTTTAGAAATATATGTAATAAAATATGACCTAACGTTAACAACGTTGTATTTCAGCGGTTCTCAGCTTCTTCTATCCAGTGACACACCGCGTTGATGATTTCTGGGTAAATGAAAACGTTTCGCAGAGTTAACCAGATCTTCAGAGCAATAATTTGTTCGTGTGTTAGGATTCCGAAAGAGGGGCAAAGAGTAAGTGTAAAGCAGCAATGTGACGGTGCTTGTCGGAAGAGGAAAGTAAGGAAGTCTTGTGCTGGCGAAAACTGTTTCATCCTGCTGGTCAAGTCTACCTAAAGCCATGCTGAAGTCAGATGTGACAGGCCTAAAGGACACACCAAATTTCGCTTACTGGATTACATCGTGTTAATCAGCAGGTGTTTGATAATGAATACAGAATAATGAATAATAAGAATAATAAATCAATAATAATAATAATAATAATAATAATAATAATAATGCGTCAACATTAACACATTCGTTACTGTGAACTTCAAAATGAGACATTACGAATTTTTTCTTTACCATGGCCATAAGCAATGTGGAGCGCCAATATGTGTTTTGTAGAAAAACTAGTACTGAATTTCTGATTACCCTATTTTGATTCAAGTTTTGAAGCTATAATTATTAATGTTGTAAAGGATAATATTTATATACACATTTATCTACACGATGGTACATTACACACCTGGTTCTGTATGTGATTAAAATAAAAGTGTGTATCAAAAGACGGAACTTTAACAACGGATACGAAGTCTGGAGGCATCCGCACACACGATGGACGTCAGAGATAGCAGATGCTATGAGAAGAACTATATATGAGATATAATACACAAATTGATGCTGCATAGGAGTAATCTTTTTTTGACTGCAAGACATCACAGTTTGTTCAACAATCAGCAGAACTCCTTCAATGATGTTGCATTTAGAGAGTTATGCTACATTAATGTAAATTAAAGAGGAAGCCAGAGGAGAAATTAAAAATTCTTGAGTCTAACGGAAAGTGAACCAATACGTTCAACGGCACCAAATCCCCTATCGTACACGGGTTTTTTTTCGTACATGACTAACCGCATCTAAATACGAAGTTTCAGCTTCTTTAGATGAGGTTATTCAAGTACGGAAAAACCCGTGTACGATAGTTGCTAGGCGATTTGGTGCCATTGAAAGGACTGGTTCAACTCCCTTTAGACTCAAGAATACATTAATGTACTGGTGAGAAAATCAGTTAGTTCGTTAGTCTGCAGAACATCATCCTGATACTCCGGACAAGTGCGTTGGTGCTCCAGTTTCATATTCTGTATGCCCTACATCACGTGGTAACTGACTGTTCCGGTTTTATGTTAGTTGATAAATTGTCTTTTGATAAATGTATAACGTTTGGTTTACCAACACCACGCTTGTCTCCTAGATCTTGAATTATAGATAGAGACACGGACAAAGAAAGATGCCAGCGAGCCCGTATATTGGCTTCAGAACAGTAATTTTAGTAATAATAATTAAGCCAAAAGATGGGTAAGCCCCTCCACAAGGCCCATCCCTTAAAATTGTATATGGTCCAATCTCGTCTCCACTTCTCAATGCAAGTAAAACATAATTAACTGTAGAGAAAGATAACATTTTGTAGCGCTGGGTAGAACAGTTCAAGCACATTTTGAACAACCCATCATCAATAAATGAAGAAGCAGTCAATCAACTAGTTCCATTAAATTAAATGATGTTTGGTGACATCCCTACTTTAAAGGAAACTCGTAAATCAAATCATCAGCGTTCTAGTGGAAAAGCACCTGGCTCCGATTCAATATACCAATAGAAATATGTAAGTGTGGTAGTAAAACTTTATTGAGAAACTGCTTACAATTTTCCAAGTCATGGAAAAGCAAAACTATTCCACAAAATTTCAGGGATGCAACAAATATACACCTGTATAAACGTAAAAGGAATCGCCAGTCCTGGAATAACCATTGTGATAGCTCTTTACTGTCCATCGCTGGGAAGATATTTGCTAGAATCCTTTTGAACCGTCTTAAATCTCATCTTAATGAAGGATTATTACTCGACAGCCAATATGGTCGAGACAAGGACCATTACATCAACAACGAACATCCCGTACAGGTATTAAAGTTGTAATGGTTATTGTCTCGATTGGTCCGTTCTCAGTGACTTGAGTGCACAGTTTGAATGTCTTGACCAAATCGCATCTTTTTTTGGAGATGTGGTTAGTCAAATACGGAAAAACCCGTTTACGAGAGTTGCTAGGCGATTTGGTGCCGTTGAACGGACTGGTTCAATACCCATTGGTCTCAAGAATTTTTAATTTACACCCTGGCTTCCTTCTTTAATTTACTTGTATCAGCTTAAATCGACTCCATCTGTCGATAGACAACTAAAAAGCCATTTTTATAGTGACTTCTAAATATATTACAGAGCAGGAAAGAAACTAATGGAGATAAAGAGTTAGTAACAAAGGTTTATTTCGCAATAGCCAATATGTTTTATATTGTAGACGGTCATGGTAGAGTACTCTAGGATATAGAGGATAAATTCACAAGCCTGTCCTATGTACAAGATTTTGAAAGAATGCGTAAAAGAATTCATGAAAGTTCAATAATAGAGTAGCGTAGGTTGAATAACCGATGTCCTGACAAAATTTAAAACTCTGGTACTGATGAAAAAAGAAATCATAACTAAAAAGCAACTGCATCTGAACTCTCGCCGTTGTTGCGATTGTAGTGTTAATTTATGGTATATATAAATGAGATTGCAACACACGTAGTTATTGAATGAAATATATAACAGAGACTGAAACACACGTAGTTATTGAATGAAATATATAACAGAGATTGAAATATATAACAGAGATTGAAATATATAACAGAGATTGAAATATGTAACAGAGATTGAAATATATAACAGAGATTGAAACACACGTAGTTAATGAATGCAATATATAACAGAGATTGAAATATATAACAGAGATTGAAATATATAACAGAGATTGAAATATATAACAGAGATTGAAATATATAACAGATTGAAATATATAACAGATTGAAATATATAACAGATTGAAATATATAACAGATTGAAATATATAACAGAGATTGAAACACACATAGTTATTGAATGAAGTCACATCATGATCATATTATTGTTTTACAAAATGTTAAACATAAATTAAAAAACAACAACTTTGCAGTGCGCAGCTGTATCTTTTTTTTACAACATCGCTGGGAAGATATTTGCTAGAATCCTTTTGAACCGTCTTAAATCTCATCTTAATGAAGGATTATTACTCGAAAGCCAATATGGTTTCAAGAAAGAACCTGGAGCAAATGATATGGTTCTTGCTGAAACTTTGACAACTTCAAGAAACAATTCCAAAATGTCAAGAACAACTGTTACCTGCACATATCATTCATAGACTTAACTAAAGCGTTTGACACAGTAAGTAGAGTAAAGGTAAAGGTATGTCCCATGACAGTGGGGACGAAGATAACTCTTCATGTATTAAGCTGCAGTAACTATTAGGTGGGGTGGCCAATTCCCTTCCTTGCTGTCTTTACCTCCCCTAACTCATGCGCCAGGTACTCATTTACAGCTGAGTCGATCGACTGGAGGAGTGGTCGTGTCTAGCGAGAAATCACAACCCTGATTTTGTTGGTGTCCGGACGTGGTTTCGAACCTGGCACGCTGTAACCCGGTGATAGCAAGCAAGCTCACTATGAACTAGGTTACCGTGCTCCTCAAAAGTAAGTAGAGAGGGGCTGTGAAAGATTGTGGTGAAATATGAATGCCCACAGAAATGTACCATAATGGAGCATGATGGAATGCGAACTAGATTTAGGATGATGGAGAGTTATCCGAAACTTTTCCTGTATCAAATGGAGTAAAACAAGGATGTGTATTATCACCTACTCTATTTAGAATGATTTTCTCCGCTATGTTGGATCATGTTTTCAGAGATCTTGACTTGGGAGTAGACATCATATATGGCATAGATGGAAAATTGTTCACCCTTCGGCGGCTTCGAGCAAAAATCAGTCAAATCACACATAATCAGGAATCTCATATTTGCAGATGACTGTGCTCTAAATGCCAACTCTGAGACTGATCTGCAAAGTATTATAGACAGATTCTTCAAAGTCTGTACCAAATTTGGACTTACTATTAACAAAGAGAAAACAGAAGTCATGTTACAACCAGCACCTGGCAAAAGTTATCTCGAGCCTTGCATAAAGGTAAATGGCGCAGTACTGAAAGTTGTGAACAGATTCACATATCTAGGCAGTACGTTATCACAAAATGCCAACGTTGATGATGAAGTGTATACAAGGATCGCCAAGGCAAGCAGCACTTTCAGCAGATTGTACGCAAATGTTTGGATGACATCAAATGACATTATCCTACAGACTAAGCTGAAAGTTTACAGAGCAGTGGTACTTCCAGTGCTGCTATACGCTAGTGAAACATGGACTGTGTATAGACGTCATGTGAGGAAGCTCAATCACTTACACACAACTTGTCTCAGAAAAGATATGAACATCAGATGACAAGACAAGATTCCAGATACCACTGTCCTTGACAGGTCTGGTGTTTCAGCATTGACAATATCCTGACGCAGACACAGATTCATTAGGCAGGTTATTAGATACGTATGCCAGAAAATAAAAATTGGTACTATACAAAAATCATAGGACAGGTTTCTACGGAACAAAAAGTTAACATAATTAAACGGAACAATATTCAGATAAAGACACATATTCCGACACAGCCAATGTTCTACATGTTTAGTAATGAGACCCCCCAACCTATCAGTCGATATGCGCGCTACACGCTGAGTGGGGGGTGGTTGTCAAGTCTGATGCATGCACATCGCTAGATCAGTATCTTAAGTCACATATTTTAAAATCTCTGAGAAACGGAAGCTTAGTGCAATAACATATGTCATTGAAAAGTCGGACTGTTGTCACGTGAATTATCCACTGATTCGTGTATTGAGCCTACACATTTAATAAATAAAATATTTTGGACATATTAAAAGATGTGACACATTGTTGAAGACTTTGCTTAAAATTAGAGTCAAGGGGCCACGTTTGGTAATAGTCTCTTAGTTCTCTCATCATATGATTGCCATTTTCGTTCATTACTTGGTGCGCATTGATCCAAGTTTAATCTTAATACACTAACCCATCATATGATTGCCATTTTCGTTCATTACTTGGTGCGCATTGATCCAAGTTTAATCTTAATACACTAACCCATCATATGATTGCCATTTTCGTTCATTACTTGGTGCGCATTGATCCAAGTTTCATCTTAATACACTAACCAATCATATGATTGCCATTTTCGTTCATTACTTGGTGCGCATTGATCCAAGTTTAATCTTAATACACTAACCAATCATATGATTGCCATTTTCGTTCATTACTTGGTGCGCATTGATCCAAGTTTCATCTTAATACACTATATTATAACAATCTCTTCTCATTTCTCTGATCTTGCATACATATTAGTTTCACAATGCAACTATATAAGACTTCTCATTGAAACTATATGAATTTTCTCACAGATACGGTTTCTACCACCAAAATATTTCCTAAAAGAGCAGTTGGCAGAGATACAAGTGTGATGAAAACATCATGATATTGAGAGTTTACAGTCCAGCAGAGTTCACCACAAATGCAAAATACAGGAAGTATTGGTTGTCTATTGCAGCCAACCATCGATGCGGAGACGGCCCCCTAGTGATGAATTGTTCAAATTACTTATTCCATTATTTCCCCCTACATTTACAATGTATTACTCTAGAGACAAGACAGAAAGACCGACATAAGTTAATACGGTATCACCTCATGGTTGAGTAATGTTTGGCACACACACAAACCCTTCATACAGAAATGACAGCAACATTGCCTGATAGTTCAAAGTTGCGCATTGTCGGTGCCAAACCTACCACAGAGATCTTGGAATAGATAATGACAAATACTTATATAGGAACAAAGCTCATTTTTTAGACAGGAGAATTGACGGTGCTAGTGATGCGAGGTCTCGATGTTAGAGAAGAATCATAATGAAGAGCAGTGATTCTCAAATGATGCACTATTACAAACTGTTTCTCTGCAATAAAGGAGTTATACCACGTTTCATCAGCTTTGTCCAACTTTAAAATGATGTTTATCGGCAAATATATAACGCATATAATTGACATTTTGTGTGTGAATTTGAAATGTTATAGACACTATAAATTAATTTAATGTTTTTATTAAAATGCACCCATTGGTTTCAATTTTCGTTTATATCCGATATAGATAAAAAGTCTACTTGTGAGCATACATCTCACACACATACATTTGGGTATTTGTAGTCAATAATTAAATTTAATTTACACATGATTGGTTTATCATACAACTGGCATGATTTAAGCGTGAAATTTCATGATTTTGTACTCTCGAACACAAGACATAGGTCCTACGATGTTTAAATGTTGTAAGTTGGTGTCACGCTAAAATTCTCCGTCAGAAGCGTCTTGACATAAAGTGTGTAGTTAGTATAAAAAAATGTGTCTGCGAGTCAAGTTTATGACATTAGTTCAAATCATAAGTAATATTTTAAAGTATTTCTGCAACGAAACTACTCAAGAAAAACTGTATCATTCTATTTCAAACCCAGAAAAGAGAACTATTCATGCCTTGGAGATAAGTAATTAAACATTAAACCGTTGGATAGCCAAATCTGATATGTGAAATTCAAGTTTTTTACACACCAAAATTAGGCCATGATTAGAGGATAAATTTGACAGGGAATTTATCCGAAGATAAATTTGACAGGGAATTTATCCGAAGATAAATTTGACAGGGAATTTATCCGAAGATAAATTTGACAGGGAATTTATCCGAAGATAAATTTGACAGGGAATTTATCCGAAGATAAATTTGACAGGGAATTTATCCGAAGATAAATTTGACAGGGAATTTATCCGAAGATAAATTTGACAGGGAATTTATCCGAAGATAAATTTGACAGGGAATTTATCCGAAGATAAATTTGCAATATGTTTCACAATAATGAGGTAGTGATTTAAGGAAATTGAAAAGTTGGTTAAGAAAGAATAATGACATTGATATTTCCGAAGCTACGCCCTAGAGAACTATTAGGAGTTTAGGATTCACTATTAGGAGTTTAGGATTCACTATTAGGAGTTTAGGATTCACTATTAGGAGTTTAGGATTCACTATTAGGAGTTTAGGATTCACTATTAGGAGTTTAGGATTCCCTTTTAGGAGTTTAGGATTCACCTTTAGTAAATATGTTGGTGGTAGAAGTCTTACCTGTGAGAAAATTCCTATAGTTGCAATGAGAAGTCTCATATAGTTGCAATAAGAATTCTCATATAGTTGCAATGAGAAATCTCATATAGTTGCAATGCGAAGTCTCATATAGTTGCAATAAGAAGTCTCATTTAGTTGCAATGAGAAGTCACATATAGTTGCAATAAGAATTCTCATATAGTTGCAACGAGAAGTCTCATATAGTTGCAATGAGAAGTCTCATATAGTTGCAATGAGAAGTCTCATATAGTTGCAATGAGAAGTCTCATATAGTTGCAATGAGTAGTCTCATATAGTTGCAATGAGAAGTCTCATATAGTTGCAATGAAAAGTCTCATATAGTTGCAATAAGAAGTCTCATATAGTTGCAATGAGAAGTCTCATATAGTTGCAACGAGAAGTCTCATATAGTTGCAATGAGAAGTCTCATATAGTTGCAATGAGAAGTCTCATATAGTTGCAATGAGAAGTCTCATATAGTTGCAATGAGTAGTCTCATATAGTTGCAATGAGAAGTCTCATATAGTTGCAATGAAAAGTCTCATATAGTTGCAATGAGAAGTCTCATATAGTTGCAATTAGAAGTATCATATAGGTGCAATGAGAAGTATCATATAGTTGCAACGAGAAGTCTCATATAGTTGCAATGAGAAGTCTCATATAGTTGCAATGAGAAGTCTCATATAGTTGCAATGAGAAGTCTCATATAGTTGCAATGAGAAGTCTCATATAGTTGCAATGAGAAGTCTCATATAGTTGCAATGAGAAGCCTCATATAGTTGCAATGAGATGTCTCATATAGTTGCAATGAGAAGTCTCATATAGTTGCAATGAGAAGTCTCATATAGTTGCAATGAGAAGTCTCATATAGTTGCAATGAGAAGCCTCATATAGTTGCAATGAGAAGTCTCATATAGTTGCAATGAGAAGCCACATTTAGTTGCAATGAGAAGCCTCATATAGTTGCAGTAAGAAACAAATATTTACATAAGGTCAGAGAAATGAGAAGATATTGTTATGATTATAGTGTATTTAGATGAAACTTGGATCAATTCGCACCAAGTAATGAACGAAAATGGTAATCATCTGATGGGAGAACTAAGAGAGTATTACCAAGCATTGCTATACAGACACAATGAATACAAAGTCAGGAGTAGACCAAAAACAAACGATCATTAAATAAATCATCTTCAACAGGTATTCATATGCAAACATGGTGGACACATTATTGTAATAGTAGACATGCCTATGTTGTATCAACTCACATATTCTTTGTCAGAATTGCTAAAACCTCATTCTGTGCACTTTCCACTCATCACTTCTTCTTCTCATACCCTCTTCCTCCCTGCTAGGCTGCTCCATCTTAGCTTCATCTGCTAGCTATTCGTTACTCATTGCCCGTTGCCACTTTTGAGGTAAGTATCTTAATTTATCCTTATTTATCTTACTTTACTTGTTACCACACCTTAACTATTTTCACTCCTCATCTCTTTATGTGCACTTTCCCTCCTCACTTCTTCTCCTCATAATCTCTTCTTTCCTGCTATGCTGCTCATTCTTTGCTTCCTCCGTTATCTATTCGCTATCTCCTCCTCTTTCCTCCCTCGTTACCTCGTTTGTCTCCACGTAAGATTCGTTATACTGTTGTCTTTCTTTTGTCCTGATGAAGGCTTTTTAGTCGAAACGTCATCTGTCCCTGTATCTCGTTGTTGGGTTGTTTTATGTTTTATTTTGGTAACACATCTACCTATTTGTGTTTATCTTGACATTAAAACTACTGTAGCTACATAGCGAGCAATAGATGTGTTGTTTATACTAAAGCAAATTAGACGTTGATCTACCTATTTATACGCTGTATCTCTTGTTTGTCTTGCGACGTCAGATGGTAGATGAGCTCTCTGAAAATGGCGAGATATCACCCCTAAAATATCCCATGTGTCCAGCGGCAGGCAGCATCGAAGTGAATATGAGTCGATATAAGCGCATGGTACTGGCGCGGGGTTATGACACCAGGCAAGGAACGTGGTAAGGAGTATGGTAGCACAGGGTTAAGGGGGAAACAGCAGGGCAGGAAAGGGTCGTTAATCGTTAGTCCAGTAAGACTAGTTTCCTAGAAGAGAACGCTAAATACAAACAACTACTGCCTGCAGGTTCCACTGGGAGATGGAACGGCTATGGGGGACATCCAAAACAGAAAAACACAACCAAGCATGCCGAAGATAGAGTGTGTTAGTCAGCATTGGCGCAGATACTGGAATAAATTAAGACACACACGCTATTACAGAAATGTGGTCATGCGACAATCAGCCATGTTATCACAGCATTGCTCCTATCAGCTAAAACCGGGGAGGAGAGGAGCCGGGCCCCTTTTCTCGAAAGGACCCACCAAAGCGACCGGTGCTTCTGCTCACCAACAGGTCTGAGAAAGCAAGTTGTGCATCTGACCAAACCCAATGCTTCAAATTTACTCAGTGGAATGCGGAAGGAGTGAAGAACAAAAAGCATGTGCTACAAGAATTCCCCAAGAAAAATCAGACTTAGTTTGTATACAAGAATCACATTTAAAGGACACGAAGAGCATTTTCTTATTCGGGGTTAAGGTTCCTTCCACCAAGACCCATCAAAAATAATAAAAGGAGAAATACTGACAATAGTCACAATATCATTATTAGCAGTAGAAGTAAATAGATCCGGAGGAGAAATTGAACATGTAACAGTGAGATTACTTCTGCCTGGTAGAGAAACATCGATTACAAAATGTTACATCACTCCTGCCACATAAATAGAACTACGTCATCTGAAAACAGAGGAATCGAACCATCTAATAGTGGGCGAATTTAATTGTCACTCACAAAACTGAGGCAAGAAGAAATGGATCAAAGAGGAAAAGTGATCGAAGACTAGATGATTGAACATAAACTCATCCTCATAATTCATTTAGATGAGACAACATTTTACTCCAGACATATTACAAAAACAATACAAAATCAATTGTAAGGAAGTTAACACGATCAAAAAGGGTTGGCACGAAAAAGGGCTGGCACCAGCAGCCTACATATGACAAATGACACAAGAAAACTATGGAAACTTAAAAGAACTCTAAATGTAGAAACACAGAATTCACACTATATGTCCGTTATCAAAAAAGAGACGGCATCCCACACAGGAAAAATGGCAGCAAACATCGTAACAGATTTCTATGAGGAAGAAAGCACAACATTCTCTCATACGCGTATCAAAAAAGGTCACACAAAAAATATTAAAGAAAAATGAAGCATTAAAATCCAGACACATGAATGAAGTCACCTTTTACTATCGCAGAACTAACTGTTGCCATTGGAAAACTAAGACAAAAAAGGCCACAGGAGAGGATGATATAACCAATGACAAGATCAGGAACCTGGAACCAATCAACAGAAGTAAACTTATTACAATCTTCAACTAATCATGGACTTGTTAAAATTCAGACTTAGGCGTGAAGTTATCGTCGTTCCAATCAGTAACAAACAAAATGAAAACAAAGAAAAGTCCATCTACCAACCAGTCAGCCTCATGTCTTGCGTATGAAAAGCAATGGAGGAAATGATTAACTCTAGACTAATAAAATACAATAATGAATATCGAAAGTTCAACGAGGCAGCCGCTGTGACATGAAAAAGATAGTAGGACTGTGGCCTGACTACAGGCCTGACAATCTAACATGATAGCAGATATTGAATGCAGAAGACTGGCAACACACATAATATTACATACGATTCGCTGTTTCGTCCACAAAGCCTTTATCAAGAACAGATTTACAACATAATATGACGAGTAAGTATTGGAACTATTCACGTTCATGAGCTAAACAATAAATTATTTATTATCGAATATCTTCTAATAAGATTTAGAACATATATATGCTGCTTTGGAATGCTGGAACATCGTAATAACGTATACCCACATAAAACATAAACGTTGCGTCATACTACGTAAGAAATACTTAAGGACTTAATAAAATCAGTTGATCAATCTGTATTAATTGATTGATACGTCAAGGGGGACAATCACCTAAATCAGCCAGGAAGAGTTATCGAACTTCTTGAAAGAGACAAATAATTCTGTCGACTCATGAACAAAGACATGCCCAGACTGAGTGATTTGAATTTGAGAACAGGACACAATCGACCAGACTAAGAGTAGGATTGAGATGAAATCACGTGTTCGCCGCCTTTTTTTTAAAAACGCGTTGTACAAGTTGTTTCTTCATTCCAACTTCTAATCCTTTTGTTCGCGAGACAAATACATCTTATTTGCTTTTGATAATAACATTGGAAAGTAATAATAAACAATTGTTGCTTCTGCCGTCTTCATAATGTTAACTGCTTAGTTTAATGCAATACTGGTTAATTTTTTCCACTCCATTTATGTTGTATTATTTTCTTTATAAAAGGTATTTTGGTCGAAACGTCTATTTTGTCGGCTTTGTGAATTGTTAGCTATGTTACACAGATGAAATTATCAGAGTGTCAGGCTCAACCGAAAAATAATGAAAGAATTGAGACTGCAGCGTGGTTGTAAACATGACCTTAGTAAAGTACGATGGCCTAGCAATTTTTTTTGTGTGTGGGAACTTTTCTTTTGTGTGTGTGTGTGTGTGCAAGTGCGCGTGTTGAAACTTTTCTTTGTGTATGTTGTATGTGTGTAGGGGGGGGGGAGAAAGACTGTTTAAATAAGAAAGGGATGTGGTTGTATCCTCTGCAATGCTGGATTGCGTCTTAATACAAAAGGTATGCTTTATTTTACTAAGGAGGGAGAATTTGAACCCCTTAACCAAGAAGCCGCGGATCAAACCGGTGTTGCTACCTACCAGGACGGGGCGTCATATATTGTGGCGCTGATATCACCACCGAAATACCTATGTTCAGTGACGGGTAGCATCAAGCGAGTGTAACTATAAGAACATGATGCTGACATGGGGTTATTAACTCCATACCAGAATTGTGCTGGGGGAATATTTTTCTTGCCGCCTGGCAGTCACCATCGGGAGATGAAATGGCAATGGGAGAAAACCCTGGCAAAAAAAAGGATAAGGCCACGCAACAAACCTCCAACAGTTTGCGGGTAGTGCTAGTATGCTCAAGAACATGGATAGAAAGACTCATTAACTGCCATCACCGAAGACGGAACATGTCAGCCTGAACGAGTGTTACACAAAATGGAGCTGCCCCCATGATTAATCGCCAGGGAGGAGGAGCTCCGGATCCCCAGCCTCAAATAGGTCTACCAAAAGCTACTGATGATGACTCTATGTATAGGGGACCCGGGATTAAACAGAGTAGAGCAACCGGCCAAACCAATCAAGTAAACAAAAACAATTAAAATCATGCAGTGAAACAGTGAGGTTGTAGTTAAGAAAAAATCAGAACTACAGAATTTCCTCCTAAGACAAAAGATTGATGATTGAGCATCCAGGAGACACATCTTAATGACAACATATTCTCCATAAGAGGCTGTGAATGCTAGAAACAAGACAGATTAGGCCAAAAAGGAGGGATCATCACTATGGTGCGGAACAACATACCTGCTGTATAAATTGTACGAACCCAGATTACTCAGAACATCTCATCAAAAATTGGACACAACTCCAGAACCACTGATAGTGACAAATGTCTACTGCCAAAACAATAAGAAACTACACCTCAGAACAATAGCCTCTCAACATCAAACCATATTATAGTGGGCGATTTCAACAGTCACTCCCCTAGTTGGGGATGGCAAACAATGGACTCGAAGAAGAAATAGAATACTACATGATTGAAAATAGGCTACTTCTTATAAATGAACATTTTTAAGAGCCAACCGTTTACTCCAAACGATGGAAATCTCAAAGCACTTTAGATTTTGCCATTGCAACAGAGAACATCCAACGTGTGACAGAAAGAGTAGTAGAACAAAAATTGGCAGGAGTAACCACAGGTCCATTATACTAAAAGGGAACCAGAAAACAGAAAAATAACAACACACATTCGCTACAAAATTGCAAACTGTGATACGTATCGACGACATACTGAAGAAACACAACAAACACACTTTACAAAAGGAACAAGAAATTTCTAACAGGCATAATCGTGGAAGCTGATAACAAGAGTATACGCAGAAGCAGAAGACAAACTACAAACCATTCTGGAACAGAAACTTCCAGGCAAGGCAAAATGAGGAATTTGCTACAAGATTCAAGATGGAAACAAACTAAGAGAAACCAACATCAATGCAGGCAATTTTGAGGAAAGTAAACCTAAAAAGCATTAGATTCAGCTGGAAAGGGGAAAAAAAACCAATACTCAAAATGGGAAAAGACAACAAAAATGTGGTATCTTATCAAGTGCCCAAATGAAGTGAACAACCCTCCAAAGCAGTATCATCATAGAAGACAAGGGAAAATCCTACGTTGGCACACAAACCGCAAATTTTCTAGCAGACACATATGCTGAAGAAAGCAAAATCAAGATAACAAGAACAAGAACTGCCAAAGTAAGACGAGAGACATAAAAACCTTGTACAACTAACAACTATGCCTAAGCACATCGACCTCACCATTTCACAAATCAGAACATAACATGGCAATTCAAAATCTCAAAAAAAAGAAGAAATCCCCTGCACCTGATGGAGTCATAAATCACAAACAAAATGATTCAACTCCTAGGTCCTGTTGAAAGAAACATAATCTCTTTAATAAATCATGGCCACAAGGGATCTTCCCAAAAGAAAAGAAAGAGACAGAAATAATTCCAATTAACTAGAAAGGAAAACCAAAAACCAACCAATGTCCCATCAGTCTACTAAGCTGCCTTGGAATAATCCTTAAAAATGAATAATAGGCTCTTAAACTACCTGGAAGAAAATAATCTTCTAGCTAATCAGGCTTCGGAAAACACAGAAGCACAGAAGACCAAACAACATAACATACCCTGCCCAGGAAAGATGAATTCCAGAAAATTTCAAAACTCCTAACCACCTTCGTTAAACTCACAAATGCCTTTGACAAAGTCTAGAAAGAGAGTCTATTATATACCTCCTCTGAGTAGAAGGCTCCTTCAATAGACATTGCACTAAGCCGAAAGGTGAAGTCTACTGGGTAAGCTCCAGGAAAAAAAATTGTAAAATGGTTATGGTAAACATAACTGAAGGCGTCCCACAACGAAGAGTTCTATCCCCACACTTTTTATAATTTATATAGAGGATCTGCCAAAACTATTAACACCATACGTACAAATGGCTCTATATGCAGACAATCTTGCTATCAGGACCCAATCAGAATACATTGACATTGTAAAAGTACGAATGTAGGAGGCAATACACACAGTTTAAAAGTAGGCAAAAACCTGGGGCGTTTAAAAAAAACAATAAACGTAAGAGTGTCACCACACTCTTCACTCTCTCCATCCACACAATCTGAAAATTAAACTATTAGGACATCTAAATATATACCAGGATCTGACCATGACCGGGGTCCAGTAGAAGACCTGTTCGCTACATTAATTAGGACCCAGTTCGTTACGTGTTTTGATTTATTTTTTGCCTTTTAGTTGGTTACTATTTATATACTTAGAATCTACTTGGATATTTTTGGTATGCGATTCAAAGTATATAAATAGTAACCAACTAAAAGGCAAACAATAATTAAAACACGTAGCGAACTGGGTCCTATTTAATTCAGCTAGGAGGCCTGTATTGTCAAGAACCAGGAACTTACTCTAAAAATATACCAGAATCTGACCCTAAAAGTATACCAGGATCTGACCCTAAAAATATACCAGGATCTGACCAACTCTTTTTCAGAAAATGAGGGGTTGATGAGTTGGTCCACGGTCATCTAGATGTATATAGGGCTATGATACTGAATAAAAAAAAGGGTACGTTGCTACCAAAATTAGCAGGGATTTCCCTTACAGTAAATACCAAACCCTTCTTCATAATAGTTCTGTGTTCTGATATCGCACAAGTCACTCATCGTGGCTGATGCAAATGATTATAATTAGTCGCTTTGTGTGTACTCTGTGTCTCCATCCAATGAAAATCACGGAAAGAGAAAGATTATCAAAGGTAAGTGAAGCTGCGTGAGATCAGCTCGCAAGACTGTTATGGAAAAGAGCGTGGTATACATGAGGAGCATACATTTTCCAGTTATGCTCTTGACAAATGGTACAAGGACGGGGTATCCTGGCAACGCTTCTTGACAACCACCGTATTGGCAAGCCGTGGCATGACCTTATATATATCTAGATTACCGTGATTGATAACACCAATAAAACAGAGAAATGATATAACAAGTAAGAAATGTCATTCTCGTAAAGTCCACAATAAAGAAGACAGACAAGGTGGAGACAAGAAATAGATACGACATACTAGAACAGACCAGATAGAAAGGAAACATAATAATATTACAAACTTATTAAAGAATTAAAATTAATGGGGAATCATTGTTTGTGGTATGCACGCGAAGATATTAAAACAACCAAGAGTACATGGCGACATGATTGATTAATTGATTGATTGGTTGATCGACATCATATTTTGTTTCAATTGGTTTGCAATACTTGCCTCAGTACAGACATTCTTGAAACAAAATCAATACACATATCGCTCTATATAAGTGTTGATTATGTCTTATGTTGTATTTATATGTCTATCTATTGATCGCTCGTATAACTTTCTGTCTCTCTCTCTTTTCTCTCTATTAATCTCTCTATCTACATGTCTTTCTCACTGTCTGTCCCTCTTTCTTTTGGTCTATCTATTTATCCATCCATCCATCCATCCATCCATCCTGCAATGTCAACAGACAAATTCATCAGCTGTCCATATCGTATGGTGCAGAAGTCACCCTCCAATGGATACCTGGCCATACCGGAGTCCATGGAAACGAAATGGCTGATAAATTAGCTAAGAGAGCTGCTGCCGCCTCCCATTTCCCCCAAAAATCTCCCTACAAACATGCAAACAAATCCTAAAAAAAAACAACTACAGACAAGAATGGTTACAACAGTGGTCCAGCTCAAAAACTGGACGCTCACTATATGAACATCAACAGAAACCAAACCCAATGGATCCTCTGAAACAACTCGAGCAAGCAAACAAGAGTCTCACACTCCAGCTAAGAACAGGCCACGCCCCCGTTAATAAACACATGAACAGAATAAACCCATTACACGAACCAAATTGCAGACACTGCAACGCACAAGAAGAGACTGTTGAACACCTACTACTGCAGTGCCCAAAACTAACAGACATCCGACAAGAACTATTACCGCCACTTCCAGCTATACACAATACACTCTGCACCACACCTGAGCAAAACCTGTGCATTCGCCAGAAGAGTTGTCAAGAGCTTCCTGGTCACAGCGAAAGGGATTGAATCATCATCCATCCATCCATCCATCCATCCATCCATCCATCCTTCCATCCATCCATTATCCATCTATCCATCCATCCATCCATTGAAACATATATCTGTCTGTCTAAGTTTTTTGTGTATTGTTGATTTGTGTGTGTGTGTCTGTCTGATATCTCTGTAAACATATCCAAACAATAAAGTTCTGTAGATATGTCATTCAGACTATTTACTGTACATTCTGTAAACTATCTAACCAGCTAAACACTGAGCAAACAACTAATCATTTCAACCAGTTAACCACCAAGCAAACCAACTAATCATTTCAACCAGCTCAGCTATCCGAAAACGGACGAAATCATTGGCTAAATAATCAACTAACTGTGTGTGTGTGTATATATATATATATATATATATATATTAATATATATATATATATATATATATATATATATATATATATATATATATATATATATATATATATATATATATATATATATATATATATATATATATATATATATATATAATATGTGTGTGTGTGTATGTGTGTGGTGTGTGTGTGTGTTTGTTTGCGTGTTGGTCTTTTTCACCTTTCAGACAGTTTATTTTGTAGGTCGACGTATTCAGGTGAAGTTTGATGTAATATGAATCAGCAACTGCAAAGCTGCAATGGCTATTAATATACGTTTCTTTGTGTGAGAGTGTGTGCGCGCGTGTGTGTGCGTGTGTGTGCGTGTGTGTGCGTATGTGTGTGTGCGTGTGTTGTTTGTGTTCATGTTTGTCGCTCATAACTGTCTCAAAGTTTTCTGCTGAAAAAGTTTCAAAGAGGAAACTAAATTAACAAAATAAATAAACCCTATTGATTGATTAACTAACTGTCTTTTTAAACATTCAACCAAAAAGTAAGTAACTAACTAAATAACGAACTAACTAACTAGGCAACTGATGAAATAACTAAATATATTAAAACATTGTATTAAATTATTAACTGATTGACTAACCATCAAACCATGCAAATAACCAAATTACAAATTAACTAGCTTACGAATTTCCTTTGTAACGGAATATCATACTGCTTGACTTTGTATCTAATAAGCCAACCAAAGAATCAACAAACTACATACCCAATCAATGAAGTAAAGTAACCAATCAACAAACTACATACCCAATCAATGAAGTAAAGTAACCAATCAACAAACTACATACCCAATCAATGAAGTAAAGTAACCAATCAATGAAGTAAAGTAACCAATCAATGAAGTAAAGTAACCAATCAATGAAGTAAAGTAACCAATCAATGAAGTAAAGTAACCAATCAATGAAATAAAGTAAAAAATCAACAAACGTAGCAAAAAACTAAAAATCCAATCAATTTTCTATATTTCTCTACATGTTTGACGTATCTTACCAACTTATCCTTTCCATTCTACTACTTGTCACGTCCGATCCTCTCATTTGCATAATGTATGCGCAACGAGCATCTCAGTTGACCATTATCGCACGTTCTCATCCCATTTACCGACAACTTAGGCGTATGGTTTGTATAAGTCAGAAAAGGTCAGATAGCCCCGACGTTATTCCAAGTTCTGATCCGAAGATCGCTGTCTGACGCCAGACTACACTGTAGTTGTAGGAAATGTCTAGGATTAAGATCGACCTGAAAGAAAGCACCAGAGTCTGGGTGGAATTTGCGGTGCTAATATAATGAGGAAAACGGACGTTTACTTTTGGATAGAACGCAGGCTGCAAAGGGCTCTGGGAAATGTAAAGTGGGAGAAATAGCGGGTGTCTACAAAAACACCCTTCACTCCTTTAAACTGGTGGTAATATTAAGTCACATGAGTTGTGCATATTTAGTGCTGATCTGTGTGTCGTCAGTTCACAGTGAATTCGTAGACACCATATAGTAAAACACGGAATGGAATAAATAAAAGATCAACTTAATGGTTACACATGTAAAGAACTATTTGAAGTGCATGTAATCAACACAAATTGTGGAACAGTCTCATTAAATGCAGTCAATAACCCATGAAGAAATCCACTTTAAAACAATCAAATTGTGGAACAGTTTCATTAAATGCAGTCAATTACACATGAAGAAAATCGCTAACAACACACTTTAAAACAATCAAATTGTGGAACAGTTTCATTAAATGCAGTCAATTACACATGAAGAAAATCGCTAACAACACACTTTAAAACAATCAAATTGTGGTCTCATTAAATGCAGTCAATAACACATGAAGAAAATAGCTAATAACACACTTTAAAACAATCAAATTGTGGTCTCATTAAATGCAGTCAATAACACATGAAGAAAATAGCTAACAACACACTTTAAAGCAATCATCCATTCATAAACCCTAAATCCGTCGCGTGTCTATGGGAACTACACTGGATGTGTCTTCACACATAATCCTACAGCAATTGATATCTTCAGTGAAATCACTGACTGTGAACAAATCTCAGCCGGTTCAGTCTTTAATGCTGTCTGCTCAATTATTTTACAACCCTTCTTATTCTTCTACCCTCAACTATTATATCGAAGATCATCCTTGGCAATGAATCATGTAGGCATACATGTCCAAACAAAGCACATTTTCATCATTTTACTATTGAAAGAAGTGATTCTTGTGAACCTGCCAGACTCTCTACTTTATTTCTTAGGTATATATTTGTCGTATGTTCTCTTGTAGGATCTGTGGAGAGTTCGTTCGTCTCTAACACTTCTATTGAAAGACCTGAATAATTATCTCAAATGTTTGCAGTGAATGGAAGACCTGAGTCCTTCTCTCTATGTCTGCAGTGAATGGAAGACCTGAGTCCTTCTCTCTATGTCTGCAGTGAATGGAAGACCTGAGTCCTTCTCTCTATGTCTGCAGTGAATGGAAGACCCGAGTCATTCTCTCTATGTCTGCAGTAAATGGAAGACCTGAGTCCTTCTCTCTATGTCTGCAGTGAATGGAAGACCCGAGTCATTCTCTCTATGTCTGCAGTAAGTGGAAGACCTGAGGCCTTCTCTCAAATGTTTGCAGTGAATGGAAGACCTGAGTCCTTCTCTCTATGTCTGCAGTGAATGGAAGACCTGAGTCCTTCTCTCTATGTCTGCAGTGAATGGAAGACCCGAGTCATTCTCTCTATGTCTGCAGTAAATGGAAGACCTGAGTCCTTCTCTCTATGTCTGCAGTGAATGGAAGACCCGAGTCATTCTCTCTATGTCTGCAGTAAGTGGAAGACCTGAGGCCTTCTCTCAAATGTTTGCAGTGAATGGAAGACCTGAGTCCTTCTCTCTATGTCTGCAGTGAATGGAAGACCTGAGTCCTTCTCTCTATGTCTGCAGTAAATGGAAGACCTGAGTCCTTCTCTCAAATGTTTGCAGTGAATGGAAGACATGAGTCCTTCTATCTATGTCTACAGTGAATGGAAGACCTGAGTCCTTCTCTCTATGTCTGCAGTGAATGGAAGACCTGAGTCCTTCTCTCTATGTCTGCAGTAAATGGAAGACCTGAACCATTTCTCAAATATCTGCAGTGAGTGCCAGCCCTTAATCATTCTATCCATGTCTGCAGTGATTACCAGCCCTTAATCATTCTATCCATGTCTGCAGTGATTACCAGCCCTTAATCATTCTATCCATGTCTGCAGTGATTACCATCCCTTAATCATTCTATCCATGTCTGCAGTGATTACCAGCCCTTAATCATTCTATCCATGTCTGCAGTGATTACCATCCCTTAATCATTCTATCCATGTCTGCAGTGATTACCATCCCTTAATCATTATATCCATGTCTGCAGTGATTACCATCCCTTAATCATTCTATCCATGTCTGCAGTGATTACCATCCCTTAATCATTCTATCCATGTCTGCAGTGATTACCAGCCCTTAATCATTCTATCCATGTCTGCAGTGATTACCATCCCTTAATCATTCTATCCATGTCTGCAGTGATTACCAGCCCTTAATCATTCTATCCATGTCTGCAGTGATTACCATCCCTTAATCATTCTATCCATGTCTGCAGTGATTACCATCCCTTAATCATTCTATCCATGTCTGCAGTGATTACCATCCCTTAATCATTCTATCCATGTCTGCAGTGATTACCATCCCTTAATCATTCTATCCATGTCTGCAGTGATTACCATCCCTTAATCATTCTATCCATGTCTGCAGTGATTACCATCCCTTAATCATTCTATCCATGTCTGCAGTGATTACCATCCCTTAATCATTCTATCCATGTCTGCAGTGATTACCATCCCTTAATCATTCTATCCATGTCTGCAGTGATTACCATCCCTTAATCATTCTATCCATGTCTGCAGTGATTACCATCCCTTAATCATTCTATCCATGTCTGCAGTGAGTAGCCAACGGTCACAATATTACATCGTAATAGCAAGCACTACTAAGCTACACATTTTCATCTTCACTCTAACATTAATTTTGATCTTCACTCTAACATTAATTTTGATCTTCACTCTAACATTAATTTTGATCTTCACTCTAACATTAATTTTGATCTTCACTCTAACATTAATTTTGATCTTCACTCTAACATTAATTTTGATCTTCACTCTAATATTAATTTTGATCTTCACTCTAACATTAATTTTGATCTTCACTCTAACATTAATTTTGATCTTCACTCTAACATTAATTTTGATCTTCACTCTAATATTAATTTTGATCTTCACTCTAACATTAATTTTGATCTTCACTCTAACATTAATTTTGATCTTCACTCTAATATTAATTTTGATCTTCACTCTAACATTAATTTTGATCTCCACTCTAACATTAATTTTGATCTTCACTCTAACATTAATTTTGATCTTCACTCTAATATTAATTTTGATCTTCACTCTAACATTAATTTTGATCTTCACTCTAACATTAATTTTGATCTTCACTCTAACATTAATTTTGATCTTCACTCTAATATTAATTTTGATCTTCACTCTAACATTAATTTTGATCTTCACTCTAACATTAATTTTGATCTTCACTCTAATATTAATTTTGATCTTCACTCTAACATTAATTTTGATCTTCACTCTAACATTAATTTTGATCTTCACTCTAACATTAATTTTGATCTTCACTCTAATATTAATTTTGATCTTCACTCTAACATTAATTTTGATCTTCACTCTAATATTAATTTTGATCTTCACTCTAACATTAATTTTGATCTTCACTCTAATATTAATTTTGATCTTCACTCTAACATTAATTTTGATCTTCACTCTAACATTAATTTTGATCTTCACTCTAACATTAATTTTGATCTTCACTCTAACATTAATTTTGATCTTCACTCTAATATTAATTTTGATCTTCACTCTAACATTAATTTTGATCTTCACTCTAACATTAATTTTGATCTTCACTCTAACATTAATTCTGATCTTCCCTCTAACATTAATTTTGCTTTTTCATATTAAATATACCCTTGACATAGCATCAACGGCTATGAAAAGTTTTACTTTTAATAAAGTTTTGGATTTTCGATTCCTTCATAGTGGAGCCATAAGTACCTTAAGTTAGGCTCTGTGACGGCTTGGTACATGCGTCAGTGACGGCCAAGGTACTGAGTTCAAATCACGCCGCAGGGAATTGTGCATTAGAACGATTCAGAAAGCAAAAGCAAGATACTGAACGTAGTTATATTGTCTACAAAATCACTGTAGTCAATAAATTCTGGGTTGATTGTTATATCATAAATAGGATAAGTTTCATTTAAAAAAAAAATCAACAGCAATCTTGACTTAAGCGGAACCAGAAGGGTCTTGGAAAATGTTTGTGCTAGAAACAGTTCTCCACTTAAAGAAGGTGTGTCATGAAAGGTAACCAGATATGGATGTAACGGAAATAAACTGAAATACTATCTACATAGCTACCTATCTACCTACCAATCTACCTACCTACCAATCTACATACCTACCTATCTACCTATCTACCTACCTACCTACCTACCTGCTTACCTACATACTTACATACCTACCTACCTACCTACCTACCTACCTACCTACTTACCTATCTACACATCTACACATCTACACATCTACACATCTACACATCTACACATCTACACATCTACACATCTACACATCTACACATCTACATATCTACATATCTACCTATCTACCTACCTACCTACCTACCTGTCCGTCCGTCCGTCCGTCCGTCCGTCCGTCCGTCCGTCCGTCCGTCCGTCCGTCCGTCGATCTATCTATCTATCTATCTATCTATCTATCTATCTATCTATCTATCTATCTATCTATCTATCTATCTATCTATCTATCTATCTATCTATCTATCTATCTATCTATCTATCTATCTATCTATCTATCTATCTATCTATCTATCTATCTATCTATCTATCTATCTATCTATCTATCTATCTATCTATCTATCTATCTATCTATCTATCTATACGCTGTGGCCTTTGTTTGCCTTGCTGCGTCAGTGGAAGAGGTCGCTGGAGATGGCCTTCTTGTGTGCTGTTTCTAAGCTTGTTCCTGTAGCTTCTTTGATTTCTGTGATCCAGCTTTTGCATGGTCTGCCTCTGGCTTTATATCCGTCATGTCTATGTGTCATCGCCACCTGTGGCATGCTGTCTGTTGGTGATCTGGAAGCGTGTGAAAATACTTGATCTGTTACCTTTTGATGTGTTCCAATATTATTATTGTTTTGTTTATCTGTCTGATGCTATCGTTTCTAATTATATCTCTTCATGACACTCCGAGTATTCTTCGTAGGCATGTCATTTCTGCTGTCACTATGTTTCTTTTGTCTTGAACTGTCATTGTCCAGGTATGGCACTGGTTTTCTGTCTCATAATGCATTTAAGGTTAAATATGTCCAGAAGACAATCTAAAATAGGATGTATTAGATCGAAAGACACAGATATCGCAGCTATCAGGATACAACGCATTCCATTTCCAGTCTTCATCTTGCTAATCTGTGGGAGTGTCCGCACGAACACAGGAGAAGAAGGAGCTACAGAATCACGAGACTGGAAAATATTACCGTTGCAGACAAGAAATCCGTTTAAAAGAGGTATCTTAAGAGGAGCTTTACTGTGTTTGAAAGCATCACTTCTTAAAGTGCATGCCAAATTTATCATATTGGCTTGCGCCTTTGCTGTTAACAAAACTTTTGATCTTTTCTGTGTTGATTTCCATTTCGTACTCGCTGGTAACGTTTTAAATATTTTCAGTATACTCGTGTATAGTCTGTTATGGATAATTATAATCAGCGAAGCGTGAAGTGCAAATAGGAAGACCTCCAATTGATCTAGATATGTTATGATAATAAAGGGTTTTCTTGTTTTATGTGCGATGACTGTGTTTTAAAAATAACCGTTAAAATCCAGATAATATTATGCAAACAGGCTAGGACATAGTTGGAAATATAAAGAAGGAAGAATATGAGAATTAAATTAAGAGTCTAATGGTAATATGTAAAGAAATGAAGTCTTGATGCCACATAAGACCTTTCGAAATTAAAGTCTCAAGTGCATGCTTGCAAGAGAGGCCGTTTCAAATACAAGAAATCTCACAAAAATATGTTATCTCCCTGGTCCCACTTCAGATGAGTATTCGTGATGCTTATCCACATCACATCTACAATATTGTGACTCAGTATATTGTGACTCAGTATATTGTGACTCACTATATTGTGACTCAGTATATTGTGACTCAGTATATTGTGACTCACTATATTGTGACTCAGTATATTTTGACTCACTACATTGTGACTCAGTATATTGTGACTCACTATATTGTGACTCACTATATTGTGACTCAGTATATTGTGACTCACTATATTGTGACTCAGTATATTGTGACTCACTTTATTGTGACTCAGTATATTATGAATCACTATATTGTGACTCAGTATATTGTGACTCAGTATATTGTGACTCACTATATTGTGACTCAGTATATTGTGACTCACTATATTGTGACTCAGTATATTGTGACTCAGTATATTGTGACTCACTATATTGTGACTCACTATATTGTGACTCAGTATATTGTGACTCACTATATTGTGACTCAGTATATTGTGACTCACTATATTGTGACTCAGTATATTGTGACTCACTATATTGTGACTCAGTATATTGTGACTCACTATATTGTGACTCACTATATTGTGACTCACTATATTGTGACTCACTATATTGTGACTCAGTATAAAATATGAGTTTATATATAACATTACCCAGAAGTCTCAATGTAAATTGCCGTAATATTCATCAGTATCATCATCATCATGTATGGGTTGAATCAACATATACGTGAGAAACAAAATAAATACTCTTGCAGGCTAACAAGAACTTCTCATGGCAGTGGTGAGGTGTCGCAAATTTGTGTGATTTGACCACGTAATGATGCACTACTTTCTTTTCAAAAATATATTGCAGGGATCATTTGAGGGTGAAATAAGAAGAGGAGGTTAGAGGAAAGTATGAATCGACAGTTTTTGGGGGAGGGGGGGGGGGGGAGGGGAATACCAAAATAGAGTTGCCAAAATGTGACGTCAAATTTTGTTTTTACATAAAAATTTCTCAAAAATAAAAAAAAAACCCATGTAGTTTTTTTCATATTTTCTAGGTTTAATTTGCTTGTGGACATAATAAAACGAAGACGGTGTGGGGAGAGAGGGGGGTGTCCTGATCCTGAATTATTGACATTTTTTCAACTAAGGGTAGAGGGGGATGTCCTGATCCTGAATTATTGACAGTTTTTTCAACTAAGGGTAGAGGGGGTGAAAAAACTGTTTTAGTAATGTATGTACACCCTATTACAAACTGACTGCGCGGTTGTACAACTTTTTTCAACAGAACAATAAAGTTTAGTCTATTCAAAATCTATAAAATAAGTATAGAAGTGATTGATTTTGTCATGCATTTTGATTAGTATTGTAACATTCTAGAGCTCACCACTAACGTTGTCAATAGAGATGCCTCAAGCCAGTGAGATTGAAACACACCGATTTTTGTAGTGTGTACACAAAAGAGTGATTCAAGTATGGAAAGTTGACCTATCTCTACCATTACATCTAGTGCAAGGCTGTTGAGCTGCGGGTTTCCTTTGAAGTTGTTATGTATGATAACTACCCGTTTTTGTAGGTGTTCAAACGTGTAAGAAGATAAATGAACAGGTGTAGAGGTGAACAAGTAAAGACACTGATAGTAGGAAGATTTATATATATATATATATATATATATATATATATATATATATATATATATATATATATATATATATATATATATATATATATATATATATATATATATATATATATATACAGTAATTCTTCGCTACTTCGCGGTTCATTTATCGAGGCCTAAGTACATCGCGGATTTCTAAAAATATATTTACAGA